>CM021102.1:793771517-793855547 GCA_007115665.2 Sequoiadendron giganteum | reverse complement strand
GAGGGAAAAAGGGAGAGTGGGAGAGGGAGAGAGGGAGAGGTTTAGAGTGAGAGGGAGAGAGAGAAGGTTTAGGGTTGAGAAAGAGAGAGGGAAGCAAAGATGGAGAGTGGGAGGGAGGGAGAGAGGGAGAATGAGAGGGAGAGGGAGAAAGGGAGAGGGTTTAAGATTGAGAGAGAGAGAAAGGGAGAATAGGAGGGAGAGTGGGAGGGAGAGAGGGAGGGATAGGGAGAGAGAGGGGGAGGGATAGGGGGAGAGGGAGAGAGTGAGAGGGAGAGGGAGAGGGGAGAGTGAGAGTGTGAGAGGGAGAGTGGGAAAGTGAGATGGAGAGAGAGAGAGGAGTGATTGAGTGAGAGACTTGAAAGAGATAGAGGTGGATAGAGAGAGAGGGAAAGAGATAATATTTAAATATTTTATATATTGGTAATATATATATATTTAAATATTTATAGATTAACTAAAATATTGAAATATTATTTAAATATTATACATTTAATAATATATTATATATTAAATACATAATTCAGTAAGAGATTATCATAAATTGTATATTAAATATATTACATTATAAAATTTATTGGATATTATATATATTAAATTATAAACTTTATTGTATATTATATATATTAAATTATAAACTTTATTGCATTTTTAAATCATATATTAAAGATTGTATAATTTTTTTAAAACTCATATCTAAAACATATCATATATCGAATTCAAATCGATATCCGATTTGAATTTGATATCCGATTTGAATCGGATATACGATATGTTGACGCAAAATTTAATGCCTAGGGATTAGGCTCGGGATTCGGTTCGGATCTGCCAATCCTAAAAAGTCAACACGTAAAACGTGTTTAACAACTTACCTTGCTTTTCCAGACTTCGCCCATGTGGCTGATGACTTTTATTTTACCCAAAATTGATGAAACGAAAAGGGTTTGTAAAGGAACTTCTCAGCTTTCTACCAATATACATTATATTTTACTTAGAATCTAATCAATAATTATTATTTATTTTTTATTAGAATTACGACTAAAGTCTTGATTGATAGTCTGATAGAAAAACATATATAGCTTTCAAATGCTATCAAATTTTTTGAATCCAAAAAATGTGTCACATTCTATGCTTGGCACACTATAGGATTAAAAAAAAAATGAATTTCATGAAGTTTTGACCAAGTTAAGGTGGTCAGACATACGAGTTTTTATATTTTTTTTAAAGTTGTAATAAAAAATTCATAATTAATTATTTATTTGAAAAAAAATTACAAAAAAATATGCATCACATCCAGACATGAGTCCTCTACTTATATCTAAAATATTATAAAAAAATATTATCATTTTATTATGGCTAGGTTGGTCAGACAGACACCTACTTCTTATTTTTTCCCTGAAATTTTAGTACTACTGCATTGAAATTTCAAATTTTCACCAAATAGATTTTTTTTTACAAAAATTAACCTAGTAGTTTAGAAACTACATTCAATTTTCCATAGATTCTATTCTTACATATTTTTGAAATAATATAGATAACTTATTCAAAATTTTATGTCAAGTTGCCCAACTCTGATTTTCTGAATTTTCATTGCCACTTAAGGGCCTGCTTTTTCCATGATGATCCTGCACATACCCTAATGCTAATTTCTTCTTTTGAATCTCCCTTAAAATTCTTGCCTTTAAATCATTCTCTTCCCCTTCTCCTTTTCTTTAGTATTTTTTTCTTCCCCTTTATCTTTATTCTAATTTTGAAAGAGGTAGAAGTGTCCTTTCTACTAGCGACTTTATAATTGGAATTTTCTCTTGTGGTGATCTTTTTCTCCTTGTCATTTTTGAGCCCATAAGTAACCTACTATGCTTAATGTAACGTCCCTAATTGGGATTATGTTATTCTTACTCTAAATTATCAGTTTCCAGGTAGATAACGGATTTAGAGAGTACCTTGGCTTGATTTAATCCTTGTAGATAAATTAGAAACCAATTACAACCATCATTTAACATATAGGATATCATGAATTAACATTAATAATTCTAACATAAATTTTTTAATCTGATTGTTATTCCACCTTGAGGATACGCAATCATGGGGGAATCATGGAAGAGGGGGGAGTTTGAAGGGGAGTCTTAGCTTCCTTGAACTCATGTGGCACATGCCATTCATATGAGGTGAAACCATGTGGCGCATACCATTCATATGGGGTGGTCCATTTAGTAAGGAGTCTAATACCCTCATTGTTTCATCCCCTTTCATTTCCTCATAATTGGGATCCTTAATTGACCCTTGAGGATGGACTCAATCATGGGGATCATGGAAGAGGGGGAGTTTGAAGGGGTGTCTTAGCCTCCTTGTGCTCATGTGGCGCACGCCATTCATATGAGGTGACCCATTTAGTAAGGAGTCTAATACCCCATCGTTCCATCCCCTTTCATTTCCTCATGATTAGGCTCCTTATAAACTAATTGAATCCATATTTACAATAATCACATTAGTAATATACAATGAGCTATGAATATGCTATAGTAAGTATTATGCATAAATCGTCCTAAATAATATGTTATAATCTTTCATTAATATCCTACCACAATATATGTTAATTTATAACTTTGAAAATAAGCTTAAACTAATTAATGCACTAGTTCTATATTTCTGAAATCATAAATTAATTGATACTGACATATTATGTGTCACCTTCTTGTAATCACTACCCTTTTTGGAGCCGATTCCTGACTAAGGATTATACCGTTTGCTTAACATAATGTAGTCGCTGCACATTATTTAAGATTGTCGTGGTTTCTAGGAAGCGCTACATGTATTTAGGAATCGGTGCTTCCATGATTATTTAGGAATGGGTTCATGAAAATTAATTTACATGTATTATTCGTTTATTTAGTTAGAGCACAATCCAATAGATTTTATTATTTTTTTTCTTTGTGACTTTCTTTATTATTATAGTAATTATCAATAATAATATCTGTTATTTTATTTATGATATTTATATTATAATTATAATATTATCTATGATAATTATAATAATGATAATAATATTTAAATGACAATTACTTATATTTATATTTTGATATTTTTTTGTTTTTGTTATTTGTATTTCAATATCTCAAATTTGATGTTATAGTTTTGGGGGCATGGCACTTAAGGATTGCATTAACTCTTTCTTGACCTAAAACCATCTTTGTACTTGACCAACTAACCAAAGGCAAAAGTGGTTGTTCTATGCTTTTTTTCATGAATTGTGGTGATAAGACATCATACTCATTATGTGAAGTGCCTTCCACGTCCCCCACTAGGAGATCAACTATTTGGTTAAATTTTAGTTGATTTAATTCTCTTCTACGCTCCTCAAACTCTACAAAATTTACTTAATAATATTCAATCCTTGGAATGTGAATAAACTTGTTTTTGAACCTTGATTGCATGATACCCTTTGTGTCATAAGCACACATTTTTTTAAGGAAATTTGAAGTTGAACTAGGTGAATTCTTTGTTGATGGATGCAAAATCTATTGTTGTTTGACAATTATAGATTATTGACTAAATAAAAAATCCAACTCCAAGCTTATGCATCCCTCTGAAAATAAAATATATTTTGGAAACTTGAAGATACTCCATTAAATTAACCTAATCACTTGGGTACCTCGATAATATATGGATGGGATGTGAATCCTTACACCTGAATACAGGTGAGTGCTAGGAATGAAATGAATCAATTCATCTAGCTGGATATGATTGTAGTCACCCTTTGGAAATCCTTATATGCATCTTATTTTCTATCACCTAAATTGAGTGCATGAGAAAAGCCTCATTTACTCTCCCACAATGCTTGAGGGATTCAAAGAAAGTTTCAACAATGTGAAATGCTTCTACATGCGAGTATGTTGTTGTCAACCAATGATGTTCAATCCTTCAACTGTGCCATGATGAGCCATCAAACGCATGAGCTTTGATGTCATTCGATGCTCATGAATTTGTCCAAATTATCTCAATTTCTTATGCAAGTAATCACTAAACAAGGTAGTTCAATCAAAGTGCTTGCTACCTATGCAAATGGTATTTATGAGGTAGAACATCCACAACTTGAAATTCTGAGCTTACTCTTAAATTGTAGTGTGGTCTAGAAGAGTGGTTATGATTACAAACTCATGTTTGAATTCTCATTACCCCAAATTCTTTGGAAAAACTATTTTCTTCTTTTCTAGCCAACACTTGGCTACTTTCTTTTAACATTCTACTAACTGTTTATTCCAAGATTTTTTGCACTCCTCAAGATCTACTTCAAGTGATCCCTCCTATGGAGGTGTGGAGAGAGCAGGCTTGGTGTTGTTAGATTTGAGACTGCATAACACACATCCATCGGTAGATCTTATCTCTTATTTTAGGATTGTAGGGCTTCACACGACCCAAAAAAAATTCTAAGCTTTGTACTGATATTGGAAATGAATTCATTTAAAAAGGCCACATTCCACTATTTTTTTGTCACTTTGCCTCCTTATTTGATCTTTTCTTTGAGATCAAATCCTTTTTCGTGAAACATGACATAAGTCAGTTTCTTGAATTTTGAAATATTCGTGGGTGAGGACCAAAGGTACCTCTAAAATGAGTTTGAATATTACATTTTGGAGAACGTGGAATTGTCACTTCACACTTCTTTTGACATCTTGCTGATTTAAAGCAAAACACTATCCATTTTTTTATAAATTTGAAGAGGAAATTGAAAGAATTTGAAGAAGGAAAACCCTTTTCTATTGTTATAATGATGTTTGTTCTCAGAAAATGTCCACCTAAAATAGTAGTTTTTGTTGGTAGAAGCCTAAAAAATAATTTTCTAACTTTGAATCTTAAAATTGCTCATGAATCTATGTACCATGCAAATGACAGAGTGATTTGATAGTCTTGTGACCATGAATGTAAATAAGGTTGACTCCTACAATTTTTTTGTGATATGGGCCTTTTGTTGAGACCCAAGTTCCTAGTTGGATGTGTGTTCAACTTGTCTTTTTCTACTATGGTTCTTCATATGACCCATCCTACTACAATAACAATATACATGATGCATTCTTCAAATTATTTGATGCATGCTCATTATTTCCTTTCCCTTTCTACTAGGACTATTTTCTGTGAACCCTTAAACCTACAAGTGCACAAAGACGAAAAACATGGTTAGATGTTAGATCAAAATGCATGCAAATATGAGAGATTCCCCATAAAATCCATCTATTCAAGCTAAAATTAGGAAATAAATAACAAAACTCAAATAATAATGAAAGTAATCCTAATTAAGCTAATAGCATGATGATCTTATGGGGGAATTGGTGCCAATGAAGTGTTGCAATTGGCCCTTTTCCAATTCCTAAGTAGCAATAATATGTGAATCTAGAAATGGTCAAATCTCCAAAGAGATTTGAGCATAACCTTGGTGCAAATGTGAAAATGTGATGAATGTATGGATGAAATGAGCAAAATTAGTTCTCAATTGAAGAGAGTAACTTTGCATGAAGATTGTGGATGAAGATTGAGAAGAGAGGTCTCCAATTTATAGACTTCTATTTGGAAGAAGTGAGCAAGATTAAACAATGTGGGACAAAAGATAATCCAATGGCATTGTGCCACTTGTCCACATGTGATTGGATGAGGAATGAGCACATTTTGGCCAATGTGCATGATAAATGCATAAATTTGAATTTGAAATGGTGAGTTGACTTGTTGAAAGGGGAAGAGAAATGAAGTTAATGTCACTTGGCTCAAGGTCAAGGACATGTAAGAGGCATTGAATGCCTTGTTGGAAGGACCAAGTCCACTTGGCCTTTTTGAATTCAAATATGAGAATATTCCCTTTTGATGCTTTGTGAGGGAAAATAGATGAATTAATAAATCAAAGTAATTGATTTATTGTGCAAGTTGCATTCTCTAGAGGATTTTAGTGAGAGGGATTAAGTTAATCACGGATTTGATTAATTTAATGAAGAATTAGGTGATGTGACAATTTTAGACTTAAATTTATGAATTGATTTAAGTCAAAAATTGAGAGGAAATGATTCATCAACTAGATGATTTGATTTATTTAATCAAGAAGGAATATGTTAGATTAAATCAAATAAAGTTTAATTTATTTAATTTAATAGGAGGACTTTAGAGATTTTAATTAAATAAAATGATTTATTTAATTAAACAGGGATGCAATGGTTTATTAAATTAATTGATTAATTTCATCATTGAAAGAGGAAGACTTAATCCAATAGATAATGATTTATTAAATTAAGAGATAGAATGTGATGAAATGTTGAGAATGTGATTTAAGAGGAAGTGTTGTTATTAATCAGGATCAGGTGTGCCCAAAATGAACTTGTACATTTTCCATGTCTACATTTTTCCCCTCTTTGAAGCAATGTACTTGTTGCATTGGTTCAAAGAATACAACTGCTGTGATCAAAGGTCCGCGATTTTTTGAATTTTTTCAGATACCCCACTACTGCCCCAGTGGAAGGATATTGTTGGATATTGCCCCCTTTAGAGATCAGATGAAAATTTTGATTTTTTGGATGATCTCGTGAAAAAGAAGACAAGGTGCCTGACAGGCCAGAAATGCCCTAGAATGCTAGAAAAATGGACATCACGAGGACATCACGAACGAATACATGGGGATGACACAATCTGAAATCATGAAGATGGTTCAAAATTCAGAGAACCACAAAATTGTCAATGCTATGTTCAAGTACCTAAATACGCTAGCGGGAGGAGGGGTCCAGTTTCCTCCCGACCTTGACGCAAGCACTAGTACAAATGTACCTATTCCAAGTGCATCCCCAATGTCAAATGTCAATCAAGAAGTACCTCCCACCACCTCAGCCATCACACCAAATATAAACAAAGGGAGTGCCATGTTTCAAGAATTGCAAAGGCATCGCCTTGTGGTTAACAAAGAAGCAATCTTCACCACCACGTCGGTTACGTCTATTCCAGAAAATCCATCCCACCCATACGTCCCACTCACCTTCCATAACCATGTTGGCTCATCTTCATTCTGTGCAACACCAGCCTATCAATCAAACATACAAACTTCTCTACCACTTGAAGAAGGAAGCTTGTTTGAAACAACTGACGTTGCAAATCCTTTTTTTCAAGGTAACATTCCATCTCTTCCCCCATTTTCATTTACCACCACGTCACCTCTTGGATTGGGTTTTCCTCCTATCAACATCGATGGTTTCTCAAAACCTAGCAATCTAAACATCATGCCCAATTCCCTCTTCTTACCCACATCATCCCAACAACAAGTGGCAACCATACAAGCCACCACCATAATTGGTCCTCAAGTATCACAAAACATGCCATCTCAAGGACCAATCATCTCAACCACCCCTCCAACAACCCAAATCCCAATCACTACCACACCTGTCACAACGGTGGGCATGATTCCTGTTCCACCACCAATCCCACCGAAATCCAATACAATGAATTCATTCACCACGCTAATCCAAACCCTTCAAAAGGCCAACCAACAAATAATACTCTACAGAAAGCAACAAGCTCAAGCACAAGCACAAGCCCAAGCGCAAGCTCAAGCCCAAGCTCAAGCTCAAGCCCAAGCGCAAGCCCAAACTCAAGCCCAAGTGCAAGCTCAAGCTCAAGCCAAAAATTCAAGCCCAAGCTCAGGCCCAACAACAAGCACAAGCATAGTACCAAGCGTAATTACAAGTGATCCATTTGCAAGCCCTGCAATAATTTCAGGCAAAACAACAAGCTAAACAACAATCTTTATTGGCACAACAGCAACTCGACCAACAACAAGCTTTGTTGGCACAACAACAGCTATACCAACAACAAGGTTTACTAGCACAACAATAGATTGATCAATAGTAGGCTTCATGAGAACAGTAGCAGATGGACCAACAACAAGCGTTATTGACGCAAATGCAAGCATACCATCAGAATTTGAACGCACAACCGAGCTTGCAGAAAATGCCTACTAGTACTCTCCCCACCCATCAAACACCTCGAACACCTCACAACTCATTCATTCCACCTCCCGATGCGAGCAAAGATGTCACAACACAAATCATCAAACTGCTTTCGCAGCAAGTGTTGGACTTACAAGTGGGAAAAACCATGAGAACATCAGGCAACTTGTGCCCTTACCCTTTTGACAGAAGTCTCACCATGATACCGTTCCCAAAGGGATTCGAGATCCCCAAATTTGACAAGTACAACGGAACGAGTAACCCTAAAAACCACGTCAGGGAATTTCAGGTGCACTGCATGGCAGTCACATATGATGACACGTACCTAACGCGACTCTTCCCTCGTAGCCTGATTGGTCCAACCATGGAATGGTTTTCTCGCCTACCCATGGGCATTAAAACATTTGAGGAAATCGTGGAAGCCTTCCTTAAGAATTACGCTTTCAATATGGGTGTGAATGTTAGTTTGGAAGAACTATCTGCACTCAAACAAATAAAAGGAGAGCAATTCACATCCTTCTTGCAAAGATGGCGATCCAAGGCCAATCAGAGCAAGTGGACCATGCTAGAAGAACAACAAGTTTGCACCATCGTAGCCAATCTAGATGAAAACTTGGCGTTTTAATTGAAAATGCAGTGCATCACATCTTATGATCAACTGATCCCAAAGGCGCTCAACATCGAAAGAGCCCTTACTGCGCAAGGAGGTGCACCGAAATTCACTCCACTGTAGGATAACCGCCCGGCTAACAACTAAAATGATAAACCTTGAACATGGTCGAGGAATAAAAATATCATGAACAACAGTGTGGTTGATGCTAAAGTGGTCATTAGTTCCCCTAAGCACAGTACCCAAAACCATCATCAACCGCAAAATTATAATCACAACAATGTGCAGACTAATGTGGTAGTAGCACAGCCACAACCATCTTCCACCAATCAAATCAACAATTTGGGTAATCAAGGAGGACCACCTCCCCGCAACAAGTATCCCCCCAAGAGGAAGTTCACAGCTCTTGGTGAATCAATTGAGTCCATAATGAAGAAGTTGGTCAAAGAGAATCTAATCAAAATCTCTAACTCTGAGCAATACACAGAACCCATGACCAAGCCATCATGGTATAATGAGAACCTCCTTTGTGAATTTCACAAAGTCAAAGGACATACCACCGCCAATTGCATTAGACTCAAAAACATCATCCAAGACCTTATCGAGGATAAGGTCATCAACATTGAGCAGCCGGTCGGAAACCAAGACTTGAAAATATACACAAATCCGATGCTGAACAATAACCAAGGAAATCATCAAGGGAATAATAAGGGCAAGAAAAATTATGCTAGTGCTAATCTAGTATACGAGGAGATAGTTGGATGCATCGACGAAATGGTCACTGTCATAAATATCAAGGGAGCCAACAATGACTATGGAGTCACCACATAAGGCAGAAAGGTTACCATTGCTGGGGCACTTGCTAAGACCCCTCATTTCCAATACAAAGGCCATCCCCTATGATTACAATGTCATTGACCAGCTGAAAAGAACACCTTCCCAAATCTCCATCATGGAACTATTGAAAATCTCTATTGCCCATAGGAAGATCCTTGATGAAGCACTAGCTACTTCTATCATTGCCACCACCCTTGACATAGAGAAATTTCAGGCTATGGTGGGTAACATCGTTACCCCAAATCTCATTACATTTTTAGATCAAGATTTCCCTCCACAACCATCTCACAACCGCGCACTCCACCTCCAAGTACTAATCCACAAAAAGAAAGTCAAACGAGTCTTGGTAGATGGAGGTGCAGGCCTTAATATTTGTTCTCTAAAACTCATAAAGAAATTGGGATTCGTTGAGGATTCCATCAATAAGAACAAAAAAATCACAATAAGGGCATATGATGACCAAGAAAGAGTGTCTCAAGGCACTATCAAAATCCCCATCCAAGTGGGGCTTGCAACTATGGAAACCACATGTCAGGTCCTCGACCTTGACCTACCATACAACATCCTCCTGGGACACTCGTGGATACATGGAATGAAGGCAGTGGCTTCAACCTATCACCAATGCATCAAGTTCTCACATCAAAACGAGGAGGTCACTATATATGGGGATCCCGAACCCTTTGCCTACTACAAAAACTTGGAAGCCAAGTTTTATAAGATCCCCCAAGTACCCAAAAATGATGAAGGACCATCTACTTCATACATAGACCCAACTAATCTTGCTTCCACTTCTGTGAAAGAGACACCCGCCATCCCTCACATATCTGAGATTAAAAACATGATCTAGGACAATGGATGTGGTGATTACAGAATGAAAAGAAATTCATTTTTTGTAGGAGAGTTACCACAATCTCCTATGTCGAATGGACAACCCCAACCAGTTCAAACACCTATCTACACTATTAGAGCAGAGCCCTTTGGATTCCACCATTGGGGGGATCTTAGTCAGGAGAATGTGGATGAGGAGGACATCTCAAACACACTATATTGAGATGAAAGACCCACTCCCACCTTACCCATGGAGGAAAATAACAGAGGGTTACAAATGATGTTTGGTGTGGGCTATAATAGGAATGAGAGCCTGGGAAGAAACAATGATGGACGGTTGGAGCCCATCATTGTAGAAAGAAGAATGCAGAACCTTGGCCTTGGCTATACTCCTCCAAGTATAACTGTACGTGGAAGAGGTACTCGCAGAAGGGTAGTTAGGTCCTCTCCTCAAGTAACAAAAACCACTCCTAGACTACCTGTTTGCTTAGGTATCCCACTCGATAATTACACCTTTGACATCACTGATGTTTGTGCTAGTAGTGACGATGATGATACCATAGCAGGTCTCCCTAGGATTTTTGAAGATTATACCCTATTAATGATTAATGCCTCCACAGCTGAGTCAAACCAACGAACCCACCGAATCACCTTAGTACACCCCCAACTCATCGATCATGATCAACGAGGATCACCAATTCTTGACTCATTTGAAAACGATGAGGCTCTCTCAGAATTCATGGGACTAAGGGACACAGTTCCGTACGGGGATCACAAGTCTAGATTCAACATCACACTAAACACACAGGCATACTATGGGGAGACGATTGAGTCCTTCAGTCGCAAAAGGAAAATATCGAGAATAAGCTCAGAGTTGTTGAGTGAAAACCACATTGTGGCACTCTCTAACCACAAAACAATAAAAATAAAGGACACATCCAATGGTGAAAACCTCTCTGAGGCACCAGAGGATGAAGGATTCAATCTCCCCCTATTGCTCTACATCAGGAGGAATTACCAGTATTGGCAGAGTACTGCAACCCTGTCAACTTGGGAACAAAAATAGAGCCGCAAATCACATTCTATGCTCAAACACTTCAAACAGAAGAACAAGAATTGTTGGCAGCATTCCTAAAAGAAAGAAAGGTAAATTTTGCATGGACCTATGCTGAAATGCTAGGTCTGGATCCTGAAGTAGTGGTTCATCATTTGGATGTTTACCTCGGAGCAAAACCAGTTAGATAGAAGCTAAGGAAGATGCACCCACAAATAGCCTTGCTTGTCAAAATTGAGCTACAGAAACTTCTGGATGTTGGCTTCATACGTCCGATCGAATATCTAGAATGGGTATCAAATCTTGTACCTGTCTCAAAACCAAAAGGGGGCATCCACATCTACACATATTTCAAAGATCTAAACAAATCATGTCCTAAAGATGAATTTCCACTACCCAACATTGACATGATAGTGGACATGACGACCGAACATGAGATGTTGTCCCTAATGGATGGTTTCTCGGGATACAATCAGATAATGATAGCAAAGGAAGTCCAACATAAGACAACCTTTACATGTCCTTGGGGCACCTACTGCTAGAGTGTGATGCCATTTGGTCTAAAGAATGCAGGAGCTACATACCAAAGAGCCATGACACTGATCTTCCATGACATGATTCACAAAATTGTTGAAGACTATGCGGACGACATATTGGCTAAATCAAAGAAGAGATAGGACCATGTAGCAACTCTAAGTGCTATGTTTTACAAGCGAGAACAATACAAGGTTAGACTCAATCCAAAGAAATGTGTATTTGGAGTACAATCAGGAAAGCTACTGGGATACATAGTTTTGATGAGAGGGATAGAGGTGGACCCTGCAAAGGTAAAATCAATCCTTGAAATGGAAGCGCCAAGAACATTAAAGCAACTCAGAGGATTGCAAGGTAGACTCTAGTCCATCCGAAGATTCATAGTACAACTGGCAGATAAATAGATCGCCTATTCACACCTACTTCACAAGGGAGTAGCATTGAGATGGGATGATAAATGCGAGTAGGCATTCAGTAAAATAAAAGAATATCTACTTACACCACTTGTGTTGATGCCACCAATTATAGGGAAACCATTGATTCTCTACATCTCAGCAACAATAGTCGCCCTTGGTGCCCTTTTAGCCCATGATGATGAAAAGGGAACTGAGTAGGCGATTTACTATATCAACAGAACAATGGTAAGGCATGAGCTCAATTACACTTCCATAAAAAAGGCTTGCCTGGCACTGGTATTTGCAGCCCAAAAATTCAGACACTACATGCTAGCTCATAAAATCAAGCTGATTGCCATGATAGGCCCTCTCAAGTATTTGTTGTCAAAAGAAATGCTCACAGGCAGAATGACTAAGTGGGTAACGATATTGTCCGAGCACGATATTGAGTATGTTGAGCGAAAGGCGATCAAAGGACAAGTCATTGCAGATCAACTAGCAAAAGCTCCCCTCTACACAGACAACCCGCTCGTATTAGAATTCCCAGATGAGTCCCTTTTCAACCTTGGTGCAGCCGACCACTGGAAATTGTACTTCAATGGCTCCCACACGTAGCATGGATCAGGAGCCGGTGTGTTTTTCATCACCCCGCAAGGAGATTGCATACCCAGATCATATAAACTAGCATTCCCCTGTACCAACAATATTGCAGAATACGAGGCTTTAACCATAGGCCTCAAGATTGCAGCATAGTGGTGAATCATGGCATTAAAGGTCTATGGGGACTCGCAACTCATTATCAACCAAGTCAATGGCGAATACAAAACTAAGGATGGTAAGCTCACACCATACAAAAAGGTGGTAGAAAGCCTCAAAGAATCATTCATCGACATCACCTTTGAGCAAATACCAAGGACAAACAACAGAGCAGCCGATGCAATGACAACAATTGGATCCTTGCTAGACATTCCTCGCAACGTCTCGAAACACAAATTCCTCATAGAACAACTTCTCATACCCACGTTCGAGGTAGAAGATTCAGAATACACATGTGAACTCATTGGTCCTGATGATCTTTGGTACCATGACATATACACCTACCTAAGATCAGGAATCCTCTCAACTGACATCACCTCGAACCTAAAGTGAACCTTTGTCAAAAGGGCCTTATGATTCGTCATCCTAGGAGAGACCCTCTTCTACAGAAATATCGATGGAAGCTTGCTACATTGTTTAAAACCTGAGGAGGCCATGATTGCTCTAACTAAGGTACACAATGGCACATGTGGTTCACACTCAAGTGGTATCACCTTGGCTAAGAAGTTGCTAAGAACCGGGTACTACTGACCGACAATGGAGAGAGAGGCACATGACTTTGTCAGAAGGTGCCTGCAATGCCAACATGGAGACCTCATTCCTACACCAGCTCAAGAACTGCATCCCATCGTTACACCTTGGCCCTTTTCACAGTGGGGGCTCGATCTCATTGGTAAAATCTCGCCTACCTCATCCAATGGCCACAAGTTCATTATCACTACCACCGAATATTTCACAAAGTGGGTCGAAGCAATTCCCATGACCTATATCACGTGAAAACAAATATCCAAGTTCATCTTGAACTACCTCATTTTCCAATATGGTGTTCCCCAATCAATTATCTTTGATAATGGGACACCCTTCAAAAATCAGGATGTTCATGATTTGTGTGAAAAATTCAAAATCCAACACCGCTTTTCCACCCCATACTATCCATAAGGCAATGGCCAAATAGAGGCTACCAATAAAACCATCCTCAAAATCCTCAAGAAGATAGTCAATGACTCTAGTTGTGATTGGCATTTGCAGCTAAATCTTGCCTTATGGTCCTATCGTACCAGCATTCGTATGCCAATAGGTGCCACCCCATTATCCCTGGTCTATGGATCAAAATCCATCCTCCCTATCAAGATCGAGCTCCCGTCACTAAGAATATCACTGCAAAACCTCATCGCAAATGAGGAATACAGGGTTACGAGAATGAATGAGCTAGAATTACTCGATGAAAGGCACATGGATGCCTTGAATCATCTACAGGTCTACCAAAATCACCTGAAACAAAGCTACAATAAGAAGATCAGGCAAGACACTTTCCAAGTTGGCGACCTTGTGCTGAAAGAAAACCAAAAGAATGTGCCAAACACGGATACAAAAGGAAAGTTTGAACCCAACTGGCTGGGACCCTTCATCATCACCGCAAGTTACAAATCGGGGGCATATCAACTATCGACACCAGAAGGCGAACCTCTGTAGGAGCCCATGAATAGTTTGCACCTCAAAAAATTTTATGCCTAAGAACTTGCAAGGTATGGAACCAGAAAATACCAAAAAAATGGGAAAAAGTCTTGAAAAAATGGTTACCTTGAGGAAAACTTGGCAAACAAGCGTCTTGGCGACAACAAAAAATGCAAAAATCCAAAAAAATAAATAAAATAAATAAATAAAAAATAAAAAATAAAAAATTTGTCCTCTAGTGAAAACCACTTTGGTGGCGCTTTAGACAAGTACCTTGATGAAAACCTGGCAAACAGGTGCCAAGTGTAAATAAAGCACTCTCCATCCACTAGGATTTGCACGACTCACTCATTCCATCACATCTCAAATCATCCATCCACCCATCTGCTCGCATCCATACCATATTCCACTATGGTACTACTTGGCATTCCTAAGGTCAATTTGTCCAGCCTTCATCGAAGTAGTCTATCACACCACGTTGGGGGCATGTTATCACATACATCAGATCGGATTCATGTATATTCTCATGATCTTCTTCAAATTCATCAAAAAATCCAAAAACATCAGAATTCATCAAAAATCCAAAAACATCCAAATCACTCAAAAAATCCAAAAACATGTCCAAATATCAGAAAATCTTCAAAAATTCATCATTGAGTCTTGTCAGCTTTTCACCTTGTCGAACTACATCATCTCTGAGCTTGAACATAGGTAAAGTTGATCTTTGATCACCCCTCGAGACAATTAGGGTCAGTCTTTAGGCGTCCGTCACATTGGCAATCCGTTTGCCCATCTAGTCTACATCTTAAGTCAGTCGTTTAAGCAATAAAATGGCAATCTGTTTGTCCATCTTATCATTGAGTCAAGTCTATCGTCAATCAAACTACGTGGTCTCTGCGTGTATAACATAGGCAAGACTAATCTATGGATCAACTCCCAAGACCCCTAGGATAGGTCTTTAAGTTAGTCTATTTGTCATAAATCTTGAAAATACCAAAAACAACCTCAAAATATTTGAAAAAACTAAAATGGTGCATTCATTTCATCTCGCTTTCACCCATGATTGTCATCATTCATAATAAAATCAATCATCACTTTCAACCTTTGGTGAGTCAGTCAGAAGCAAGTCTAGCAGGTTCCAAAGTGAATTCCTAATCGTCAAAGTCAGTAAGCAAACAAGCTGGTCAACTCATAATATCAATAGCTTATCACCCAAATCAGCCCCATCAAAACCCTGATCACTACATGTCCTAGGATACATGTCCTAGGATGAAGCTTTCATGCGATGGACATAGGCACCAGGTACCCCTCACAGTATTTAGTCTTGACTAGCGGTACGAAGAACATTAACTTGTTTGTTTACTTTACTTTGGTCTTTTTTTGACTTATCTTATTTTGCGCTCATTTCAAGGACCTCTCAATGATACCTAAACAAAATAGGTTTAGAGAGAAAGAAATGGGGCAATGATCATTATCTTTTTATCTACTATGCTTGTGGGATGTGCTTGTAAAATAACTTAGTCATGCATATTTTGTTTGGTTTGTAGGGATGGCATTTTAGATATCTTGTCGACCACATAGGAAAGCTTGTTTTTCTATGTTTTGGTCTAAGATGTTTAGAATGTCTGAACTACATCCTGGATAAAGTATGTATGTTAAGTGTGATCAAGAATACTCCTATTTGATTGCCGAGTCAAAATCCATCACACTAGGTACCACACCATCCTGGTCCTTTATACCTTGATGCATCATACCTATGTGTGTTATCAAACATAACACAATTGACCCTTTGAAAATCTCAATTCCTAGCAATGCAAATCACCATCACCATCCTAACTAACTCATTAATTTTGAATCCTTCTTCTATCTTCTCTCCAAACTAACATAGTATCATAACAGTAATCAAAACATCACCAATGCATACATCCTGCATCCACTAGATCGTTAGCATCAAAAGCACATTGCAGCATATCATTATCTTAAGTTACGAAGAATAATATAAAGTTTTTATTCTAAACATCTTAAGACAACATTACATCATACATAATCATTTGCAACCATTACTAGTTGCATCCATTACCATCATTAATATGCATTACATCATTAAGACATAGAAAATACACAAAAGAAAATGCATCCATTACATACATCACATCACATAAGCATAAGAATAGAAATATCTCATAGCATCATACATTTGCATATTATACATTGGCATATCATACATCTGTATGGCATCATACATATCATAAAGGGTGAATCATCTCATATATATCATCAAAAAATATTGTTATGATACAAATTAGATCAGATGTACATCGAATACATGGTACAATAAGGCCAAAATACTGCAACCCGTATATCAAAAAACGAAGCAAACTGTCATGTGATCAAGAGGGGGGCAGGCCCTGCTGGTTGCTGCCCTCCCCATCTTGTCTCTCACCATGGGCCTCTTTCGGTCGCCTCCCTGTCTGCTGGGAAAAATCTGGCACTCTGCTGCCTGATGGTACTACCTGGCGATAATGTTGCCAGTAGTACTCAGCCTCTCTGATGGCCTCTCTGCAATCACAAATATCAATTGATCAGCCTTAGGATGAGGATGTTACACTCTCTAACTGTCTCCACAGGCCTATATCTTGATCCCTCTTGGATCGTGTTAGTCTCTCTCCGTTGTAACTGTAGCAACCTACCGTCGAGCCTCATCCCGCTCAGCTGTCAGAGCTTGTACCTACCCCTGTAGCTGTTGAATCAACACATTTCGGTGATCAGGTTGTCCCGCTGGCTGTTGTGCTAGCTACTGCTGAGGATCTACCCTCGACAGACCATCCTATTACCCTACTCGGGGAGCTGACTGCTATGTCGCGTCCCTGGGAGGTGTTTGATGAGGAGGTGGCCCACCTCATCCTCTGCCTCACTGTCTACCAATTGTCTGACCTCTGCGTCTGCATCATGGGACAACTGCGCCTGGAACTGTCAATCTGAGTGGAGGTCTGAACCATGCCCTATAAGCTGGAGTGACCCCCGCATCTATCGTCCCCTGATCATATGGCCACGGTCGAACCACTAGCTGCCTAAAGGAGGACACCGCCTCGACTGGCGGGATGGGTTGGCCCCATGTTGTCTCTTCGGTCGTGCGTGCAAAGATGGCCACATACTGGTCATCAGGCCTGTCCTATACCTCCCTAAACTGACCAGCAACCATGTCCAGAAGATACCTCTCAATCATGGTGTGCTCTCGGCCCTGCATCTCACGTTAAATTTCACCCTAAACTGGCAAATGCGGCGTTGTTTGCGGGTGCAGCCTAGTTTGGAAAGTTCCAAACTACACCGCCGTGGTGGAGTTTAACATTTTGACAGTCTCAAAGTGGCCCGCGTGGCACACTTTGCAAATGTGGTCCTACTTAAGGCAAACCCTAATTTCCTAACTACGCCACATGATGGAGTAGGGACATGCGGCAGACTTTTGGTCAACTAAACCTTAATTTTCAAAGTGGCCCGCGTGACACACTTCACATATGTGGTGCAATAGGGGACTGCGAGGTGTCGATAAGGCATTTTTCACGGTATCATACAATGCCGCGTAGTTTGTACAAAGCTTTGACCCTATTTAATGCACGTAAAATGATAAATTTGAAGGTTGGATAAGGGTACATACTACGGGTCCTGCACCGGTTGGTCGCTGGTGCATCTGAACCCTCTCCGACACGTCCCTGGAAAGCTGTCGTTGCACCATTTCAACCAAGACTCAAAGCTCAGAGTGTCAAATTTTTCTAAAGGCTAAGATTGCAAATGAATTGAAAATGACCCTTTGAGGTTTATTTAAGCCTAAAAATTAGGGTTTTTTGACCTAATTTGACCTTCCAGCTAGGGTTTTGGTCCCCCGAACCCATTTTCATCCAACTGAGTCATTTTGCATCCCTTTTGGCATTTTAATCCATTTTTCTAGCATTCTAGGGCATTTATGGCCTGTCAAGCACCTTGTCTTCTTTTTTGCGAGATCATCCAAAAAATCAAAATTTTCATCTGATCTCTCGAGGGGGCAGTATCCAACAATATCCTTCCACTAGGGCAGCAGTGGGGCATCTGAAAATATTCAAAAAATCCTGGACCTTTGATCACAACAGTTGTATTCTTTGAACCAATGCAACAAGTACATTGCTTCAAAGAGGGGCAAAATGTAGACATGAAAAATGTACAAGTTCGTTTTGGGCACACCTGATCCCGATTACTAACAACGCTTCCTCTTAAATCACATTCTCAACTTTTCATCAAATTTTGTCTTTTAATTTAATAAATCATTATTTGTTGGATTAAGTCTTCCTCTTTCAATGATTAAATTAATCAATTAATTTAATAAACCATTGCATCCATGTTTAATTAAATAAATCATTTTATTTAATTAAAATCTCTAAAGTCCTCCTATTAAATTAAATAAATTAAACTTTATTTGATTTTTAATCTAACATATTCCTTCTTGATTAAATCAATCAAATCATTTAGTTGATAGATCATTTCCTCTCAATTCTTGAATTAAATCAATCCATAAATCTAAGTCTAAAATTGTCACAACACCTAATTCTTCATTAAATTAATCAAATCCATGATTAACTTAATCCCTCTCACTAAAATCCTCTAGAGAATGCAACTTGCACAATAAATCAATTACTTTGATTTATTAATTCATTTATTATCCCTCACAAAACATCAAAAGGGAATATTCCCTCATTTGAATTCAAAAAGGCCAAGTGGACTTGGTCCTTCCAACAAGGCATTCAATGCTTCTTACATATCCTTGACCTTGAGCCAAGTGACATTAACTTCATTTCTCTTCCCCTTTCAACAAGTCAACTCACCATTTCAAATTCAAATTTATGCATTTATCATGCACATTGGCCAAAATGTGTTCATTCCTCATCCAATCACATGTGGACAAGTGGCACAATGCCATTGGATTATATTTTGTCCCACATTGCTTAATCTTTCTCACTTCTTCCAAATAGAAGTCTATAAATTGGAGACCTCTCTTCTCAATCTTCATCCACAATCTTTATGCAAAGTTACTCTCTTCAATTGAGAACAAATTTTGCTCATTTCATCCATACATTCATCACATTTTCACATTTACACCAAGGTTATGCTCAAATCTCTTTGGAGATTTGACCATTTCTAGATTCACATATCATTGCTACTTAGAATTCCCCGATAAGATCATCATGCTATTAGCTTAATTAGGATTGCTTTCATTTTTATTTGAGTTTTGTTATTTATTTCCTAATTTTAGCTTGAATAGATGGATTTTATGGGAATCTCTCATATTTGCATGCATTTTGATCTAACATCTAACCATGTTTGTTGTCTTTGTGCACTTTCAGGTTTAAGGGTTCACAAAAAATAGTCCTAGTAGAAAGGGAAAGGAAATAATGAGCATGCATCAAAGAATTTGAAGAATGTATCATGTATATTGTTATTGTAGTAAGATGGGTCATATGAAGAACCATAGTAGAAAGAGACAAGTTGAACACACATCCAGCTAGGAAAGGTCTCAACAAAAGGCCCATATCACAAAAAAATTGTAGGAGTCAGCCTTATTTACATTCATGGTCACAAGACTATCAAATCACTCTGTCATTTGCATGGTACATAGATTCATGAGCAATTTTAAGATTCAAAGTTAGAAATTATTTTTTAAGCTTCTACCAACAAAAACTACTATTGTAGGTGGACATTTTCTGAGAAAAAACATCATTATAACAATAGAAAAAGGTTTTCCTTCTTCAAATTCTTTCAATTTCCTCTTCAAATTTATAAAAAAATGGATAGTGTTTTGCTTTAAATCAGCAAGATGTCAAAAGAAGTGTGAAGTGACAATTTTGCATTCTCCAAAATGTAATATTCAAACTCATTTTAGAGGTACCTTTGGTCCTCACCCACGAATATTTCAAAATTCAAGAAACTGACTTATGTCATGTTTCACGAAAAAGGATTTGATCTTAAAGAAAAGATCAAAGAAGGAGGCAAAGTGACAAAAAAATAGTGGAATGTGGCCTTTTTAGATGAATTCATTTCCAATATCATTACAAAGCTTAGATTTTTTTTTGCATTGTGTGAAGCCCTACAATCCTAAAATAAGAGATAAGATCTACCGATGAAGTCATACTCTCCATCCATTCCACCCGCTAGCTCTCTCCGCATAGCAGTACATTCGTTCCAGTTGCAGGCGGATCTGATCGTGGTTATTTTCAAAGAAGAACAACAACAAAATAAGGAGAGCATTCCCCATTTGTCTGCAGGTAGAGAATGGAATGAGTGGGTGAGTTTATTGGGTGAGGTTTGAGATTCCAAATGGTTTCAAAATCATTTGTTGATTTGTTGGATTTAAGCAAGAATCCTCTGCCATTTGGATCCAAGAAAGGCCTTAAAACATTAGGTGATGCACCATCACCGTCTGGTGGTAGTGGTGGTGTGGAGAGGATTATCAACCCTAAATATAAGTTCATAATTTTAAAAAGTGGTTAATTTTTCTTAAATCCTGCTCACAATATTTTGTAGAAGCTTGGCATGATTTTGTGCAACAATTTGTTGAAAACTCTTTTGATTTTCCTTAACACAAACTACATGATTTTCCTTAACACAAACTACATGATTTTACTTGTTCAAAATTCCACGATTTTTCATAAAACAAATCAAGATTTTCAACAATAAATCTTGGCATGATTTTCCAAAACTAACACTATTTTGTACAATTTTTCATACAAAACCTTTTGTCTCTTTACTATGTTGCAAGCGATCATTTGATCCATCACTACCAGTAGTAGTCCCTAGGTCTTTGTGATTTAGTTGATCTTGAAGCTCTAGTTGATCTTTGATACAATATTACAAAAATAATAACATAGAAAGATTACCGAGATATCCATTCAACTTAATGAAATAAAGAGAAAAATCATCCCTGTATAAGATTGCAAAAGACTTAACCAATATGGATAAGAATTTTCATGCCCATATTTTAACATGTGAACATAGACACAAACCCTAATTTTTTTCTCAAATTAATAAATATTGTTTAGAATCATGCTCAACATGATAAGTTATCATGCACACTTGGTGACAAAGCACGTGCAATGCCATCTCAAGCAAATTTCCTAGAAGGCAAGGAAATAGGATAATGTATTTGGGTGTACGGAATTTCATTCTACTCACCCTATGATGGAGATAAACCTAGTGAGGTTAGGTGTCTTGTGCAAGACACACTCGAGGGGGATCCATCCTAGGTTTACTCCCATTAGAGCTCACTATTTGAAAGAGTGGAGATCCAATCTTCAAGACAAGATCTAAATCCTAAAATTCAACTAAATTTCCTAATTTAATGACTAAATCCAACACCTTAATAATTGATTTAATCCCAAGAACTATTCAATATTGTAAATAAAATGATTTAAGTAAATTTTCCCTTCACTTTCTATTGTAATCATGCATTAGCTAATGATTAATTAATCAACAAAAATGTTAGAGTAATCATGCATTAGCTAATAATTAAATAATCTTTAATTAGTTATTAGTCTAATTTATTCCCATGCACTTAAGCTAAACTTAAGAGTGATTTTCTATGTTAATTAGAAAGCTATTATAAGATCATTCTATATCATTGCATGAGATGTTAACAATTGTCATGATCTAATCCATTTCTCATTCAGGGTTGCTCCTATATAGCACTCAACCCTCATTGTATTATCATGCCTTTGATAGAACTTTCAACCTTTGTGGACTCTTGTTTTCCTTGAAGATTTTTAAGGTTCATTATGTAGCTTTTTCTTGTTGAGGAATATTACAATTCTTTGTTTGTAGATGTCTTGCATGGAAAGTTTCTTTGTTCGTTGTTTGATCCTGTGGCTTGTATTTTTCACAATTCTAACATGGTATTAGAGTGTGGATTCAATGAACCCCTTCTTGATTTATGAGGGTTCAACAAGGGTTACAAGCATTAGATCTAGATTCTCCATTGCTTTTTTTTTAATATTCTGGAGGTGAATGATTTTTAGGTGCCTTTTGGCACGAAAAGGATCTCATCGTTGGATTCAAAGCCATCAAGAAAGTGAGATTTGATTTTTTTGCCTGGTTTAGACTCTTGAGGTTAGATCTGTGAGGGTTTGAAGTAGTTTTTTTTTCAGATATGGAGGGTAATTGTAATTTCAAAGCATTTTGAGCCAAGAAGAACTTCATGGTTGCATTGAAAGGGTTGATTCAATGAATTTTGATAATAAATTTGTCTTATTTTTCCATTGGGTGTTTTGAGGCAATTTTTTTTGCCTCATAGGTCGTACAACTCTTGTACGGTCCCTTTGGCACCAAAAAAAATATATATATATATATATATATATATATATTTGTGCTTTATAGCACTAGTGTTATATATAGTGCTAACACTATATATAGCCTAGCGCTATACATAGCACTAGCTCAAAGGTCGACTGATAAACTTATCGACAGTCCCCATTTGACTTTTCCAATGCTCCAATTAGTTTCCCGACAAACAAAAAGAATATTCGATGAATCTTTTTGGAAAATACTGGTGACGATGACAATGAAATTTATTTAAAATATCTTTTTAGTTTTTCAAATATATCGAGGCCATATTTTTTTCTTAGAAAGGGGAGAATATTCTACAAAATATTCTACTGATGTTAGCATGATATCATGTTGATGTCAATGATACAATCGATAGCCAAGGCCCTTTCAAACCCTCTTTGTGACCTAAAAGAGTTGTTTTGTTTTTTCGGCCATAACTTGGGCATACAATATTGGATTTTGGCAAACAAAATATCATCGAAAAATGGGTTTCGCCAAATTTCAAGTTAGTCCAAGGTCTCATCATATGTTTTTGTTGTTGGTGCATTCTACAACTTGTTGAAGTCAAAGGTGTTGTTTTCAATCTTGAGCTCATAAATTTTGGCATGTTTCTCTATTTTTTTGTGATTCTAGCGATGTTGGGACGATCTTTCAAAGCTCTTCACAACCATCCATGCACTTTTTCAAGATTGCTCTCCAGGTACATTTTATTCAATTTTTTGTGTTTTCACACTCTGGTGAATTACTTGGACGTCTTAGCTCTTGAAATTTTTTTGTTTGCATGGAATAACTCTTTCTTGGCTGTTCTACATGTATTTCTAGTATTCTTTCCTATTTGGGCATTCTAGACATATTTTTCATGTACATTCTTTTTTGTAGATGCACTGAGATAAAGTGCCATTCTGGTGTACATGTTTTAGGGATTTTGCACATCTTGTCATGCCTTTTGTATTTTCACTATGATATAAAGTGCCATGGGGTGGTTGATGTTATCCTTTGGTTTTCCATCACACCTTTCTTAAGTGAGTGTCCATTCCATGACAACAATGAATCCCAGTGATTCTTGCCTCATGCATGTGTGCCTTAGTTTGAACACCCTTTTATTTGCAGGTTGTTTTTCCTACATGCACTTCTTGGTTTCACATAGTTTCGATGTACCTATCATGGATCTCCCTTTTCAATATTATGGGGGTTTTCTAATGTTGGTGCTAATGCTTCCTTGGTTTCACGTCTGAGTGATCTATGTATCTAGTTCTTGCTCCTATATACTTCCAGATGCAATGTACATCAGGGGTTGGTTACTATGCATTTTGGTAAGATGGAACATTTACCATATGGAAATTCTTACATTCTTGTTTCTAGGGGTGACTTTCCATTTTCATTTGATCAAAGATTATTGGTACATACATTTTCAACTTGCATCTTGCATATTGAGTAGTGTCATTGCGGTCATGTATATAGATTCATGTATTATTTGTATCTTTGAGTTCCAAATGCTTGCCTTTGTTTTCCATCTGATTTGAGTAGTGTCATTCGGGACACTCATGCAGATTATTGTCTCTCTCTTGATCAGTGTTCTTCAAACTATTTGGTACCTATATTTTCAACTTGCATTTTGCATGTTGAGTAGTGTCATTGGGGTCACTCATGCAGATTCATGTACCATCTATATCTTCAACTTTCAAAATTTTTCCTTTGTTTTCCATCTGATTCGAGTAGTGTTTTTGGGGGCACTTGATGCAGAGGGTCCTCTCCCCTCTTGACACAAAAAAAACAAAAGATAACACTCGAATCTCTCAAACAATCTCCCAGTCACTTAGGCAATACTTTGCCTCCAATTCAATATCCAACTATGACTAGATTGCAACATAGACTAGCTTTTTTTATTGAATTCAATTCATAAACAAAACAACAATGCCATGAAATTCATTTACATACAGTTAGACATCCACTTAGCTTTAAATTCCTATCTCTATTTTTTTATTTCCATGCCCCTCTTCTATGCCATCTCTTATGGTTGCATGACTTCTCTTTATTTTTTCTACTCACGTACTCTATTTTCCTATCATGCATTTTCTTTTTATTTATTTATTTACTTGCAACAAACGAAAAAACCCCTTCATTACTGGTTGCGTAGTATTCTCCCTTGTCTTTTGACCTTTCATTTTATCAACTCGGTTTGGCATCATCTGCTCCCACTTTCCTGCATTTTACTTTATTTCATTTTTATTATTCTCTCCATGTGGCATTGTTTCCTTTGTTCATCTCCTTTATGCATTTATTTGTGGCATCTTTATTGTTAAAATCTTCTTTTCTCTTCTTTTATTTTCTTATCCTTCTTTGATAGCTGTAAAAAAATCATAGAATTGGATTCTTACCTCATTTCCTTTGTGTTTATCTCCCGTTAAAGTTGTCTATAAATTTCTTATTGAAACCAATTCAAGAATATTTCATCAATTGACGAAGTCCAGTGTTGGCAGACAAAGAAATTCCAAGTTCTTCGATTTGCATGAAATTCGATGTGTAGACTTGGAATGGTACCCCGTGGACCCTTGTAAAAGAATTTTTCTCCAACCTTCTAGAATTTTGAGATTTTTAAAATTTTCATAAACTACCGATATTTTTAACAAACTTCTGACTTTAAAATATCCCAAATTAGGAAAGATATGACTTTGATTCTTTTTGAAAATTTGACATGGTACCTCCAATAATGTCCCTGTAAAAGGATTTTATTTGATTCCTTACAAATTTTTCAAAAATAATTTTCAAAACTTCCCATTGAGCCTTAAAATGATGTTTTTGTGAATACTTCAAATTGACAGTTTGATTGCACAACACAGTTCCTTATGTTGAGAGATTCCACAACAAATCCGAAGAAAACAAAAACCAAAATAAAAAATTGCAAATATTTTTGGTTGATGTAGATAACTCGTTCACCCAGGATGCTCCTACAACATACACATCAAGTAGAAATATTATGAGCATAGACTCAAAATAGCGGAGTTGAGTAGTCAAACTACTCTTCCAAGTTGAATACAATCTGTAGTGAACTCCATCACTTTCCTAAATGACCAAGATCAATCCTTCTTTCACTTTTTCCAGCATCGTGCCAAAATACACACCACCATCCTCCAAAAACACTTCATTCTCTTTCTACTCCCCCTTCCCACGAGCTCATGCCCACCAAAGTCTGACCTCCTCCACAAAATTACTTCTCCTCTTATCTCCTTTGTGGGCTTCAATCCACCACCAACCGACCACCTCCACCAAAATCCTACATCTTTCACAATCTCTACAAGCAAATATGAAACATCTACATGATCTTGCTCTATATCCCCCTCCTATCATTTTATCTGAAAATAAAATATCATTATAAAATAATTTACCTCGTTTTCATTCACAACTCCAACTTTGAATTTCACCATGACATCTTCCACCTTCATCAACATGTCCTCCAAAGGACAAATTTTTGTTGCACTTCTTGCTTCCTCTACCACAGTCGCAACATTCATCCTCTCGCCTCCAATGGTAAGTTTTGCAAGCCCCTCTTCATACTTGTCCATCAAAATTTTCATCTCTTCATTCAACAAGAGATTATCCTCATCTTCCCTAATCTATTTATCAAATTTAGGACTCTCCAAGTTCATAGTTTCAATTTCGAGATATGAGTTATCCTCTTTAATTTCTACGAAAGTAATGTGGAAAACAATAGATGCATCATTGTTACCTCCCTCTTTCACTATGCCATTATTTGTCATCAAATTCATGCCTTCAAGAAGACATGTCCTTGTTGCAAAATCATGGTTTATTTTTCCATTTTGTTCTTGAACCAACATACCATCTTTTACAATCATACCTTCTATCACCAAGTGTTGAAATGCACAAGACAACTGAGAAAGGGGGGGGGGGAGGGGTGCGTGAATCAGTTGTATCAAATTAATTTCACTTATTATCTTAATCAATTCACATTCATTTTAATATTTTATTAAATATAAACATGAAATGAAGATAACATAAAGCAAATACTAGAGACACTAAATTTATGTGGAAAACCCAATGAGGGAAAAACCATGGTGAGGATTACCTCACAATATAATAGTAATGCAAAAATCCGATACAAATGCTCACTACCAGAGGGATCACTGCCTCAAAAGGACTCATTGTCCGTATACAAAGGCTCACTACCTATAGATAGGACTCACTATCTAGAAGGAGGCTCACTGCCTATAGACAAAGAAAGATGATAGAAAATCCACCACAACAGGTTTTACACATTTGTAGCCTTGATAAAAGAATGGCATACACCATCAACTCACTGCTTTCAAGAATCTAACACATTGAAGTATTGCTGCCTTGATTCACACTTTCACAAAATCTACTCTTCGCACTTTATTCACACACTTGTTCGCTTCCAATTCACATCTTGACTTGCATTTATACCATCTTCAACCTTAGAAACTTTCTCCAAGGTCGGCTACACATCCTTTATTTTACAGATTCAAATTAGGTTGGTGACACAAAATTCACGCGATGAATAAGAATGAGAGTGGACCAAATATATACTTAATTAGGACCCAAACAATATCTTGGATCAATCACATGCTTCCTTAATCGATGCTTATTCTCCATGTAACGTGTAGATACTAGGTCAACCAAACCTAATGAAAACACCAATGAAATTTGAATTATGTGCATCCACAACAAGATGATGACACGTGGATCAAACAACACACTTCACCAAACACTGAAACACCTCTTAGAAACCTTCAAATACATCTGTAGTAACTGCAATAATCTTCATACACAAAATACTCTTCAACAGTCCAACCGGACCGTGCAGACACACACAATAGCTCTAGAAAAAGTCTTTCAGAGCACCAAACCACAAGCTCGTTTTCCAGAACACAAATAACATCAATATAAACCTTCTTCCAGATCCGCATGATCTAAGATAGATCACTAGAGAACTTGCAAAGCAGAAACATCTCTCCTAGTCCATAGACAAATAGTTATATTGTACTGGTTCACACAACTTCCACTCTCCATCAACCCAAAAGCTATAACTTAGGATATATTATTCAATGAAGCCCATAAACAATTCTAAATATCCACACAGGCATGGGATCAACACAAAATAAATGCAAAGTACATTACTGGAGCACATTCAAAACACAACTCTGTCTTCATTGTTTATTAATTTTCTCAAAAGCACTTGACATCAACACACCTCCAACACCATAAAGATAGATCCATGCACTCTCAACATCTCTACAATATCTCAACTATACATGTACCACCTTCAATCACTTTGAACTATGTTGAAATCAATGAAAACACCACCAAACACAAATTCATACTTGCAACAATCTCCCCCTTTACACATGATATGAAAAACCATCAAAGACAACATACACACTCTCCTGCTTCTTCCCTTTCTTTTTTAGATTAGACAACCTAAACAATGTTTCTACACTCTCTTCTCCTTGCAAGATTTTCTCCCTTTAAACTTTTTCACATGACTCTCTCTCCCCAGATATAAATAGGTTTTTTCACATGACTCTCTCTCTCTCCCCCTTTGACATCAATGGAAAATGAAATTTTTGCATGAAACTTCTGCCATATAAAATTTTGATCACTCCCCCTTAGGAGTGCACCCACATCTCATACTGCAACAATGATACTCTCTACTCCCCCTGAGGATTAGACCTTAATCATCAGTCCAAACAAATGAAGAATCTATAGAACCACTAGAATGATGCACCTCCATGTGCACTTAGTTCAAGGAAGGAGGGGTAGTAACCCCTAACTTCTCCCTAAGATACTCAAAAGTATCCTTCGGAAGAGCCTTAGTAAATATATCTGCAACATGATCCTTAGTAGATACATATTCAAGCCTGACTTCATTCTCCAACACCTTCTCCCTCAAGAAATGATATTTGATAGATATATGTTTTATCTTAGAATGTATTACCGAATTCTTTGAAATATTTATTGCACTTGTATTATCACAAAATATAGGGATAGGTTCATCACTCATCACATCTATATCCTTCAATGTTTGTTTCATCCAAAGTACCCGTGTACAACAGGATGTTGCTACAATACACTTAGCTTCTACATTGGATAAAGGAACTGAATCATGTTTCTTGCTTAACCATGAAACCAATCTTCCTCCAAGAAAGAATGAACCACCACTTATACTCTTTTAGTCATCTACACAACCAGCCCAATCTACATCAGTGTAGGCATTCAAAGTGAAATCAATATCCTTAGGATACCACAAGCCATAATCCAGAGTGCCCTTTAGATATCTGAATATCCTATTCACACCTATAACATGTGTTTCTTTAGGTTCTTCTTGAAATTTGGCAACCAAACATACTGCATGCATGATATCCAGTCTAGTGGCAGTAAGATATAACAATCCACCAATCATAGATTTGTACATGCTTTGATCAACTTTAGGAGAATCATCATTCTTACTCAGTTTGCATCCGGTCACCATAGGGGTACAAACTAGTTTGGAATCATCCATTCCAAACTTCTTCAACAATTATTTAACATACTTAAATTGTGAAATGAATAGGCCCTTATTAGTTTGATTCACCTAGAGTCCAAGAAAGAAATTCAACTCACCAATCATAGACATCTCAAACTCTTTTTTCATCTCCTTTGCAAGTTTCTTACACAGAACTTCATTTCATCCAAAAATAATATCATCAACAATCACAACCACTATCAACATTTTGTTTCTTTCAACTTTGAAATAGATATTGTTGTCCGTGGAGCCTTTGTTGAACCCCTTGTTGTGTCAAATATTTGTCCAACCTTGCATACCATACTCTGGGAGCTTGTTTGAGTCCATATAGTGTCTTTTTCAATTTGCAAACCATGTCTGGTTTATCTGATAACTGAAATCCTTCCAATTGTTCCATGTACACCTCTTCTTCCAATTCTCAATTTAGGAATGCAGACTTAACATCCATTTGGTATACCTTGAAATCTTTGTGAGCATAAAATGTCAAAACCATCCGAATGGCCTCCATTCTTGCCACCAAGGAAAATATCTCTTCAAATTCTATTCCTTTAACCTATGAATAACCTTTGCATACAAGTCTTACTTTATTTATTACTACTTCACAATCTTCATTCATCTTATTTGTGAACACCCATTTTGTACCAATTACATTCTTGTTTACTGGTCTAGGAACCAGTTCCCATGTCTGATTCTTCTCTATCTGTTGTAATTCTTCTTTCATTGATCTAACCCAATTCTCATCTTTGCATGCTTCACTCGCTATTTTAGGCTCTATCTTAGAAAGTAAACACAAATTTACCTTAGTTCTTTTGGATGGTTCTTTTGTACATACTTAGGAGTCTTAGGAGCACATTCCAAAATCTCTTCTTCTTCACTTTGTTCTTTCTCTTCCTTATCCTCTTTTTGTACTTGTCTATAGATAGGTTCATCTGGTTCAACTTCACTTATTTCAACTGGTTTGTGCATATCTTCATCAACTTTTACATTTGCACTTTCAACTATCTTCCTCAATCTTTTATTGAAGTTGTTACCAATTTTTAGCATATGGCTTAAAATTAGTAATCATAAGAGCAATTACTTGTTGGGTACAAATTTTTTTTATTACAAGTCATTCAACCAAGTTTTGTTCTCAGAATGAAGGTACGTTTAGGAATGATTTTGAAAAATCATTCAACAGTTGGACTAAATTGGTTGAACACTTAAACATAGCACAGATCAAGCAAAATTTCATTGAAAGAAACAATGTTCAGGCTAAAATTCATTTGCAGCAATTTTTTTTATACAAAGTATTGTAGTTTTAAGAACAGAGTGCAGAAAATCATTTTTGATCACAGAATGGATGTTTTAACATTTGCAATTACATTGTTTCATTATGCAAACAAAACGAACTCATTAGATAATGGAAGACAGTGCATATCATGAACAATTTATTTATTAATAAAATATCCTGTAATCCCACACATGTAGTGGGAGTAGCCTGATTTGTTTCTTTTCAAATGCTGAAAGAAAGAAAGAAATGCATTACACAAGTAAAAATAATGTAAGAGCAAGGAGAGAAGGCGATTCATCATTTCCTGGAATAACGAATCATTGTCGTAGCCAGCCGTGTTGACCTTATATCCATCTCTAGTATCAGTCTCGAATCAAGCTTTGGGTTTACCTACAAGATGAAGAGTGGTGTTAGAGCAATGGGGGATCACATTCTACCTTATCCCTACGCTATCAACAAAAATGGAATGAACATTCTATCCATTTTTCACCAGAAAAAATAAGAGCATAAAAAGGAAAAAGGAACAATTGAGTCTGCTATTTTTACTAACTTGTTTGTGTTATGTGCAGGTACAAGAAACAAATCAAAAAGAAATTATTGATTCATTGTTGTTTTTATTAACTGGTTTTTTGTCATGTGCAGAAACAGGAAATGTAATCTTGTTGTTTATTCATCAGTTTCAATATGAGTGGAGTAAAATGTGGCTCTCACAAGGGTTGAGCCCAACTCATAGCCAAGATACAAGCAATATTAATATCATGAAAATCTATTTTGTGTTATGCAGATTTTTGCAAAATTCATTACGATAAGTAGGTAAATTATAAATGACAACAATGCTGCATATTAAGTACATTTTCAAAATGCATTGTTTGCAAGAATATCAAGATGACTGCTTATCAATTTTCATCATCAAGATATCATATATTTCAAGGTATTTGCAACCTTATGAATCATGATACAATAATCTACAAGGAAACAACATTACATGAAGACAACTAGCATTCAGTGATGATATGATCAAAAATAATATTTTATAGATTATAATGTTATGGTGCCAATACTAAAGTAAAATGGTAATAATGCTGGAAATATCAAAATATTCTTGTGAAGAACAGTCTTCTTTTTAAACTTATGCTGATAACAGTGCAATTCAGAGCTATTATGTAGGAACAACATTTGTAATCAACATTGTAAAGTATCAAATGAGAGAGTAATCATCGGAAATTCATGGAGTTCGGTTTGTGGAAGCTTTAGGAGATTTAGAAAGGGAAGAAAATACTTCCATATCTGCAATACATTCGGACCCACTTAGATTTCTAAAATTTCAAGCTCAAAATGGTTATAAATAGAGGTCGGCCATTGGTGAAATGATTTTTTCATGTCTGCAATGGGGGTTAAAGCTCAAACAACATATATACATGGTGCCAAGGTTAGGAAATTGACACAAAAGAAGAACAAACTTTTCAAGATAGTATAAATAAAAAGCAGAAGGATGAATAAGATTAGGCGTGGGTTTTTGTGACTAACCCAATAACAAATTTTCACCATGAAAATGCCTACAAGAGCTTTCAGCTAAAAGGAAACCTTGGCAGCACCCTTAACACAGGAAAATTTTGCTCAAATTTTTTTTGCTTAGAGCGGCCAGAACAAGACAAACAAATGAGAAAGCTCAAATATATCCAATATGAATTTAATGTAAAAATGAGAAAACCTCTAAATAATTCAAAATTACCAAAGGCACTACTATTTCTTGCATTTTATAAATAACATTGTTTTGAAAAGTGATTAATTTATCACTTAAACAAAAAATGTCTTACAATATGAATTTGCAAAAAAATAAAAGCCAAAGAAAAGCTTTATTGACTAAGTCCCATAAGTTTTTAATAAACACTTAGTTACATGAAATGTCACAACCCAGCAAATTGAATAAAGTTCATTTTAATAAAGTCAAGGCAAAAGAATATCTCCATTCCATCGTGCCTTTAGGGTTAAATGGGAAAACCTAAAATGAAATAAAGATCTTCATTTTATTATTCATTTTCCTTTGCCTTGGAAGCTCTATGTTGAGCGCCGCCACCATGGAGTGAACCCTAGCTAACCCAGCTAGAAGTCTTTGTGTATTTCGCCATTTTTGAAAGTCACCTAGAGATTTTTCAGAAGGATGTTGAATGGTGAGTCTGATTTTAGCCAAATCTGGAACTTTGCTTCATCCTAGAAGCTTTTTTGAAATTTTTTCCATGCCTTCAGGCCATGGCCCTACTATATTTCTGATGATTTCTCTTTTGGAAAAATGCTTATTTTCCTATGACTTTGTGACCTTCATTTGCTGCGCCACCATGAGCATGGAGGAATCCCAAATTCTGAGATGAAGGTTTGTGCTTTAGACTTCATTATGAAGTCCTCTGGAGCTTGAAAGACCTTTGTATTCTTCGCCATTTTGAAAGTCACCTGGTAAGTTTTCTATTGTTACAGACTTGGATGATCTCCTATCTTTCAAAGAATATGAAAGCGTTATTGTGCGGCCTCATTGTATTAATCTTGATATTTTATTCTCTGTCTAGATCTGATGAAAATAATAGATGTTCTTTTTCTCTGTGATTTTCCCCTTGAATAAACTAGCCGCCAAGGATATATTTGAGCTTTCTCATTTTCTTGTCTTGTTCTGGCCGCTCTGAGCAAAACAAAATTTGGGCAAAATTTTCATGTGTTAAGGGCACTGCCAAGGTTTCCTTTTAGCTGAAAGCTCTTGTAGGCGTTTTCATGGTGAACATATGTTATTGGGTTAGTCACAAAAACCCACGCCTAAGCTTATTCATCCTTCTTCTTTTTATTTATACTGTCTTGGAAAGTTTGTTCTTCTTTTGTGTCAATTTCCTAACCTTGGCACTATTTATATATGTTTTTTGAGCTTTAACCCCCATTGCAGACATGAAAAAAAGAATTTCACCAATGGCCGACCTCTTTTTATAACCATTCTGAGCTTGAAATTTAAGAAACCCAAGTGGGTCTAAATGTATTGCAGATCTGGAAGTATTTTATTCCTTTCTAAATCCCCTGAAGCTTCCACAAACCGAACTCCATGAATTTTTGACGATTACTCTCTCATTTGATACTTTACAATGTTGATTACAAATTTTGTTCCTACATAATAGCTCTGAATTGCACTGTTATAAGCATAAGTTTTGAAATAAGACTATTCTTCATGAGAATATTTTGATCTTGCCACCATTATTACCATTTTCCTTCAGTATTGGCATTATATCATTATAATCTAAAAAAAATCTTTTTGATCATATTATCAGTGAATGTTGGTTGTCTTCATATAATTTTGTTGCCTTGTAGATTATGGTATCATGATTCATAAGGTTGCAAATGCCTTGAAATATATGATATCTTGATGATGAAAATTGATAAGCAGTCATTGGGATTGGTTCGACTTCACCATCCAATTTTGACAGTTGGAAGGCATTGTGTTGTTTCTTCTCAGCAATAATGAAAGGTCCACTCTAGAATGAATCAAATTTGGAGTGCTTTCCAGGCCTTCTTTTCAGTTCATCCCACTTTAGGACAATGTCTCCTTCCTGGAAAATTCTTGGAGATTCCCTTTTATCGAATGTCCTTTTCATTTGAGCCTAATGTTGCTCAATCCTTTTCATTGCTTGAAATCTTCAAGTTCAATTAGTTGAGCTAACCTTGTTGTTATTGGTTCCTCTTCAAGAATATCTAGCTGGTTTACCAATTCCAGAGCTAGAAGCTCAAGTGAAATGGGTAGTCTTGCCTCTTTTCCATACACAAGCGTGTATGGAGAAATTCTTGTTGATCTTTTAGAAGTAATTCTATCAGCCCACAAGGCTGATTTCAGCTTGGTGTGCCAGGCTCTTTGATTACCTTCCATAGTCTTCTTAATAATCCTCAGGAGGTTCTTGTTAGTGGAATCAGCCTGTCCATTCCCTTGAGGATAGTAATTTGAATATGTGTTCAAATAAGCACCATTTTTAACAGCCCAGTCAAACACTCTAGTTCCTATGAATGCAAGTGCATTATCTGAAATAATAGATTTTGGAACTCCAAACTTGGTTATCATCTCTTCATAAAAGTTTAGTACAACCGTCTCATTGGCTTCTTTGAGTGCCACAGCTTCAGTCCACTTTGAAAAATAATTTGTGGCTGTAAGCACCCACTTATGGACTGCACTTGATGGTGGGCTTATAACCCCAATAAAATCTAAGCCCCATTTCATAAAGGGCTGCTCAACTTGAACTAGGTGCAATGGAAGAGCAGCCAATTTCTCTTTTCCTACAAATATTGCACATTATTTGCACTTCCTTATCCATGAATGGGCATCTTTGAATAAGGTAGGCCAGTAATAGCCTCCTTTCATAATTTTAAGAGCTATAGCTCTTGGGGAAAAATGTCCAGTAGCTGACCGTTGATGAAATTCATGAAATAATTTATCAACATAGTCAGCTTCGATACACCTTAATAGAACACCATGAAAATCTCTTCTAAACAACAAACCATTTAAAAGGACATAAGGTATGGACTGCAGACGATAATACCTTCTTCTAGACTTAGTTAGATCAAAAGGGCACTCACCAATTAAGAAAAAATGAGTCATTTTTGCAATCTAACATGTAGGAGAAGGTACAACAACTTGCTCTCCATCTTGAAGTGCTAAAACAATATTCTCTTCCTCTATTGATTTTATATTGTTGTCCTCCATGAGCTGTTCATAGAGGCCTCTCCCTCTTATCAACTTAGTAACCTTAATCTCAAGGTTATAATCCATCACTTTGGTTACCCAACCGACTCTTCTATCACTCAAATCTTTATTAAGCAAAAACTCTTTTACACTTGGATGAGCAACCATCATGATGATTTTATTAATGGAAAGCATATGCTTGAACTTCTTTAATCTTCTTATAACAACGAGAACATGCTTCTCTACAAAAGTATACCTGAGCTCGTAATCCTTGAGTCCTTGACTGAAGAACGCCACGGGTTGTTCAGATCCTTCATCATTTTGTTGTACAAGCATAGCTGAAAGTGAATCAATATTTCCATAGGCGTACAAAATGAAATCTTTAGAAAATTCAGGATTCAGAAGTGTAGGTGCAACTGCTAATGCTTCCTTTATAAGCTCAAAACTTATTTTCCCATCTATGGTCCAGCTGAAAGGTACATTCTTTCTCAGCATATGAGTTAATGAACTTAACAAATCAGCAATGTCATGGATAAATATCCTAACAAAGTTAATCCTACCAATAAAACTCTACAAACCTTTCTTATGTGTTGGTAAAGGAAGAGCTAAGATAACACTTACTCTTTCAGGGTCAACAGTAATACCTTTTTTTTGACACCACATAATCGAGCAATCTGCCTTCATGAACAACAAATACACACTTTTTGGGGTTGAGTAATATCCCAAACTCCCTGCATTTCTCCAAAATTTATCTCAGATGTTTCAGATGATCCTTAGCCTCTTTAGAAAAAATAGTGATATCATCAAGATATACTAAGACAATTTTGTACATTAAAGTTTGAAAAGCCATATCCATGGCTTTCTGAAATGTTGCCCCAACATTGGACAAACCAAAGGGCATTTTTTGATAGGCCAAAGTTCCTCATTTTGTGGTGAAGGTTGTTTTGTACTGGTCTTCCTTCTTCACTAGAATCTGATTGTAACCAGAATAGCCATCTAATAAGGAAAACCTTTCAGACCCTGAAACTACCTGAAGAATCTGTTCCATAGAAGGTAGAGGATGACGGTCTTTTAGAGAGGCCCTATTCAAGTCACAAAAATCTACACAGAGTCTTATCTCCCCATTTTTCTTCCTTACTGGTACTAGGTTTGAAATCCATGAGGTATGCTTAATGGGGGAAATTATGTTGCTTTCAATCAACTTATCGAGTTCTTTTTTCATCAAAGGCTCTAACTTGGAATTCAAGGGCCTCTATTTTTGCCTAACAGGTTTGACATTGGGCTCTAGTTCTATAGTATGTTGGGCAATTTGGGGATTAAATCCCTTCAAATCAGTATATTGCCAGGCAAAGATATCATTAAATTCTTGACAAAGCTAAATAAAAACATGCTTCTCTTCAGTTGTACATACCTTGCCTAATTTAAGAAGCTTTCCTTTGAAGACTTCAACCTCTTCATAATGATCTTGCTGAACTTGAATACTGCCCTTGGGCTTTCTAGCTTCATCATCTATATTGAAAATATATTCTAGAGTGACCAAGCCTTTTGGCAACTTGTTGTTTTTGAGCTGAATAATCTGGTCACTGTACTGGTGTTGTAACTTTTCCTGATTGGCATGTGAGAACTCAACTTCTTCCCTTTAGAAGCTTACAATATGATGGTCACTTTCAAAAAATTGCCAATGTATGTTATTATCAGGCAAAATAGGTCTAACAACAATTTTAATATGTTGATTAGCTTTATCACTACAAATTTCCTTTGGAATGTCAAATTCAACTCCTACAACAACTAGTCTATCAAAATGTTTATTCTGAGTTCTACGTATGGAAATTAGATTAAAAGCATCAAATCCCTCTAAGAGGTCCCATACTCTATTCCAATAAGACCTGAGTGTATCATTTTATACAACGTTCAACTTCCTTACCTGATTAACAACCAATTTGTTGTCCCCATAAACCTTTAGGCAGCTGATACCTCTCTGTCTTTCCCACTCTAAGCCTTGGATTAAAGCTTCATATTCAGCAAAATTATTGGTACAGCTGAAACAGAATCTGAAAGCTAGATAATACTTCTCACTTGCTGGTGACACCAGCATATAACCTCCACCAACACCAACTTTGCTCCTCGAGCCATCAAAAAACAACTCCCACACATCATTTTTATGTTGTTCTTTGTTCACTTTAATGTAGAGTCAGTATCATGCATCATATAACACCAATTTCAACCTCTTCCAACTACTCACCTGTACCAACCTCTTCTTTTTGATATTCCCACACTATAGGAAGAATATCTAAAAATTCCTCAGCTTGAACTTCACCCTTTTGCGCATCATACTGCTCCTCTTGCTCATTGGTACATAGATTAGCATTGATGGGAGGACGTTGGTAAGGTTCAATATGATCCTTGTCTATTGATTTAGACTTTACAGTGACCCTAGTACCATACCTAGTTCTAAACAGCATATGAGACCAATCATCAAATAAATATCCACCTATCTTGGTTGTGAAGTCCCTAGATAAACAAAGGGCAAAATATGGGGGTAACTCTATTGCATAAATATCCTATGGTATTGCAAAATTTGGACAGGCATGTAGAGTTAAACTCGGATTTTTAATGACCCCCGTTGTGTTAACAACAATGCCATCTAATTTCAAAACTCCCTTCTCTAGTGGCTCAACTTAATACCTAATTTATCAACAATCTTCTTGGGCATTACTGAACTACTAGCCCTAGAATCAATCATGCAATTGTGAACTAGATGATCTCCTATAATCAGAGAAACATAAAAAGGAGGTGGCTTTGCTTTAACCGTTTTCTTTTATTTTTTCTCAAGAGGGGCATTAGTGAGAACCACTTTAGTAGGTTGCTGATTTGTTAATTCTTTAGATAAAGAAAACCTTGAAACCGCTTCAGGTAAAAGATCCTTTTGGCCTAGCAAAGCCAATGAATCCCACATTGAGGCACTTACGCTTGTCTTCTTCATATGCTCTAAAATGTTGAAACTACCAGTACTAACCTTCTGCTGCCCTTTGGGAACAAAAATATCTTTATGTATTTGGGTTGGTTGTACTAGTATGCCTTGCATAGTAGGTGGCTTAACTTGCCCCTGTGAACTTGTAGATGGCTGATCCTTATCTCCATTAGTCTATTGTCTTAAATCTACAACCCTCTTCTTCGATCTTGTATTGGATGACACAAGACCACTTAACAAACCTGGTGCCCACAAAACTCCTCCCCTTGCCAATTCAAAAATGACACATTAGAATTACCTTGATCCGTATGAGGAGTCTGTTGCTCTGATTTTTCTTGAGCTAAATTCTATGGAACAACAACACTGTTTTGCAGCATTAGCGCCTGATTTAGGATCCTGTTCAAATAGGTTGACTGATTATGTGACTGATTACATGGGAACCACCATTCGTAATCAACTGCAAGGTTATTTTGAACCAGAACAATCTCCTTAGAGGTACTAGGCGTATTGGGATTATAAGGCTGAAATGGCCTCTGATTGAAATTCCTCCTTTGAAACTGGGAATTGGCCTGAAAAGGGGTTTGATAAGGAGGTTGGCTTTGTTTTTTTTTTTATATTTACCAGCTCATTCCCAAAATTCAGCAGGGTCTTTTGGATGTTATCATTCTGATTGACTAATTCCTGAAACTCGTTAGGAACAACATATTCTTGAGCTGTTGTTTGTACATTAAAAGGTGCAAAAGCTGGGACAACAACTATTGTCGGTGGTAAAGCAGAGGTAGTTGGCTGTAAGTCAGCAAAATAAAATGTTGCTGGCAATATGTCACCTCCCAAAGATTGTATCATAAGTGCAATATCACTATTTAAAGACTTTAAATAGTATAAATAAGCGTAATCATTGGAAGGTTTTACCATGGCTAGAATTCGATTCCAGGTTCTTTTGAAACGGTAGTTGAAGTCCATCAAATGTTCATGTGGAGCTCTTTTAATGGTAGTTAGCTACTCCACCAGAGAGGTGATCAAATTTATCTTCGAACTGCTTATTGAGCCGCTCACCCAGCTCATCCCATGTAGCAACCGAATTGACAGGAAGACCTCAGAACCATTGTAGAGCTTTACCCTTGAAAGATGCCACCAAGAGAATCACTGCCACATCTTGATGGGTAATGTGATGCACTCCACACAATGAAGTCACATCCCTAATGTGTTCAATGGTTGTTGTGTGTTCCTCTCCAGTGTAGAATGGAAAGCTCTTCAGAGCTGCAGCTGGTATGTCATTGTGATGTGCAAGATTCAAAGGGTTGCCCTGATCAAAAGAAACAAATGGTTGATTTCTAGGTGGTTGAGCCATTGGGACTGTAACAACATGAATAACTTGGGTAGTGGTATGAGTGTCCTCAACAGGAGGATTTGACTTGCACCTTCTTGAATAAATAACTCTCCTTTGTACTTTTTGGACTTCTCTTCCCTTCCTTCTAGGTGGGGATAGCTGCAAATACTCAAAAACACTTGAGTTACTCCTAGTTTGCACTTTTCTCGTGGGCTGCAATGCATTGGTTTTGTTGAATCTAAGCTCGGAGTCACCAAGTATGCTAAAAATTGTCTCTTAAAGACGATAATTTTTTGTTGCACATACCAAACATCAGTATTATGATTATGGTTTAAGACTGAAAAACAGTTCTTTGTCCCACCGAGCGTGCCAAAAATTGTTGTCAAATAAGGTTTGCACCCTTGCTAAGCTTTTAACTGTAGCAACCTATTGACACATGCAAGCACTTCAAGGTTGTGGCTGACCAAGGAATGAAGTGGACCTCCAGATTATGGGCTGGTTCCCTTTGGATTTTTTGGTAAAAACTGAAATATGAGAAGGAAAAAGGTAGAAAGATGTACTTGAAAATAAAAAAATATCACTAACAGGTGGTACACCAAAGGTAAGAATTTTGACCCAAAAGTTGCTAAAACTCACAAAAAACCTCAACAGAAATAAACAATCTCACAACACAAAAAAAGATGTCTGCAAAAATTATTCTATGTAAGGATCTGACTATTTTAATGCTTAAACACCAGGAAAACAATAGTGTTTTCACAAATATGAAAGCATAAAACGAGATCACTAACATAGACCTGCACTATGACATGAAATCTTTTGCATCCAGCATGGAAGGAATCTCATAAAATGAAGGATAACATAGGATTCTATCCTGCAATCCACAACCAATGCCAAGAAACAAAGAGAAATTTGTGAAGGAAAAATAACTTTTCTATTGAGGAAAAATGAATATCTGCATTACAAAGGCCAAAATATCATGAGTTACAAAGTTTGAAGCATCTGCCTCTGCAATCTCCAAAAAAAACTAAGAACTCCCTCCAAATCTGATTGTAAAACATTTTTTGTTTAAGTGATAAACTAATCACTTTTCAAAACAATGTTATTTATAAAATGCAAGAAATAGTAGTGCCTTTGGTAATTTTGAATTATTTAGAGGTTTTCTCATTTTTACATTAAGTTCATATTGTGAAACATTTATTTAAAAGTGATGAATTATAAATCACTTTCAAATAAATGTTGTTATTGAATGCAAAAATGAGGTGTCTTTTGACATTTATTTTCAAAGACTTAGTCAGATTGAGAAAGTTTTACCAACATGTGGAGTGAAGATAGGGGGTTTGAAGCCCTAAATAAGGAAGTCACCTTCAATTATGAGTTTGGATTGATTGGATTCCAATCAAGGAGTGATATGAGGCACTGACATGGAGTTAACTTTCAGTTTTGAGCCTGTTTTTTAGGGGTTTCTCTTTGCATATGGCTCACCAGGTGGGTGAAGATTTGACAACTCTTCTTGGAGTTGGTTGGCATTTGCATGCCTTGTTTGGAGGATATTTTTGACAACACATGTGATTTTGGAGCCAAATTTGAATTTCGAATTTGGAGACAATTGATATAAGTCTTTATATTCTTGCAAATTTGGAGGGAGTTCTTAGTTTTTTTTGGAGATTGTAGAGGCAGATGCTTTAGACTTTGTAACTCATGATATTTTGGCCTTTGTAATGTAATATTCATTTTTCCTCAATAAAAAAGTTATTTTTCCTTCACAAATTTCTCTTTGTTTCTTGGCATTGGTTGTGGATTGCAAGATAGAATCGTGTGTTATCCTTTATTTTATGAGATTTATTCCATGTTGGATGTAAAATATTTCATGTCATAGTGCAGGTCTATGTTAGTGATCTCGTTTTATGCTGTCATATTTGTGAAAACACTATTGTTTTCCTTGTGTTTAAGCATTAAAATAGTCAGAGCCTTACATAGAATCATTTTTGCAAACATCTTTTTATATGTTATGAGATTGTTTATTTCTGTTGAGGATTTTTGTGAGTTTTAGCAACTTTTGGGTCAAAATTCTTACCTTTGGTGTACCACCTGTTAGTGATAAATTTTTATTTTCAAGTACATATTTCTACCTTTTTCTTTCTCATATTTCAGTTTTTACCAAAAAATCCAAAGGGAACCAACCCATAATCTGGAGGTCCACTTCATTCCCTAGTCACCCACAACCTTGAAGTGATCCCATGTGTCAATAGGTTGGTACAGTTAAAAGCTTAGCAAGGGTGTAAACCTTTTTTGACAACAAAAGCATCTATATGCTTTGCTATTAGTTGAATATCCAAGGAAAATACCTTCATCACATATTGAATCAAACTTCCCAAGATTCTCATTATCTCTTTTAATGTAACATCTACTTCCAAACACCTTAAAGTACTTAATAGTAGGAGTCTTACCAGTCCATAGTTCATAAGGGGTCTTTTTGCAGTTGCCTCTGATCTGAACTCTGTCAAGAATATATACAGCAGTGTGAATTGCTTCTCTCCAAAATACATCAGGAACATTTTCCTCTTTCATCATAGTCCTTGCAGCCTCTTGAATAGTTTGGTTCTTCCTTTCCACAACTTCATTATTTTGAGGAGTTCTAGGAGTAGAAAAATCTCTTTATACCATGCTCTTCAAAAAATGCATTAAAATCACCAAAAGTGAATTCTCCACCTCTATCAGACCTTAAACATTTTATTCTCAGGCTCACTTCATTCTCTACCTTTGACATGAACACTTTGAATCTATCTAGAGGTTGAGCTTTCTCCCTAAGAAAAGTAACCCATGTCATTCTAGAGTAATCATCAATCAAAAGCATGAAATACCTGTCAACATTAAGGCTTCATGTTCTTGTAGGACCACAAAGATATGTATGAATCAATTTCAGCATTCCGATAGATGAATTTTACTTTCCTTCAAAATTGCATCTTGTTTGTTTTCCCAATTGGCAACTTTTGCAAACAACATTGGTAGGCTTTGTAATTCTAGGCAGATCCCTAACAACTTATCTTGAACTGATCCTAATCAGATTATCAAATTTTACATATCCCATCCTTTGGTACCACAACCAACTTTCATTGATTTGAGAAACAAAGCACTGACCATCACCACTCTTAGGCTGATAAATGTTTCCATATGTTCTCCTTCCTACAACTACCACAATTTCAAAGCCTTTTCTGATCTCTCGGGTGTTATCCTGAAACACAAGCTTTAATCCTTTGCTACACATTTTTCCAACACTCAAAATATTACGCCTTAAGCCCTTAACATAATAGACATCATTAGTATTGTGTTTTCCATTAAGACTAATTATTCCTTTTCCAACGATCTTAGCACTAGAATCATCTCCAAACATAACTAATCCTCCATCATACTTTTTAGGTTTAGTGAGCTTAATTTTGTCTTCAATCATATGATTTGAACATCCAATGTCAGTTACCCAATAGTATTCATCCTGTCTAGCATGAAAGGTAGTAACCAGAGTACCTTCCATCTCATCCTTCTTGTTCTATGGACCACATTCCCTTGCACATATTCCATGGTTAGTAGATGTAAATTTATTCTCCAAGGCTAGAAATAATCATTCATCTTTATCATCCTCAAAATCAAACTCATCATCATAAATTCCAACATCTTCTTTGACATAATACAATTTTTTGAATTTTTTGTCCTTTTTGTCTTTATTATTATCTTTGTTCTTCTTGTGTATAGCTCTATTTGGACATCTTGAAGCATAGTGACCAATATTTCCACAACTGAAACATTTAAAAGGTAACATACCTTTGTACTTACTGGTACCTTTCTTCAACTTCCTTGTAAAGTTTTCTTCCAACTCTTCTGAACCATCACTATCTGGATCATCTTCTATCTTAGTTGCTTTGAAGGCTATTTCAGTTTTCTCCTTTTCTTTTCCAAACTTCCTCATCTCAAATGCAGTCAAGGTGCCAAATAGTTGTTTTTTGGTGAATTTATTTGGATAATATATTTCTTTAATAGCAGAGACCTTGTCACTATAATTCTCCGGTATGGTCATCAAGATCTTCTCTATTACATCTTCATCTGCCAAAGTACCACCCTGATTTTTGACTTCATTTCCTGAAATTTTAACTCTTTGAAAGTAGCTTGCAATGTCTTCACCTGCTTCCATTTTCAAGTTCCCATATATGCGCTTTGTTGTTAGCTTCTTTGATAATTTGACTCTATCATTTCCTTCATAGATATCTTTCAACTTTTCCAATAAATCATAAGCAATGCCTAAAGAAATAATTTTTTTCCGTTCAGTTTTAGATAAAACACTAAAGATAGAATACCTTGCTTTTTCATTCTCCTCATAGGCATAAATCTCATCTGCAGAAGAAGGACCACTTGTTGGATCAACATATTTTGTCTCAACAGCTTTCCAAGTCTTGAAACCAAGAGAGATCAGGTAACCTCTCATTTTCACTTTCCAATCATTGTAGTCAGCTCCATCAAATATAGGGATTTGCAACTTGTGCGTCCCTGATCTACCTCAAGTGGTTAAGCTCTTCTCTAAGGAACCAAAGTTCTAATACCAATTTCTGAAATGCACAAGACAATTGAGAGGGGGGTGAATCAGTTGTATCAAATTACTTTCACTTTTGATCTTAATCAATTCACATTCACTTTAATTTGTTATTAAGTATAAACATGAAATGCAGATAACTTAAAACAAATACCAGAGACACCAAATTTACATGGAAAATCCAATGAGAGAAAAATCATGGTGAGGATAAACTCACAATATAATAGTAATGCAAAAATCAGATACAAAGGCTTACTGGCAGAGGGCTCACTACCCAGAAATGACTCACTATCCGGATACAAAGGTTCATTGCCTATAGATAGGACTCACTATCTAGAAGGAGGATCACTACCTACACACAAAGAAAGATAATAGAAATTCCACAACTAAAGGTCTTACACATTCGCAACCTTGGTCAAAGAATCACAAACACCATCAACTCACTGCTTTCAAGAATCTGACACATTGAAGTACTGCTGCCTTGATTTGCACTTTTGCACACTTTTCTCTTCGCACTTGTTTCAAACACTTGTTCACTTCCAATTCACAACATCTTGGCTTGCATTTATACCATCTTAAACCTTAGAAACTTTCTCCAAGTTCAGCTACACATCCTTTATTCTGCCAAATTCAAATTAGGTCAATGAATCAACATTCTCATGGTGGATAAGAATGAGAGTGGACCAAATACATACTTAAATAGGACCCAAAAAATATCTTGGATCAATCACACACTTCTTTAATCGATGCTTATTCTCCATGTAATGTGTAGACACCAGGTTGGCTAAACCTAATGAAAACACCAATGAAATTTGAAGCATCCACAACGAGATGATAACATGTGAATCACACAACACGCTTCACCATACACTGAAACATGTCTTAGAAACCTTCAGATACATTTGCATCAACTAAAAAAATCTTCATAAACAAAACACTCTTCAACAGTCCAACTAGATCGTACAGACAACACATAGTAGTTCTGGAACAAGTCTTTCAGAGCACCAAACCACAAGCGCATTTTCCAGAACACAAATAAAATCAATATCAACCTTCTTCCAAATCTGCATGATTTGAGACAAATCACCATAGAACTTGCAAAGCATAAACATTTCTCCTAGTCCACAAACAAATATTTCTACCAAACCGGTTCACACACCGATGAACACAACTTCCATTCTCCATCAACCCAAAAGCTATAACTTAGGATATATTATCCAATGAAACCCATAAACAATACTACAGATCCACACAGGAATAGGATCAACACAGAAGAAATCCAAAGAACATTACCGAAGCACATTCATAACACAAACACAACTTTGTCTTCATTATTTTACAATTTTCTCAAAAGCAAGTTTGTCATTAGCACACCTACAACATCATAAAGATAGCTCAATGTACTCTCAACATCTCCATCAACCCAAAAGCTATAACTTAGGATATATTATCCAATGAATCCCATAAACAATACTACAGATCTGCACAAAAATAGGATCAACACAGAAGAAATCCAAAGAACATTATTGAAGCACATTCATAACACATACACAACTTTGTCTTCATTGTTTTACAATTTTCTCAAAAGCAAGTTTGTCATTAGCACACCTACAACATCATAAAGATAGCTCAATGTACTCTCAACATCTCTACATTATCTAAACTATACATGTACCACCTGCAATCACTCTAAACTATGTTGACATCAATGACAACATAAATGACAACACCACCAAACACATTCACACTTACAACACCAAGTTCCCCACCTTTTCTTTATTCTTTCGCATGTGAATCTCCTCTCTTAAGTTAGTTTCTTCTTGGTTGCCTACAAGCAAATCAACATTAAATAAAATCAGAGGTTCATACATTCCCCTCTTCTTTTCCTCTTCACGTTTATTTATATGGATGACAACATATTCACTTTCTCCCTTCTTCACCTCTATCTTCTTCATGTCCTCCAAAAGACTTGTCATTGTTATAACTACCTTTCCTTTGTCAAGGTATGTAACCTTGTTCCACTTCTCCATTACTGATGCAACTTTCTCTATTTCTTCCATGTTTTCATCTTCCCTCCATGTGTCCTCCAATGGAAAATTTATTTATGATCTTTCTACTTCTTAAACCATATCTACAACTTGCGACTTCATTTCCATTATGCCTTCAAAAAGACATATCTCAGATGCAACTTTCTCTATTTCTTCCATGTTTTCATCTTCCCTTCATGTGTCCTCCAATGGAAAATTTATTTATGATCTTTCTACTTCTTAAACCATATCTACAACTTGCGACTTCATTTCCATTATGCCTTCAAAAAGACATATCTCAGCTGCAAACTCCTCTCTTGCTCTTCCTTTTTTATCCTCTTGCATGAGGACTTCTTTTCATGTCATAGGCTTGACACTTGGCTGCAACTTCTTTCTTACCTACAAAAAAATTATAAAAAGAATTATTAAAATCACATATCCCCAATGGTCCTTTTTGTGCCACCAATTGCTTCTTCTCCATTAACTTTTCAGCTTCACCATCCAAATAACCTTGGATTCTTCTCATCTCTTCTCTCAACAACATTTCATCCTTGTTCTCCTCAGCATCATAATCAAACTTGGGACCATTTGTGTTCACTATTTCAGCTTGCAAACATCCTCATCCACTTCACATAACTCACTCCACTCACATTCCAAAATTGCAACTTGTGACTTAGCATCTTCTCCAATTATGTGGGCTGGCCCCACATGTCCTTACATTATTTTTCTTGACTTCTCTCTTCGTTTTCCTCTTTCAAGAGAAAAATCTTCTTCTCAATTCTCTCCACCTCACAAGAGAGATTTACTTCATCACACACACTCCAATCCTCATCTTATTTTCTCATTTATTTTGTTCACTCAGTTGTGCCTCAAATTTTTCCAGCTTATCCAATCGCTTATTTATATTTTTTATCATCCTCCATGTCTTGTTTTCTTCATACCATATCCATGCTTCCTAAATCATGGGCCTCTTCCTTATGACTATAACCATCTTGTTTGTTGCAATCTTCCATAATTCTCACCTCATGCTTTGCAATTTTCCATCACAGTCTCAATCTACAAAACAAACTCTTTCACGATTTCAAGTTCTCTTGACTCTTCTTACTTGCAACAACCCTCACAAGCTTCTTCTCTACCACTTCACACACTTTCAGGTGTGAACTGCCTCACTATCGACAATCTGTTCACACTTTCACCCACAGGTCCTGGTGAATCCTCTCCATTCTCAGGTATTGAATACCTACTCTGATACCAATTGATGCAAAGGGTCCTCTCCCCTCTTGACACAAAACAAACAAAAGATAACACTCAAATCTCTCAAACAATCTCCCAGTCACTTAGGCAATACTTTGCCTCCAATTCAATACCCAACTATGACTAGATTGCAACATAAACTGATTTGTTTTATTGAATTTAGTTCATAAACAAAAAAACTATGCCATGAAATTCACTTACATACATGTATAGATATCCACTTAAGCTTTAAACGCCCATGTCTCTGTTTTTGGACAGAAAATTGATATCTATTTCTTCTTTCTTTTTTTGTGTTTCAAACAACAAATCTCTTTACCTGGCAGTGTACCAACCTCCTACTCTCTAGTAGTGACCTCTTTTCCACTTATTCTGATTTACATCTGTAGCTCTTAGTATTCCAATCTATTGTGTGGTATTTTTTTTCGGCACACCCTTATTCTCAATGCAACCCTCCTTATTTTGTATTTCCACGCCCCTCTTCTATGCCATCTCTTATGGTTGTGTGGCTTCTCTTTCTTTCTTTTTTCTGCTCACACTCGGCTTCTCTTTGTTTTTTTTTCTGCTCACACTCGGCTTCTCTTTGTTTTTTTTTCTGCTCACACTCTATTTTCCTATCATGCATTTTCTTTTTATTAATTTTTTAACTTGCAAGAAAAGAAAAACCCCTAAATTGTTGGTTGTATAGTATTCTCCCTTGTCTTTTGACCTTCCCTTTTATCAACTCAGTATGGCATCATCTACTCCCACTTTCTTGCATTTTTTTTAATTTCATTTTTATTATGCTCTCCACACAACGTTGCTTCCTCTATTTATCTCCTTTATGTATTTATTGGTGACATCTTTATTGTTAGAATCTTCTTTTATTTTATTTGCTCCTCCTCCTTTGATAGTTGTCAACAAATTATAAAATTGGATTTTTACCTCATTTCCTCTATTTTTATTTCTCTTTAAATTTGGCTATGAATTTATTATTGAAACTAATCAATTGATAGAGTCAGGTTTCGGCAAACAAAGAAATTGAAAGTTTTCAAATTCACATGAAATTGGGTGTGTAGAATTGGAATGGTACCTCATGGATCCTTGCACATGGATTTTTCTCTAGCCTTCCAAAATTTCGAGATTTTTAAACTTTTCATAAACTACCAATATATTTTAACAAACTTTTGACTTTAAAATATCTCAAATTAGGAAAGATACGACTTTGATTATTTTTGCACATTCAACATGGTACCTCCAAGAATGTCCCTATAAAAGGATTTTATCTGATTCCTTATGAATTTTTTAGAAATATTTTTTGAGTTGTCCATGGAGCCTTAGAATGGTGTTTTGGCGAAAACTTCAAATTGATAGTTTGATTGCACAACATAGTTCCTTATGTTGAGAGATGCAAAAAAAAAATTGAAGAAAACCAAAACCAAAATAAACAACTACAAATCTTTTTGGTTGATGTGGATCACTCGTTCACTCGACATGCTACTACATCAACACTCATGCAAATTATTGTATTCTTGATCTTGGCATTTGTATCTTCAAGTTCCAAATGTGTTGCCTTTGTTTACCGTTTGATTCAAGTAGTGTCATTGGGGGAACTCATGTAGATTCTTGTTATCTTGATCCTGATCATCATTTCTTTTAGAGGAAGTTCTTCATTTAAACACCATATCAATCATCATTCGATAGTATTCTATAGCTTCTTCATGCTTCAATGATGTTCTACATGTTCTTTTTTGGGACATTGTTTAAGTTGGAGGCTTCATAGTCCTTCACCTTGATTTGGAGGTTTTTTAGTCCTTCATTCGCCTCTCTTTAGGAGAGGATTTTTTTCCATGCGGTTTTCTCCTTTTCTCCAGTTGTGAGAGATCTTTTGTTTGAACATGAATACATCACTAGGTGTTGTTTGTCGAGACCCATCATGCATTCTATTTTTTAGGGGTTTTAGCTACTCCCCAAGTTCATCTTAAGGGGGGGTGTTAGAGTAATTATGCATTAGCTAATGATCTATTAATCTTAAATTAATTATTAGTCTAATTTATTCTCATGCATTTAAGTTAAACTTAGGAGTGATTTTCTATGTTAACTAAAAAGTTATTATTAGATCATTATGTCTCATTGCATGAGATGTTGACACTTGTCATGATCTAATCTCTTTCTCATTTAGGGTTTCTCCTATATAGCACTAAACCCTTATTGTATTATCATGCCTTTGATAGAACTCTCAACCTTTGAGGACTCTTATTTTCTTTGAAGATACTTGAGGTTCATTTTGTAACTTTTTCTTGTTGAGTAATATTGCAATTCTTTGTTTGTAGATCTCTTGTGTGGAAGGTGTCTTTGTTCATTATTTGATCCCATGGCTCATGTTTTTCACAATTTTAACAAAAAATATTATAAACAATTTCTAATATGATTCAATGGTCATCACAATCACATTTGATAATATTATTGTAGACACTTAAAAATGACTAATGCATTTTCATAGATTATCATTTTATCATTATCATTATCATTTTTTCTATCTATATAATTTAATTAAGCTAATATTCCCACCTTTTCATCCATAATAATTAAATAATTTTTATTCATTTAATTATCTTAATCTTTTTATTGTATTTATATTAATTAAATAATTTTTAATTATTTAATTAATTCCTCATTTATCATTTTCCCTCCAACATTAATTAAAATTAAATTATCATTTTATGATTATCGTTATCATTTTTTCTATCTATATAATTTAATTAAGCTAATATTCCCATCTTTTCATCCATAATAATTAAATAATTTTTATTCATTTAATTATCTTAATCTTTTTATCATATCTATATTAATTAAATAATTTTTAATTATTTAATTAATTCCTCATTTATCATTTTCCCTCCAACATTAATTAAAATTAAAATTTAATTAATATTTGGTCCTCTATAATTAAATAATTTTCATAAAAAAATATTTAACTAACACTCTTCTTTTAAATAAATTAAGTGTTTTCCTCTAAAATAAATAAATTAATATTTATTTATTTCTCCAGCTATCATTTTGAAGTAAATGATTATTTTTTATCTTTCCCTCCATCAAATTCAAATTTAGCTCTTATCCTATCTTAAATTTTCTCATCCATTGATTCTTCTAATTAGTCTCCATCATTGATCAAATATCAAGTGAGACATATAAATGAAAAGCTTTTGTTCATTCATACCCCCTAGCACTTTTATTATCAAGAATCTCTCTAGCACTTTTATGAGCACAATTATCATTATCAAACATTATCATTATCAAGAGCACTATCAAGCATTATCAAGCAATCAAGTTATCATTATCATTATCAAGCATATGCATCATTTAATTTTGAACATTTATCATGTACCATGTATCATATCTTTATTATTCTTTCATGGTTGAATTGTCAATTTGAAGAGCAATCCACAATGGAGCAACTCAAGATCTTGGCTATGATGAATTTGTTTGTTAATCATTTTTGAGCCAAGTTATTGAGCTTCATTAAGTGATTGTTGAATTGTGAATTTTGTAATCTCATTACATTGTTACTATCTGTGATTCACATTTTTATTATGCATAATTACAATTCACCATGAACATCATTTCTAAGCAAAGAACTAGAATCGTTTATCAATTTGTAACATATCCTAATGCATTATTAAAGATCAACTCATTACTTCAACTTCTCATTTGAATCTCATAGAAAATAAAATAACCTAATTTAATCATTCAATCATAAAATATCATATTGGCATGTTTCATATTAATCTATGCATGAAAACTATCAACTATTCATATAAATTATAGAAATAGAATATCTAACATCGTCACCATAAGTCATAACATGAAATATCCATCAATTTGGAACTCAACTACTAGTTTATCCTAGTTTCATCTTTTATGTAAACAAGATCAACAATTTTAATAATGCTTTCACACTAACTAGCCTTTTTAGATAAAGTGTGAACATGTGGAAGAGGGGTGACCTTACAAGAATGACTAAATTAATAAAGAAAAAATCAAGCTAAAGTCAAAATTACTTTATTAAAGCCTAATCTAAAAGATAATTGACCATTAAAATATAATAATACTTTAATGAATATACACGATGAATAAAGTGTTAAGCAAAAACATGATCTATCAAAAAAATGAAAAAGAGAGGAGAGAGAAGAAACAAACAAAGAAAGGGGAAATTAAAGCTAGACCCCATTAACAATATAAGATAGATTTGAAAGTTCATAATAAGAGGAAGATATAAGGGAAAAATGTTAGATGAATCTCCCCTTAAAAATTCTAGTTAGGAAACATAAAAATATTACAATGGATAGAAAGCAATAGAGCAACCTGGGAAAGAACAACTAAAAACTCATTTAATGAAACTGAGTTGTTAAACATAGAAGGGTAAACATAATAATAGATATTAGTGAAGAGATGGCTCGCAATTACATTTGAAAAGAAACACTATGAGAAGAATAAGTGAATGATAGACACAAAGACATATATATTGGGTTAGGGTTTTGTGATATAGTGGAAAACTAGGTGAAATTAATTAGGAATTATCAAAGAAAAAAAGGAAATAAACTAGTAAAACATGTAAATCACTAAAATTGTTTCATATGATAACATCTTGTGGCCCAAAATTAAGAAACATTCATCGAAGTGTATAAATTATAGCCAAAAGGGGAATTTTCAAGAGTGCCTCCTAAAGTATTGTAATACAAAGACATATAGAAATACATGCATGCCAAGAAAGCATAACTTAATTACTAGGAAATGGAGAATGACTAGAAATTGATGGCTAAAAATCTTAGAATTGGGTCACCCAAAGTGCAAGAAAAATATACCATGACACAATGGATGAAATTCAATGTGGAATTAGTTGATGAATGATTTCCTAATAAGGACAACCTATTTTTTTCCCTAGAAATCACATTTTTTAGAAAAAATAATGATTTAAGCCTTGAGATGTTTCATTTAAAGGGTTTTAATTAAAATTGGGGTTAGAAAAAATCCCCTTAAAAAAAACCCCCTTGGGTAATACCCATTGAGTCTTAAATCAAACCCTCAATAGAGTCTCTTCTGCACCTATCAAAATATTGCCAAAAAACTAAATGTTCTTCACCTTTTGGGGTTATTAAATGAAGTAATTTAGAAATTTTATTTTGGACTTGTATTTAGCCCTTAATATAAATTATCCAAGAATTATAATCTTGAGTATATTTAATTTTATTATGTATTTTCTATTTCCAGTGAACCTAGGGTTTTTACCAATCATCAAGCTCTTTGTTCCTATGATATGGGAAAAAGGGATCTAAAATCTAAATCACACTTTATCCTACATTACATTATGGAAGGAACCAAATTTGATCACATACGTGCCCACTTGACTACTAACCTCGAGGGAAGAACCAAATTGTCGGGGTTGTAGTCCTTATTTATGGGAAATGGGGGTTGGATGTTGATTAAGGAATAATTTGATTTGATTATGAAAGTGTATGTGTGGGTCAACTATGAAGCTACAACAAATTGATGCTAATATAGAAAATTACAAAACCAAATGAAAAAAATTAAAAATAGAACATAGTGCAAAGGCAAAGGAAACTGGCATAGAAATTAGGGTTCAACTTTCTTGGACATGGGTGCTACTACCATAGTCTTGAGAATGCATATCTCAGGAATTAGTGAACAAATCTCAAATGGTTGCAATCTGTAGGTTCTTCCTTCCTAGACTTGGCTTCAAAACTTTGTTTGTTGATGATTAATTCTAGTTGCTTTAATTCATTAAAGTATGGAGTTTGAATGCTTGGTCTTGCAATTAGGTCTTTAAAATTCTCCCAAATCCACTTCAAATCTTCCACATGCACACAAGAGAGAGGATAAAAGGTTGTCTCATATAGGGGCTTTCCTAAGTCAAACCACGTTTTGGTGTTTTCACCTCCACAATGACTATGATGATGTAAAGAGTGCTTACCCTTAGTCGAGTAGAGGAAAAATGAATAAAAATAATGATACATTGAAGAGTGTTGCAACTTTCCACTCATATATGATTTTCTTGATGGACCAAAGTAATTGTACTCATCTCATCCGAGGAGAATTGGTTTCTTGATTGAAAGTCCTACAAGTGTTAGTACTAAAAAAGAAAAAAAAAACATGAATAAACTCACATACAAACTTAATGCATTGCAAACATGAATCTTGACTGATAATAAGTGTTGTAAATTCTACTTATTCTACTCTTGATTGATTTTTAGGATGCTCAATTGATATCCAAATCACCTAGGATTTCAAATGGTGATTTTTTTTTGTATTTATATGAATTTCTTGTTTTTCAAAAAATTAATTATCGAAAGTCAATAATTGAAATTGGATTTGTAAATGTTAAAATACCAACAATGACAGATTTAAAATTGAGGAAAAATCTAAAAAAAAATATGTGCACTAATTATTGATATCTTTATTTCAACAAAAAAAAGTTAATTTGGATAATATATAAAAAATGTATTTATTATGGAATAAATCATATCTAAATTAAATTAATCTCACTTTAAATTTTAATTTAAAAAAAAAATAGAATAAAAAATTATGAGAAAATATTTGTGCACTAGATATTTGATATACCAATCTATTTTTAAGAATTAGTAATTTTATCCTTTCTGGTAAAAAATTTATGCAATATGAAATAAATGTCACTTTTTTAAAATGTTAACTATAAAAAATAAGTTATTAAAATTTATGTTAAAATTTTCATAAATAATATATATTTTTAAAATGCATATTTAGAATCCAAATAAAAAATCTCAAAAATCACTATTTCACATCATCTTTATATTCTTAATGGTTTAGTTTCTATGGGTGGTAGAAAATGAAATTTTGGTTAAAATTTTGATTTCAATTTCCCAATTTGATCAATAAGTGGGACACACTATTGTGAGATCGCCTAGTTTCTAATGTCCATTCTCTCAAATAATATTGTCAAGATTCTATTGAGATGGGTCCATGAAGATTTTATTTATTTGGACTAGCCCTACTAGATTACAAAGGATGCAATTCATGTTTTGATATTGTTAATGAATGAGGGTTAGACATACTAAAGTGGAACCAAAGAGGATCAATTAAGATTCTAAAGATAATCAAACTCATTGGGATATTAACAAACAAGAAGAATATATCCATTAGAAAAATCAAGGATACCACAGTCAAATATGTTGTCAATGATATCACTTGGAACGTATATTACGGGTAAATGCACGAAGTTGAGTCCACTTCTCGTGGAATTTTTGGACTTAGGAAAAAATGACTAATTGGGAAAAGTGAAACGGGATCCTATTTCGCTTTAGGACCTCGAGCCAAAAGCAGGATGCCATTTTCTAGAAACAAGATCCCATTTCCTAAATGGTTAAATTTAAAAAAAAAACTAAATGGGATCTTGTTTTTTACACTTTCAAATTTCGACCCAGTTTCTACTATAGGTTTTGGGTCAAAAAAAGGTTTGGGGAGCCGACCCTTAGCTTTGGACCTGCTTTGACCTATAACTTGAAGGCCATGTTAGTGTCACTAGAAAAGAGTGAGTTTGGACATATATTTGAAGACATTTTTTGTAGAATTTTTTAACGAAATTAAAACCCATTATAAATGAGACTTTGTAGATTTCAAATATGTAATTTTTTTACAATTGAATTATTTTTCTATTTTTCAAATATTTTTTGATGAAACTGGTCCATAAACTTGAAATAATAGGTTTTCTTATTTTTTCAATTTTTTCATTTTTTACATTTTTTGAAAATCAAATTATATGTGAACAATCTTTAGACAATTTTTTTAATTTGATTTTTTTTTTTAAATGATAAGTTTAGGTCTACTTATGTTTGACGTACACGAGGGGTTTTCAAAACAACAATTGCAACCAATAAAAAATTAATAAAAAAATATCCTAAACAATCTTTAGTGTCTACAGATCTTTTCCCAAAAGGATTTAGAAAAATAGTTTTATTTAGGTCAGAATATAGTTGACGTACACATGCATGATATGGTCCTAAAAAGTGACTTTTAAACAATGGTTTTAGACATGCCTATTGAAAATCAATTTGTATCATCTGGGTTTAAAATAAATTACAAATCTGGAAACTAGACTCTGACTACTACATTTCTTATTACTAACTTTTAAAAGATTCAATCCTTAAGTGCTTCAAATTTTTAGGTCAAATATGACAAATTCTAAAAATTAAGAAAAACATTTCCACTTTTTGACCAAAAAGTGGACTCAACTTCTTGCACACACCCTTACATAAATAGGGAAGATCCACAACTACAACCATGAATATTCAAGTTTCTTTAGAAAAGGGTACGTGGGACTACTTACAACCTCTATGATGCATTGAATGATCAACTCATTAAAAATCTAGCCAAACTTAAAACAACTAAGCATGATTTTTGTTACAGTTCATTTCTAACATGAATTACTTTAAATACTTTTTGAAAGACCTACTAGGAGTTCACAAGAAAGAAAGATATAATACCCAAAATGTATAGGTGTTCAAATATTAGATTACTTAAATGCCTACAATGATGGTGTAAGATCCATAAAAGAGTTCAATACATATTTTGAGTGGAATTTATAATGTTAGTTGGTTTTGGGAGTTACTTTCCTATAACATAGTTTGGATAATTTTCTATAAGAAAGAAAGACTTTATAATCTAAAACAATGTAATGTAAAATAATTGTATATGAGAATCTCAAAGAAATCCATATCAAATTATATTGTGTTTCTACTATCAATAATGGTGTAATCTCATTGTAGCTTTGTATGTTCTATCATTCACAATATGTTATCAAAGCATTTATCCTTCCTATTTTTTAAGTAGTGTACCCATTTGTGTCTTTTGTCAATGGATCATTCATAAGGGAGTAACAATATTCTAATACTATGCTGGAAATGTGGAATAGATTAAAAGATTTCATGGCAATTTGGATTCCCAAATGTGTAAGACATTGACTCATTCCAAAGATCCTTAAGTGCATTCTAAAGAAATTATAAGTGAATTACTTGTTATTGTCAAGAGTGTCATTTTATGTGTTCATGCATTGTTCTAATATTAAAACCATTTTTATAACAATTTAATATAGTCTCACTAAAACTGTGATATCTTCCTTATTTTATAATGAAATTTAGAAATCTAAGATGTCTTGGAAAGATAACAAAGAGGAGAAAAATAGATGATTTTTTTAGGATGTTATTAATATTTAAGGAGTATCTTAATGCAAATTATAGTGGTGTGGATCTTATATACAACTATGTTAAAAAAATCCAGTGTCTAGAAATTTTTGGCTTACACGTGTAAAATGTAAATAATTCCTATTCTTCTTTCTTTCTCTCTCTTCTTCTTCTCCTCCTCCCCCTCGCCCTCCCCCTTGCCCTCCCCCTCATCCTCCCCCTTGCCCTCCCCCTCATCCTCCTCCTCCTCCTCCTCCTCCTCCTAGATTTATTGGCACTGCAGAGAGGATTAAATTTTCTTCATCCTAATTTGGTAATCTCGAGTTCAAATCCTTTCAAGGCTTTTATAAAAGGAGTTATAAGGACATTTTGTATACACATTTAGTGGCCACATTGTAAAAGGTACATTAAATTTACTAAGTCCACCTTGAAATGAAATTTTTTATTATGTCACTCTATGCTTGTAGCTTGAGATCATTAATGCTACATCTAATAATATTTTCAAACACACACATGCTACATTGATGGAAAGAGTGTAATAGGATAATAGAGGAGACTAGAGACATCTTTAGGTTAGGGGAATTTTATCATCTTGGTCTAACTTCTTAGAGATAACTTCAATCTATGGATATTTGAGTACATCTTTCAATCCATAAACTCGATGATTTATATGTATGGACAATTGAGTATGCCTCAATTCATAGAATAATATATATTATTGTTATGGATAATTAAGTATGTTTGGATTCCAACTAGCTAATGTTATTGCATTATATATACTTGAGTATACGATTCATATGTAGAGTGATATTCTTATGGATAGATTAATATGTCTCAATTCACAAGATGAGTGGTGAACTTGTGAATAGTTGAGTATGTCTTGATTCACAATTATTGTTCAAAAATCAAGACATTCATTGATGCAACCAGTTTTATGTGTTTTGGGTGAGGAGATTTGGTAGAGGTGCTTAAAAAAATTTCTAGATGGGTTTCTATGTTCAATCCATATAGTGTTTGTTCTTTGTTTGAATCAATTTGATAAGAGGGGAACGTTGGAATTAATATTACATATATAGTATATATAATATATATTAGATAAATAAATAGGTGTTAGGTTTTTAATAATAGTAATTTTAATAAATGTTAGTTGGTTTTGGGAGTTACTTTAATGTAACATAATCTGCATGGTTTTGTATAGGAAAGCAAGGATATATATGTCAATGCAATGCAAATTGAAATCAATGTATATGAGAATCTTGGAGAAATCAATATTATATCGCATTGTGTTTCTACTATCAACAAGAATGGTGTAATCTCATTTCAATTTCGTATGATCCATCATTTTCAATAATTCGAGGCATTAAAAGAATAATTATATAAAAAAGAAAGTCTATTAGCCAAAATAATGAACAAATAGAACCAAGATTAACTATTTTCAATAAATATAATTAATATCCACATGATACTAGTACGAACTAGATTAGGTAGAGTACCTCCACTTCCATATGAAGTGTGAGGTGTATAGTGGTTGGGCTAGCAATGGTAATATTGAGTTATCACACAAACTGTAGCTCATTCTAAACATGTCAAACTAGGACAAGTTAGTATAAAATGTTGAGGCTATCGAGGGGAAAGAATAAGAAGATTTAGAAGAAGTTGGAGCTTAATAAAACCCTTAAATAGTGGAGATAAGACACCCTTAAGGCACTAGAGGGAGAGGGAAAGAAAAATAAACCCCTAGGAGATTAGAAAGGAAACAAACCACAAGTCCAAGGATGCCTTGTTGGTTTGAAATATAACAATAATTTGAGATAAGAAACTCCAAAACGTACACAAAATTAGTCGTAAAGAGCTTCATCAAAGGGTGAAATTGCAACATACAACAAAAACAAAAAGATGAAGAGGCCTCTAAAGTATCCAAGAAAATAAAAATGGAACAAACAACAACAAAATCCATTACTTCATCAAGAAGAAAAACATCCAAAACTTTATAACAAAGAAGTGCAAAAATAAGAAAGTCAAACTATCTTGAAAACCTAATGGGAAAGACAAAAACACAAACAATAGATCACTTATTAAATGAGGCATCATTTAGTAAAATAAAATATGAAATAAAATCAAATATTCAAACACATTAATTAAACTGTCATCTTCAATATAAATTCAATGATATATGTTATATATGACTTCTCCTATAACCACTCCCTAACTATTATCTCTACAACACTATTATAATATAATTATTACTGGCATAATAATCACTTACATTATTTGTAATATTCTCTCTACATACATACACTAATTAACAAATAATAAGTTGGTGTACTCACTAACACCCACATGCAAAGACTAATTTCTCGCATTCCCTCCTTAATGCTAACATGAGGCGAGGAACTTTATTCTTGAACTGCACCGATGATTGACTTTCACCATTTCTTACCTCCATCTTCTAGTTTGCTGCTAAGATTCACAATATTTCATAAAATCATTAGCCAAAGTTGTGAACTCGTTTATTACAGCACCAAACTATTTATATACACCAAACGCCAAAACTATAGTGCTTTATTTTGCAGCCGCCTTTCTATTTTCCAATGTCCCTTTAATAATTTTTGTAGGTGCTCACATTTTCAATACCATATGCAACATTAACACTTGCAGATCATGCCCTTTAAGGATATAGCCTTCCTTTCCAACGATCAACAAAGTGTTTGTAATGTCATTCACTTAAGATTATTTCACAATAATTAAAAGAACTTGCATACCCGCCCTTGTAACAGTCTCCATCAACAACATTACCCACAAAGATTGTTGTACATCTGAGGCTACCCTTTCCACTGCATTGGAACTATCAAAATTGGAAACCAGCATTTGCACATAAAAGATAATGTCCATTCTCTGTCTTTCTTTCAAACTATCATTCAGTAACTTAAATAATGAAAGCACTTTGATCTCGAAGAGATAAGCTTTTCTTTAAAAAATATTAAAAAACGGTGAATATGCTTCGTGCATAATGGCCTTCACTACCCACTAGAGCGCTGGCTCAGATAAGTGATGTACAGAACAGTAAGCACTGTTTGGGAAATATTAGACTATATGCTACAAGTGGTCCTAAAACATTCTTATTCTTTCTTTGATGATCTATTATATTCAGTGTTCCACGGGGTTAAGGGTTTCGGAGACGGGGATGACAGGGGACACGTTTCGGGAGGCGGAGATGTGGGATTAAGTTTGGGGTGGCAGCAGGAGGAGGTGCTGAAATACATATAGTACTTGAAAAAATAGTTATAAAAAGATGTATAAGTATAAAAATTATACATCTTGGAGACAACTAGGAGTCCCCTAGATGGCTTGAGGACACCCCAGCGTCCTCAAAGTCTTAGCAGCATTTTGGAGACAGCAACACTGATGGTGGGATGGTGGCGCTGGTGGTGGGTTGGTGGGGAGATGTCCCCCCAAATCCTCAAGTCTCCGAAACGTTCCCATCTAGAAAACAAGAGATTTTTTTAGAGGGGGATGCGTCTCCGTGAAACACTGAATTTATATTGAAAACAAAGTCATGGATGGCATGTTTAAACTGCCTTAAAAGAGACTCAAACCTTACAGTTGATTCTTGCGAATGAATCTTCTACACTATAAACAACTGGAAATGAATGAGAACGCTGAAAATAATTATTGTATGGAACAGCGATGCAATCAAATTTCTCGGAATGAATTATGCATTTTACATAGATGTTGGCCTATTCTTTCAATATCAAGTTTGGTGAACAAGTTATGATCTTTGGGTCTGCAGTTATTGTCTTCTAAGCCTTCTATATCACTATACTAGTATAGCCCCACATTTTATTTAAAAAATAGATTTTTTAAACTTACAACTTAAAAAATAAATAAATAAGTCTTACATATCCTCTTCAGATTGATATACCACATAATGATCAGCTCTTATTGACTTTCACATGGGATTGCACATTCTCTTCTGTTGAATTCATTCTTGTAGAGATAAAGAATAATGACAGCATTCTTGATACGTTTCTCCTTGTTGAAAACTTATGCTCCTTAACCGCCTCAAACCATCCTAATTGCCTCTACTTTTTGAATGTACATTTTTATTATTTGGTATGGAAATGTGAATAAGATGGACTGTAGACAACAAAAAGAGTGAATAGAGTGTTAGAAGAGAAGAGAATGTGAATGGATGATAAATGAGCAAGTTTGAATGCAGTCTATACTACAAAATTTGCAGGCAAAAATGTAAGAATGGTGGATAGACAAATCAATGGTTGTTACGTGTAGTCTACATATCATAATCATTGTATGTGTCATTTTAATAAAAAAATTAAATGGAGGGCAAATAAAGAAGTCTCACAAGAAACTTTCTCTAATATCATATCAAAACAACATATGAAGTAGAGTCAAAAGTTCAAACACAATAATTAATTGATCATTTTCAACATAAATTGAATAATAATGAGTTACATATATATAAGAGTTCTCTTATAACCAATCCTACAAGCACTCACTAAGTAATCTCTACAAAACTGTTCTAATGTGATTATCACTCATGTAATAATTGTTTACATATGTACACTATCAACAAATAATAATACAGAGTAAACACTAACATCCACATGCAAGAACTAGTTTCCAACATTACAAGGCCTTTATTTAATTAGGAAGAAGTCGCAATTGAAGAACCGAATGTTAAAACACTTATCACATAAATGTATAATAATGATGGGGTGCACTGTACAATAACCCAAAGATACAAAAGTTATATCATAGAAAGCAAAGGAAGAATAATTGAGTTCTTGTTAGCTTTTGTGGAAGGAGCGCCAATATCGTTAGATGAGATTTTAGGAAAAAATCATGTAGAAGTTGGAGGAAAAGTGCTCAAAAAATTCAAGGAAATTAACATAATAACTAGAGAGGGCTTACAAGTAGGAAACGTTAGACAAATTAATAACAACAAAATATATCTCCTCAAGATAAAGATAATCTCTAAGTCTAACAATACAAATAATTGATGGTATGAAGTATAACCTACGTGTTAATAAAATATGTTTAACACAAGGAAAATATAAAAGAATCCAATTCTATTGAGGAACAACAAAAAATCAAACCTCATTTATAGATAGGGAAAACTAGAAAGAGGGATGGAGGAATCTACTAAAGCAGTACAATATAGGATTAAGCATGAAACAAAAGAGAATGAATTGCAAGAGACTAGAAAAATAATTCAAATATTTAGCAAGGAATGAAAGGATTGAGCAGGAAACAAAAGAGAATGAATTGAAAGAGACTAGAAAAATAATCCAAATATTTAGCAAAGAATGAAAAGGAAAGAACATGTCAAAATTTTGGTTGTGAAAGAAAAATGAGTAAGTAAAAAGAAACAAAATTTTAACAAGATAAGGTAGTAGAAGAAGATGTCAAAAGGAAAATTGAAAAGGACCAAATAGAAATTGATGAACAAATAAAGGAGAAAGATAGCTTAGAGAAAGAGAAAATAGAAGAAGAAAAGTAGATTTATTAGGAGTAAGAAGAAGATAAGTAAACAAAAAAAGAGAAGGAAAATGATCTTACCTTGTCATTAGTGTGACAAGGAGCTAAGAGGGAACCATCGGATAATATAATGGCCTTTCTAACATGAGACAACAACTATGCATCATAATAATAGCCCCTCATGCAATTCATTTAAATTGCATTAGGCTAACAAGTTGAATTAGGCGACCTTGATTTACTTCAAAAATAACAATTGGGAGATGCGTTGCAATAAAGTGAAAGGATAGATTGAATAAGCATGTGTTTATAAAATGATGAAATCATTATCACCCTTGTCAAGGAGATAAATGTAGAAGTTGAGATTTACCCAACTTCACAAGCCCCAAGAATCACCTGCATGCAATAACCTATCATGTGCAAAAGATATTCAGAACCAAAGAAGATGTTCTGCAAGCCTCAAAGGAAAAATGCATTAAGAGAATCAAATAATTACAATGAGATCAAGAAACGCTAAAGGGAAACCTAAAAGAGAAACCCTAGTGTGCACACTTAATAATTAATAAATAATTATTAATGTGCCTAAGTTTAGTTTAAGTACCTAAAGTGATAAGTGACTTAATTAATTAACCAATATAATATAATTAATTAAGTGAAATAACTTATTACTCTAACACCCCCTCTTAAGATGAACTTAGGGAGTAGCTAAAACACTAGAAAAAATATTCATAAAAAATAAAGATGGGTCCCGACAACAAAGGCCTGATCAGGTACCCATGTACAAATGCAAGAATGAGGTAGAGAAGAAAACCTAGTGGAAAAAGACCCCTACAATGAGATGACCTGCTACAAAGAAGCACTGGAAGAACACTATGGAGTAACACTAGAACTTGAATCCAGAAAGAAAAGAAAGATACTTCTATTTATTACTAAAACCAGATGAGAGTCACTGATTGACTTGAGGAATCATGATAAAGCAACATTAGACCTAATACCACAAAACACTTGAAAACTCCAAACTGGCACAACCATGGAATCTATGAAGCAACAGTAGATTATTGAATGATATATTACTGAAATGAAGTGCAAAGATTCAAGTTTCACCCTTCCAACTGCCAAAACATCCAAGTAATCTTCAAAAAATCTATTGGGCCAAATTTGGACTAAGCGATCAACCTGTGATAGATACAAAAAAAGTGTATGGATAGAAACATAGAGCTCCTCAATACCTTTCCAACGTTGAAAAGATTGTGAAAATCGGAGATTGTGGCAAAATGTTATGAGCTCAGAAGAGATAAATGAGCATCTGACTTCAAGCAGAAATAAATGTAGCTAAAAAAAAAAATTATGTAAAATAAACCACATCACAGGATAGTGCTCGGAACTAGCTTTCTGACGATATCTCGTTTTCCTAATTTCGACTTCGTATGTCTGAGTTATGCCAAAAAGAAAAAAAACTGCTCCTTAAGGGCAAATGGGGGCTAGAAGGTGGGCTTGGAGCATCGTATAGCCGCTGACGTCAGCACTTTACGAGCCAAAATTTGATGGCCATCTGGTCGTCACCAGAAAAATTTGGCCCCCGTGCCTAAAAATAATTGACAACGGTCTGGAACCTGCAACATGGCCGGAATATTCTATGACTCTTTCAAAATCTTGAGAGGAATATTCCTCTGCCGTCGATATGTTTGAGCTCCGCTGGAAGGACTAGCCGTCGGAATAGGGAGAGTGGTCAAAGGATGGTGGGCCACTAGTGGAATAAGAAGTGGCCGGAAATAGCCACCACTAGAGAGGAGAAGCTGCCTAGAACTTTGGGAAGCCACCCATGATGGGTCCCGCGGCCTGTACATTGGCCTTTTTAAAAAAAATTGCTTTTTAAAAAAAAAACTAATGAATTTCTTTTCATGCAGGTAAAATATTTTTAAAAAAAAACTAGATTCTTTTGTTTTTAGATTTCATGCACAGAAACGCCTCGTATGACCTCTCTCACAATTTTTATTTTGCCTTTTTTTCAACTTTCTCAGAAATCGATGAAATGACATGCGTTTCTAGGATATTTGGGTGCTTTGAATGCGATGGCGACATCCATTTTGCCCAAAAATGCACAAAAGAATTGCCTACCCCAAGATTCACAAAACAAAATGTCTGGCTTGAAACCCTTGCACAAAAAAAATCACTGTGAGAAAATATCTTCAAAAGGATGAATAGGCAGCTATAGGTCTGGAGCTCTAATACCATGTAGAAGTTGAGAAACCCAGCTTCAGAAGCCTCAAGAATCACCTGCATGCAATAACCTATCACATGCAAAAGATATTCAAAACCAAAGAAGATGTTCTACAAGCCTCAAAGGAAAAATGCATTAAGAGAATCAAATCATTACAATGAGATCAATCCTTATGAAAGAGATCAAGAAACCCTAGTGTGCAGACTTAATAATTAATAAATAATTATTAATGTGCCTAAGTTTAGCTTAAGTACCTAAAGTGATAAGTGACTTAATTAATTAACCAATATGATATAATTAATTAAATGAAATAACTAATTATTCTAACAATAAACATGCTACCAATCCTTAGTTTGAGGTAGAAACAACATTGTTAGTAGAGGAACAACTACAGGCATGAGCAAGAAACATCCTCACATATGGAGGTGATCAATGAGCAAAGAAAAAGTTGAGGATATTATAATAAAGTGACACATAAAGACAATGATCAATTCTTTAATGAACAAAGTATAAGAAAATCAAGAATTGACCTAGATGGTAATAGACATTGGCATAGCAAAGGACAATGCAACCATCTATTTTTCATATTCCCTTTTTTGGCCACCAACGACTAAGGCATTGAAGGATGAGTTGGACCAACTAAAAGCTCAACTTGTAGCAACATCCACTTCCTACAATATTGATGTAGACTTGGACAGACAAAACAATAATGACTTATATTTAGTGATGATTATAGAAAAAAGCAATTTCAAATAACATATTTAACCATTTCCCATGAAGATGAATATGACACTAAGCTCCCAAATACCATATGAAAAAAAATCTTAAATAATCAACAAAATTTGAAGATTTTTCTAGATGGGCAAGGCAAAAGAGATACTATCCACAACACAACATGCCACAGATAAAATTCTAAAGATGGATTCCCAATTGTGTCAAGTGTAAGACACTTCTATAAAACTAGGATTTTATGATCTAAAATTAATTTAGGAATTGTATAAATTCCTCCTCCCTTAGATCTTCATTTCACAATTTTGACCATAGTTTTATAATAGATTTTCTTCATATTGTCTCAAACATTAGAAAAATTAAGAGACTCAAGGGGAATGTTATGGTATCAAGAAACCAACAATATTCACTATCACTAGTAGTACACAAACATACTGCCAATCAACACAAAGCATGGTTTGACTTAATTAAGCACAATATAACATACACACATACACAAGGGACACATTGTATAGACATATCACATGGGATAAACTATGATGTAAACGGTCTGGAGATTGAAGGCAAGTAGTTAGCGAGCGGTCGGTGGAAGCAACTAGTGGTTAAGAGACGGCTACCACGGTACTGCTGGCAGTCAGGCTAGTGACTGTGGTAGCGCGGTAAAAGGTTAGCAGATAGTTAGTTGGCAGGCAGTGGCAACGTAGTAGTCAATAAAAGGTTCACCGCGGTACCACACATAGTCAAGACATAAATTGTGATGGCATGGTAAACAGTGAGTTGACAGTCAGTGACTAAGCGATGAATAAAGACTGGCGGTTAGTGAAGGCAGTGAAGTGGCAAACGGGTAGCGGTTACTGTGGTACCATAGCCGCCAAAATAATGACCGTGGTGGCCGCGGTGGGTAGGTAGCGGTCGGTGAAGGCAGTCGATGGAAGATAGGGAGGCGACAGAGAATAACGGTTAGCAGTTACTGCACAACTGCAAAGAGTTAGAAAGAAGACCGCAGTAATGCGGTAAGCAGCGAAGGTAACCGCCAAAGCTAGGCACCGTGGCACCATGGGTGGAAAAGTCAAACCCACGGTAGAGCGGTAAAACAATGAAAACCACGGGGAGATAAAGATAAAGGCAGCGTCAAGTATAAAGTGCCGATAAAATTAAAATCAAAGACGAGAAAAGGTATTAATGAAAATCAAAGATTGAACTATTGTAATAAGATATAATTTAATTTTCTAAAAGGCAATTTAATTAAATATTTTTTTATCTCTGTCATAAAATACAAACGGTTGTAACTGAAAATGAAAGGTCATGACTGTTGAGTTGTGCTGTATAAATGTTTGAGAAAAATTAGTCACATAAGGGGGGCGGGGGGGAGAGAGATTTTTTGGGACTAGGAGTGAAAAATGATGTAACAGACCTTCCTGAAACAGGATCAATGGAGATAATTGTTTTTAATTGATGGTTTTCCTTTCTGAGTTCAGTTGTTGAGATGATATGATTTGTATTATTTTTATCTCGGTTCTCTCCAATACGAAGTCTTTTAATCATTTGAGTTAATATATCAAGCATAAATTTTGATTCATCAAGGTGTATGTTTTCACCTTGTGTGATTTTTAATTGCTGGTGTCTCAAGTCAGAATTAAAACCCTTCAAGTAAGTCACAGTGTTTGAGAGATTTATTTTGGATATTTTAAGAAGAACCAGGATAGAAAAACATTCCAGCACTATTTATGTAAGCCATAAATAAATGAAATTATATGCCAATCATAAGATTTTATTTTTAGAGTGCCTAACAACTTGAAATTAAACCAGAGAAGGAAAACACATATTATTTTCTATTTTTTGACTCCTTTACCCAATAGATAGAAGGCACTGATCTGTCATGTCTCAGAAGATAGAATTTATCATAAACAATTTATTCAAAAAAATTATTTGTGTAGTAGAGGTAATTGTAGTATTCTTTTGTCTATCCATTCCTAATTGCTATTGTGGGTAGACTGTTTAGCAGGAAACTCATTCCAAATCTACATATTTCATATAGGTTCACCCACCTAGGTCTAGTGGAACCTAAAGAGTAGAAGGTTTGATTGTATAATTGGCCTTGTATGTTGTCCAAGAATGTTGTAAGAGTCTGGCATACTCTTGAGGTTAAAACCTGCATTTTTTAGTACCAACAGGGGGTTTGATAATAGACACTTACCTAAATATGTAATGGAAAAATACTTTTCTTAATGTTAATATGGGCTAGTTAAACATATTGCATACTTGAATGAAGCAAAAATTAACCTACATTAATTAACATTAGTTAAGACCTATAAAAGTGTAATAAATTAACATTAAAAACTTGTAAATTAAATGAGTATTAGGCACTTATTCTTAGAAAATGATTTGATCACAATGCACAAAATGGATGTCCTTGGTTTTCTTGTTGTCTCAAAACTATAATCTAGTCACGAGGTTTTGTATATATCAAATTTGTATTGTGCATGATTGATTGTGTACTATTACAGTTATCATACATTAGCTAATAATTAATTACTCTTTAATTGATTACTAGTCTAATTTATTCTTTGCACTTAAGCTAAACTTAGGATTGCTTTATTAATTGAGTTAATATTAGATCATTATGTCTCATCTCATGTGATGTTGACATTTGTTGTGATCTAATCTCTTTCTCATTTAGGGCTTTGCTCTTATAAGCATTCAATCCTCTTTGTAATTATCTCTTGGTTTTGCATGTTGGGAGTTGTTTACTTCTAGAGGCCATAACTTTTGCCCACGGTGTCGAAATTGGAAAAACAAGATATCGTTGGAAAGAGGATTCAGAGTACTTTCTAGTGGTCTAGGTATGTTTTGGATTTTTTTCTTAGGTCCCTGTTATTTCCAGTCAAAGTCATCTTTTTTTTTAGAGTTGCCTTCAACGTTTTCAACATAAATTTTGCATACGATGTCGAAAATGGGAAAACGAGATATCGTCAAAAAGGTGGTTCCAATATCTTTGCAATGGTGCAGGTGGTTTCTAGATTTGTTTTTTAAGTTTTTTCTATAAATAATTTTTCTCATTTGTTGTCATTCTTTGGACTTTATGGGCTCACATTGCATGTAATTTATCATTTGTAAATGCACTAAAATAAAGTGCCTCAGCTTTGTATGTGTAGTATTGGAATTCTTGCACATCACTTTGTGCCTTATTTTACTCACACTATGTTATAAAGTGCTATGGAGGGGTTTTATTTTTTTCCTTTGTTTGAAATCATACCTTTGTCAAGTGAGTGTCTCTTCTACGACAACAGCCTCATGCGTGTGTGACTTTTGTTTTCACACCTTTTATATGTGGTTACTTTCATGTTTGCATGTTTTGATGTTCCTAATTCTTCTTCATGCACTTCTTTCGGGCAATCAATTTCAATGTACCTGTCACGCCTCTCCCTTTTCAGCATTATGGAGGGGTTTCTACTATTGGTGCTAATGTTTCCTTGGTCGTGTTGGAGTGAGCTATGTATACAGTATTTTTTCCTATGTACTAAGCAGATGCAATGGCTGGTTACCCATGCATTTTGGTGAGATGGAGCACTTACCATATGGACACTCTTGCATTCCTATTTCTGGAGGCGACCTTCTATTTTCACATGATCAGTTCTTCAGACTTTTGGTACTTTTTCCATCTATATCTTCGAGTTCGATATGTTTTTCCTTTGTTTTCCATTTGATTCGAGTAGTGTCATTAAGGGCACTCATGCAGATTCTTGTCTTCTCGATCTTGATCATCATCTGTTTCAGCAGAGGTTCTTGTTTTAGCATTATAATAGTCATTCTATGATAGTGTTTGCAACTTCTTCATGCTTCAGTGGTGTTCTTTGTGTTCATCCTTTGTTCCTATCTTTTGGGACAACCTTGCCTTGTTTGGAGGCTTCTTTAGTCCTTCACTTGGCTTTCATCTCTTTTTGGAGTAGAATTTTTCCTATGAGGTTTTCTCTATTTCTCCATATTATATAGATCTTTTTTTTGTACATGGGTACCTTTTTTGGCCTTGTTTGTCGGAACCCATCATGCATTCTTTTTAGGGTTTTTAGCTACTCCCTAAGTTCATCTTAAGGGGGGTTGTTAGAGTTATCATACATTAGCTAATAATTAATTACTCTTTAATTGATTATAAGTCTAATTTATTCTTTGCACAAGCTAAAATTAGGATTGTTTTATTAATTGAGTTAATATTATATTGAATTATGTCTCATCTCATGTGATGTTGACACTTGTCATGATCTGATCCCTTTCTCATTAAGGGCTTTGTTCTTATAAGCATTCAACCCTCTTTGTAATTATCTCTTGGAAATTATTTGGAGCTTTCATATCTTCTTGAAAGTCTCTTGTTTTTGTAGTTTTATCTTGTTGAAAAATATTGCACATATTGTTTTGCAAATCTCTTGCATGGAAGGTGTACTTGTTTGTGTTTGATCATGTGGCTCATGGTTTTGTGCTTGTTTCAAAATTCTAACATGTACTCCATAGAAATGCCCTAATATGTAGAACTATTCTATAACCTATGAAATTGATCTTGTTGATTGTGTACCTATGTTATCTAATTTACTTGTCTTTAATGTCTACTTAAGTGTAAGCATTAGAGGTGTTGAAAGATACCTTAGGGAGATCAACTAATTGAAAGGGTTGTGTTTTCTAAAGTTGGCACATTGATTAGACTAGCTTCACAGTCATTGAATATAATCAAAGACAACAACCTTGCAAATGTAGACATCCTAAATGTAAATTATAATTTGTTAGAACATAATGTTATTAGGGTTCATACCCTTATAATATCTATATATTGTTCTAATGTAAGGTTATAAAACCTTATATATCATATGCTTCATAAAGTATATACCATTTAAATAATTAATAATCTATTAAACTATTAGATTATTGATCATTTATAAATGACAGTTTTGAATAGGTGTAACTAATGCCCTTTCAAGCATTTTATTTTATATTTATGGAAGACTTCTCTTATTAAGAGGTAATGAAAATTTGGAGATTACTAATATTTCTATCAATATGCACAAGAGGTTATTATTGGTCACATGGAAGTAAAAAGAAGTATTTCTCCAAGTTTGTTTTATATCTTAATAGACTATTATGTAAGTGTTTTATAATGGAGTGATGTTTTATAGGATTTTTTATCTAGAAGGGTTTACACCATGTATAAATTGTGTAATGTGTTTAATCTATATATCTTGTAATTGTCATTTTATTTGTTTTATATTTATTTGTAATGATTAGGGTAGAGAGACCCATAGTAGGGCACCCTAACTCTGAGTTTTTGAATTTCATACTAAATAATTTTAAATCAGTCCCAATTTTGTACAACAATTTATTTGGCTACTCACTTACTTAAAAAAATTATTTTTGGGGTGACATCATCAAATATGATCCCACATTAGCATGCTTTTTGTTGAGGTATCCAAAAAATCTCAAAAACCACATACAATCCAATAGTAGGGCACTAAGTCATGTGAATATGTTTCGCTGATGTGGCATCACATGATTTGTCAGATTATGTACTTTGTGGAAAAAAAGTGTTTTGTAAGTGGATATTAAGGTGCTCCACTGTAGGGTCCATTGAAGACTACTTCTATCCCTACTATTGGTCTTTGCCCTACTATAGATCTCCTCCCCTAATAACCTACAATCCTAATTTCTAACATGATATCATAACAAGTTAAAGAAAACTAATCATTTTTATAAATAAAACTGCAATTTATTTATTTTAAATTCTAATATATTCTTATATCTCAAAGATCTGTTGAGCAGCTCAAACATTGCAAATACAATATTTGTGTTATATATTTGCTTGATTCTCAATTTATTTCATATATAACTAAGTACCTAATTGATTGTGTGGCATCCCTTTCTACAGTAGTTCAACTACCTTGTGTTAACATTCTATCGAAAATGGAAGTTCTTGAAAACAAGAAAGGAATTGAAAATCTGACTGATCTAGATACAATATTTTTGTTGTTAAATTTCAATTAACACATGGTTCCCTATTTTTTAAAGTTAAACATGTTAGTTACAGAGTTGAGTGGTGACTATGATATGTTGAACTTCTTAAATATTGATATCACGAAATAAAACATCATACAATGCATCTTGTCCCATATTGACATGCTATTCAGTTTGGAGTAGTTGATGTTAGGGATTTAAGGGAGACGATCATTCTGAAGAATTGTGAGTATATTAAACAACTATTAGAAACTTCATTGTCAGCAAATAAAGGTTTAAATTATGTAATCACAACTATCAAAGCCCCAAACGTGTGGAGCTCCTTGCTGATATGCCGTGGCATTGCATGGAAAGTCGACAACAATAGTGCTGTAAACTTTCCATCAGATATTGCATGCGGTTTAATCATTAGCATATTTGTGTTTTAGGCATACATTTTACACTAATTCTTACAATTGTCCCCTCGATAGATATATTCTTAGGATGCTCCAAGGGATAGCTCATCTGTTGCACTAGATCCGAATCAGGTAGTGAATCATTACCAAACATGAATTCTGGCAATCGGTCTTAGTATATGGTGGTCTGCATTTTGCAGGACACACTACCTTGTGTTATTGGCGAGCCTGTATGTATGTACATTCAGTGGTTTGTGTTGCATTGGCAAGCACCTACCCCTCGATAGATATATTTTTAGGATGCTCCAAGGGATAGCTCATATGTCGCACTAGACACATTTAGGTAGTGAATCATTACCAAACATGAATACTGGCAATCGGCTCTTAGTACGTATATATATGGTGGGATGCATTTTGCAGGACACACGACCTTGTGTTATTGGGGAGCCTGTATATATGTACATTTAGTGGTTTGTGTTGCATTGGCAAGCACCTGAGTATGTGCCTTCTATTAAAGAATTTCGAATTTTACTGGCAACCTATGCTTCATGCATTTTTTGCAGGTTTTTGAGAGCCTAAATTTAAACAGTATGTTCTAAGTTTTGATTTATTTTATTGATTTATCTAAAATCACATTAGTTTCTTCAAATGATCTACTTAAAACAAATCAAAATTTAAAATACGCTGTTTAAATTCCTTAACATTTTGATGTACACTTCTGATGTATGTTCCAATTGAGGCCCATCAACATTAACTTGTGGAGCAGTTGGCACCATGGACACTTGTGTGGTAGTGGTGTGTGCATAGGCGGAGGTTATTGCATGCACGCATTGCTCTTCTTTAGTTAGTTCATAAATGGGGCATTGCTCTTATGTGTGTACTGACCCTTTGGGAGGGAGAGTTCTTTGGAGCAATCTATTACAATCATTTCACTTTCCTCGACATCCTACTTGAAGGGACGTAATTTTCAAAAACTGCATTCTCTGCTTGATTACTGTGTCATAGTTCCTATAGATGGCATCTAGCGTAAGGGGAACATTGTAATGAGCGACTAGATATCTACAATTGTTACTCCAGCCTATAAACAAGCGCACTTCACTTATTCTAATTCTTCTGTGAGAATATAAGGAAGGTTTGTTGGTATTTAAAGATAAATTTATCAAAAATGTCCGCAGGTAAATAAACTACTGTATTGTCATCTTGTGTGCAATTGAAAACGTAGTTTATATATCATATAAAGTGACTCTCTCAAGCACTCATGTAGTAAACTGCAGTGCAAACAATAAGACTACAAGAAGAAAACTTTGATCTGATCACAAATACAAGAATATTGCATCTATGCCCGAAACAAGAATGAAGAAATACAATAAGTTTTTTATCAACTTCTATAAATTGAAGATATATGATTAGAAAAAATTTATTGCGTTTGAAAACAAATAAAGCATTGCATTCATTTCTCTTGGATACACTCTTCTAGGCCCAAGCTCATATCCATAATTAATTATGATAGTATCATCTTGTATATTGAGATGAAAGATGCAAAAGTCTGGTAATTATTTGTAAAGAATTTATATCTAATCTTATTCGTATTAAAGAAGATATATTGTTCTATAGACTATTTTTGATCTTACACATTAAAAATCTTCTAAATCTTTTACGTTATTCTATTTATACAAATGACGATAGTATTCTGGAAAAAAATTAAATCCCAATTTTGTGAGATAAACTGAATCCACCTTGTAGCTATGAAGATGAGCCATGAGAAAATAGAATCTGGCTGAGAGAAGTTGATTAAGTTTCGTTAAGTACTCCAGGTTTAAGAGCTAATATCAGAGAAAAAAAATTTGGACTGATATACCCTTTGGGGTTCTAGGAAAATTCACGGCCAACAATTCACCGATGAAAAATTCATCATCAGCAATTCACCGTGGGAAAATTCACTGCCATGACAAATTCGCTATCAAATAAAATTCATTGCCAACAATTCACCGCGACAGAAAATTGCTCGTGATGAATTTGCCGTATGCCACGCCTTGAGCCAATATACCTTTGAAGCTTAGTTTAATCAAAGCAAAGTCTGTTTCTCGCTTGTCTTGGAATCTATAGCTTGAGTTAGTTGAAGGATAATGTCATGAGATCCTATCAAAGGTCCCTATGTCAACATGAGTCACCAATGCAAAAGTTCGTATGATTTTAGCCGTCAATTAGATGCCGATGTAAAGTTGTGAGTAATCCACGATACAGGGAAATTATGTATCCAATTTTATATCCCACCCATTTATTGTCGGTTTTGTTACCCAAGTACTTTTGATAGAGGAGTGATTCTTATATATTAATTCAGTCTGGTTAAATATGCAGTTGCTTCAAGAAGACCTACAATACAATGTCATACTCCTATAAAACACGTTTTTTATACACTCATAGTCCCACAACAATTTGGACTAGGGTGGTGACATAAAAATAATATTTATTTATGATTTAAAATATTGGGATTTTGATATATTTTATAATTGATTAGAAATGAATGTGTTGTGTTTAATTGAGAATCTATTTTTTTTGTGTGAACGTTTTGCGAGATACATTGTTTTAAGCACCAAAGCAATGGTGCAAGATAATACCTAATTCCATGTCTTATCAAATGTGTGTTACTATCAAACTTAAAATCCAATATCTTGCATTTATGTTAGATGTTTAAGGAGACTAAGATTGGGATTAGCTTTAAAGAATTAATGGTTGACAATTACTTGAAGAATTAATAGTCATTTTCCAAGGTGAAGATACACTCTTCTAGAATTTACTCATAGATGTGAGCATAATATGTATTTTAATTGACTTAGTTTCTCAACCCCAAATTTAATAAGTTATTATCTTTGTGGAGGTGAGAATATTGTGAACTAATATTTACTTATGTTCCAGGTGCAACAATTATAAATTAAACTTTTGCAGATTTCTTTAGATGCAAGACTCCCTATAATGTTTAGCTTTACTCAACTTACTTTAACCCTAGACTTAATAGTCATAGTTTTTTTTCCAAGGTGAGGAGACTCTTCTAGAATTTACCCATAGATGTTAACATAATATGCATCTTAATTGACTTAGCTTCTTAGCCCCAAACTTAATAAGTTATTATCTTTGTGGAGGTAAGAATATTGTGAACTAATATTTACTCATGTTCTAAGTGCAACAATTATAAATTAAACTTCCATAGATTCCTGTAGATGCAAGACTCCCTATAATATTTAGCTTTACAGCTTACTTAAACTCCAGAATTGTAAGTTTGACTTACAAATATCCACACCCTTTGTATCATGGATAAGTGTTTGACTTGCAATTAGCCTTAAGCCTATTAAAGACTCCAAAATTTCCTCTAAAATAAAGACTATAGTCAAGAGTGTATCTTGGACTAAATGGTTAAATTTTGTAATTAACTAATTCTATACTTCAAGAAATGAATAAAGATCTAGTTTTGAGCAAGTTTAAAAGAGATATTCTTGCAAGAAAAATCTTTAAGATTTATCAAAGTATTGATAAATAATCACTTATGTTTGAGTTGCTCATATGCATATGTTTCAATGCATGCTTTGAATTTTTTTCCTACTGTCTTAAGAAACTATCTAGGGAGCAAGCCTAGAAAGAATATCTCACCGTTACTAAGAGTTTTTTATGAATTCTACTATATGTTTAGCAAGATGTTTTATTTGAAGAATCATAGAAAATCATATTCTTATAAAAATCTAATATAATCTATTTAATAAAAATCATTAGATCATCTTCATTTTTAAGTATTGTCGCATCTTTATAAATTTTTAATATGTAGTCAACTTAACTATCATGGAATCAAATATTAGATATAAAAAATATAAGCATGTTTCATCATTCGAATTGATTATATTTTAAGGTCAATTACAAGTATTTAAAAAAAAGTATGTATAGTATTATAAAAATATAATATGATCAAACTAGTTGTTACTATAGTTAGTATTATTTAAACCTAAAATCTAGATGTTTGCAAAATACTATATAAACATTTGAAAATGAAAAATGCACTTTAAAAATATTCATCAATTATGGCTTTTATTAATCTTGCACCAAAATTAAAATGTATTTGATTATTGTGTTACAACTATGTTGATGATCCTAATTATTAAAAATCTACTTCAGACCATGTCTTCAAAATAAATGGTGCAAGTGTCATTCCATAGATGGTGTAATACAAGTAAAAAATTACCTTTTATAGCTCTTTGATCAAAATGTTAAAAACAATTTAAGTAGCTCCAAAAGAATCAATGTGGCTTATAAAATTAATAGAAGAGTTTCATCTAAGTACCACTAGTAGAATTTGGCAAATAAATGACTACATGACTAAAAAATTTAGTCACAACAACTAAAAATGATTAAATTTTAGTCAGTTTTTGCAAGACATCTATAAATGACTAAATAAATGACTAATTTGATCATCGGGTAAAAAAAGGGGAGATATTAGTGAAAGACGGTTTTTTTGGGGCATCAAACAATGAAAAAGAGAATTTTCATTCGTTGTGTCTATTGAGCCACATAACAAATGAAGGTTAGGAGTTATTTAGTTTGTTGGTTGGAAGGAGTCCAAATATTTTGAGGGCATGGTGTAGAACCAGTAGTTGGTTGCACCAGCATTTATCCACGTTGAGAAGACCTGGGATAAAGGCATGTTGAGTTTGAACTGAAGAAACATTTCTTTGTTGGCTTTGAATTCATCCACACTACAAAGATTCACAAGGGTTTGAAGACACCTTGCATGCATGAGGAGATTGTCCAAGGTTTTGAGGATAGATCATGCCCACATTGAGTAATATTCAAGGTTTTCCTGAAAGCCTTCATCCTCACATCTTGCCAAGTATACTCTATGTCGTTAGGGGTTTTAGTTTTGTTTGAAGTTTTGAGGAAGATCTTGCTTGTATCGTCATATCCCTGTCATAAGCCCAAACTAGGAAGTCAAAGCTCTTATTAGGAAAACAACCACCTTCATAGGTGATAATTTCATATAAAAATGAAGATCTTTTGAGAAGATCACATGCCATGATATGTTTAAGATATGGAAGTAGTCTCATTGTTGAAGTGTCAATGGGTTTTACTAGTTATGAAGAGTTTTTTTGGTTATGAATGGCAATATCTATGTCTTTGTAAGGAAAATAATGATGAATAAATGGCAATATGTATGTTTTACTATATTGATATCACCAATGTCGACCACCATTAAAATTCAGCCACAACCTATGGGTGAGAACTGCTTCTTTCGATAATAGGTTTTCATCTTTGGCCATTTACAAACTAGTAGGGGTTTTGTCCTCTAGTTACTAACAATCTGCAAGGTTTTATCCTCAAATATATTGTTTGAAAAAAAATGCTCAATACAAATCTCAGTAGGGTTTGATGTGGGTGTTCAAAAGTAACCTACCATTGCATCTTTTCTTTTGCATATGAATTTCCCTTATATCCATTGACAACGACTATCATCTTTTATGTCTTATAACCATCTTTTATTATCTGTAATCTACCTTTTTATAGATGTTTATACACAAATTATTTCCCTTTGTTAATAGGTCTACCACTATTGAATTCTCAAGAAGACCTTCATGGTGAAAGCCTTTGCCATTTGTAACATGAGTGTATTTAATAGAGCACTATCCTCTTCAAAGTAATGCTTCCATGTCTTCCTGAACCTCTCATAATCCAAGGTATAGCTAAGATTTGTCCATGTAGCTTGCACTTGACACTGTCATGGTGATGAATCATATGCAAACTTCTTGTCCTCATTCATCACTAGAATCATTGTAAGTATTCATTGTCTTTTGGCATAAAAAACCTTAAATCATTTCTATATGATCACTGCCCTTGCACATTCCTTTTAAGTAACATTCATAAGGTTTAGAAAATCTTGATCACTCTCTAGAATATCCCATTAAACATGGGTTGTGATTCAATGCACTACATAATTGATATAAAACAACCACTCTACATATCAACTAGAGTTATAGGCTCTTTATTGCAGCAAGAGGTAATCGCTCTTGGATCATGCTATCATTACATTGACTTGTTAAACTTGAGTCAACCTGAATGTACCCAATGATGATTGACACCTAATTATGATGATAGTGATTAATTTGTACATGAATTGTGCTCATATGAGTGCCTCCATTTCTATAACAACATAGCCATGTTTAAACTTGGGTCACATATGAATGCATCATGTATTTGCTATAGCACAATTATGCCACATGACCAGTAGAGTTATGGATCTCATAATTACAGTCACAAGAATTTTTTCCTTGGTTGTGCTCTTATAGCGATTCCATTACCGTTACAGCATAACCCTTTGGACTTATATTGCTCAAATCCTTACATTGCTTATTTTCTCTTTGGATGGATGGCAATTCAATGGCATGGATTTGTATGCAAGTCATGCTCATATAATTGCCTTTGTCACCATTACATAATAGTACATTATAATTTCACTTATTGAACCTTTACTTCATTTTTAATTGTTAGGATTTTTTAGTGATTATTCCATTTCCACGTGGCATATTGTTAAAAGAAACCAAGCAAAAAATCATTCTAATTTTAGTTAACTCCTGCTAATATACTTTTGGAATAAATGTTTGACTACATTACTTTGAGTGTGAAGAATTTTGTTTTCTGCTTATAATTTACATTCATTGAGATTTGTAGTAGAAAGCTTCTTATGTTGAAACCCATCTTGTAAACTTTCTTTAAGCTACATTTAGGAGGCTTCGTGGATTTTTTGTGATTTATATAGCTTTTGTTTTGATAGTAAATGACATCGAATTATTTCTGAAACTGAAATAATTTATTAATTATGGTTTTGGGTAAACCCATAATAGTGGTGTACAATTTTGATGAGGAAGGAAATTTGTAAAAATGCTAACACATTCGAAATTTCATGTTTTTAAGGGTTCGTTTGAACTAGGGGGTTTGCACGAACCCAAAAGAGGGGTTTGGCCGAACCCCTAGTTCGAGCGAACCCCCTTTTGCATGGTGGGTTCGCTCGAACCCTATGATGTCATGTTTCTTCATAGAAATGAATGGAAAAATTAAAAAAAAGGGGGGTTCGCCATTCACCTGTTCGAGCGAAGGGAGGTTCGTTTGAAGGGGGTTTCACTCGAACCCCCCTTTTTTTCCCTTCTCCCCCTCTTCCACCAAATTTTAGCATATTTTTTCCCTTTGAAGCTCGGGTTGAGGATGAAAATGGAGGAGACTTCACAAACCCAACTGGAAGATGGTAGTCCTTAGAATGAGTTGTCCAACGAATTAAATTTTAATATATTTTGGTTTTATTATGTATGTGTTCTTTTAGTTTTATTAAACATAGGTTTTTCACTGAAAATCAAGCTCTTTGTTTTGCACATGTGGAAAAATAGCAGATTATCAAAATAAAAATTTTAAAACTATATTGAGGCTAGGTATTGATGTCCTTGATCCATTAAAAAAAAAAAATTGAATTTTGATTCATACAAAAAAAATTATGTTGTATACAGTCTTCCTATGTTTGAATTGCAATTGGTTTTACTTTGAAACTTGATTAAGGAAAACATATTCAATAAAAAACTATGAGACCAAATGAAAGTGCTAGATATCGTAGTTACAAATCTAAATTCTAAAAAATTAGAATTTTATCCTTCATACAAAAAAAGTTATGTTGTATATGGTGAGCGTCACTTTTTTAAAATGTTGTTTTCTAAAAAATACTAGTTTTCGTGAGAGATGGAAAAAAAATTGCAATCTGATTCCAAAAATTTGAAAAAAATATTTTTAGAGTCTACAGACAAAATTTGATGAGACTCTAGTTTGCATCATCTTCAAATTCCTCATGGTTTAGCCGCTATAGGTTCCTGAATATGAATATTTAGTTAAAAATAATAATTGCAGTGTCCAGTTTGGCCAAAAATTGTAAACCACTATTGTGGGATCACCCTTTTATGATGATTAAATGTTTTATTTAGGAGTTAATATGTGGAATTTTTATGTGTAGGAAGAATAGATTATGATGCAACATTCGGGTATGGACAGTTCATGAAACCTTGGATTGCTATCAGTGACATAAATAGGTTTACAACACTTCTGGGTGTTTTCGTTTGAGTGTAGGAATACGAACATCGGTGGATAGAGAAAATCATTAAAAAATTGGTCCAATTTCATATCCAATTTGAGGTCGTGAATATTGAATAGAGAAAGTTTGTACATTCTAAAGATAAAATCATAAGTCGGTTGGTCCAATTTCACATCCAATTTAAGGTCATGAAGCTTTGATAGAGGAAGTTCCTACATTCTAAAGATGTAATTATAAATCGACTGGTCTAATTGGAGATCCAATTTGAGGTCCTGAAGCTCTAACAAAGAAAGTTCCTACATTCTAAAGATAAAATCATAAATCTGCTTGATCCAATTTGAGGTCCAACTATAAGGATTTGTCTTTTTAATTATACTTTATGACATTTGGCTTGATACAAATTGTTACTTTAGAATTATGGTATTGCTTTTCTTCTAATGTTTTCAACCCTCATTTTAGGGAAGAGCTCTGAAGATGGTTCCTTCAAATGGAGACTACACTTTTCCACTATAGGTTCCATCTAGAAACACCAGAAGCTCAAGTACTGTCATACTCAAATAAAAAGTAGGAGTCTATAGTTAATTTTTGTAGCATAACAAAAAGTTAATTGTTCATATACCATTGTTTCTAATTCAAAATTTCTATATTCCTTATTCTAGGAGAAAATCATAGGGGAAGTCTATACATGAGACACCATTGTTTCAAATTCAAAATTGTTGGTTCTTTCACAATTTTTTGCTTCATTTATTTAATCTAAGATAGCCTGTTGTATAGAAGATGCTCTCAAAATCACAGTAAAATCCTTTATTCAGGGAAGACTATTCTAAATCTTCCCATCATAACAATGAACAAAATCATCAGTCATTAACTTGAACTTTGCAAGTGTTTCATCAAATTCTACTTTTCCATTCTGAATTTTATTCCCAATTTCATCCATGTAGAACTTCCTTAGCCTATAGATCCTGTAGTTAGCCATTATTGTACCAGGTGTCAAGGATAGCTTCGATTTTTTACCCAAGCAAGGATTGAAAAAATTTGGCCTTACTAAATATAATGTGTTGAAAATCTCTTTGAAGTTATTTTGGAAAAGAGTTCCTGATCTAGTATGATGCATAGTTTTGAATTAACATTTTTGCATGAATTCCATATCTCTGATCAACTATTTTGATCTTGATGACCTTCATCAAGAACGATCATACTTGGGCTCTCTATGAGAAGAAAAATGTGAGCCTTCATGGAGAGGCTAAGCATATTGGAAAACTGCTTTTAGAGAGCACAGTTTTGCTCGTTCTTGATGAAGGTCATCAAGCTCGAAATACCCAATCAAAGATATGGAATTCATGCAAAAAGGTTAATTCAAAACTGTGCATTATAATCTCAGGAACTCTTTTCCATCTAATAAATTCAAAGACCTTTTTGACCCATTGCATCTGTTAAGGCCGAATTTTTTCAATTGCTTCTTGGGTAAAAACTCAAAGCTATCCTCAACACCTGGTAAAGTTATGGCTAATAACAAGATCTAAAGGCTAAGGAAGTTCTTCATGGATGAAATTGGGAATAAAATTTAGAATGGAAAAGAGAGTGGAAAAGTAGAACTTGATGAAACTCTTACAAAGTTCAAGTTAATGATTGATGCTTTTGTTCAGTGTTATGATGGAAAGGTTCTGAATAGTCTTCTCGGAATAAAGGATTTTACTGTGATTTTGAGAGAATCTTCTATACAACAGGTTGTCTTAGATCACATAAATGAAGCAAACAATTGTGAAAGAGCCAACAATTTTGAAGTTGAAACAATGGTATATGAACAACTATTTAGCCTATATGTTATGCTATAACAATTAACTACAGGTTAGAACATATCCATATCAGCATAAAATAGTAGGTGTAATTCACCTCAAACTCCTTTGTGGTAATTTATTTGTAAGGAATTTTGCACTCCATGAACATTCTCTGTGCACATCAGTATGTTGGTTATTATCGTGATCTCCTTTGTGATCAAAAGAACATTGAAGTTTATTGCATAACTCATGACCATTTTATAGTGCTATGATCCAATTCTCTTTTAGTTCTTACTCACTGTGTTCTCAATCACCATGTGAAAATGACTTAGAGGATAGATCTTTGTCACCATTTGATAGTAACTTTCATTGTTTTTGGATTGTTTGTTATGATTCAATCACTTTTTGACAGTGTTCTTCCTTTCTCAGTCCTACAGGATAGAGGACAATTCACAATTTGCAACTCTCTAACAATGGTATTCCTTTCAGTAATCTCACTCACCTAATTCAATGTGTTATTTTCTTCATTTCGCAGTGTTAACAATGCCTACATAGTGATTTCTTAGTCATAGTTATGTATAATGCTCCTTCATTTGAAGATATTATGTTGTTTAGACAATAATGTTTCAATGAATTCATATTTTGTGTTGCAAAATTCTTGTTGCACTTGTAGAGCTTTGTTGTGCATAATATGTAGTCAAGATGCCTTTAAATGGAGCTCTTTTGCAAAGGCGATAGGATAACAATGTCAATAAAATAATAGTGTTAGTGAGAGGTATGATAGTAGATACACTGTGAATGGAAGGTATAATGTTTTGACAGTAAAAGAATCAGTTATTTTCTCAAATCTTGACACGAGTTTCCCCAATACATAAGACAGTGTATAATGTACTTTATTCCATGGTATACACCTAATTCCATACCACCCATAGAAGCAATGACTAGGAGTATATATGTGCCCTATATTTTGCAGCCCAAATGTGTCTTTCTAATGGTTTTCCACAATTAGGAAGAAGGTATGTCATGAAATTTTTGTGCCCACCCAAAACTGGACATGTGCAGGATCATGATGGGCCAAAAAGTGGCAATAGGAAAAAGTAGCGTTTTTCACTCGCCAAAAAATGCGGAAATCCCGAGTTGACTTTCTTTTGGGTTGGGTGTCAGTACATTGCTCCATAGAAATACTCGAGCCTATTTTTTACAAATCAGATATCCATTTTGAATCGGATATCCAATTTTTAAAAGTATGAAAAATTGAGGTTGGGCAATATTTGAAAACATTTAAAAATGTATTGTGGCGGTAAAATTTTCGTGCCGCAAAACGGATATCCGATTTGTGGCACACATAAACCCAAGAGTAATTAGGAGGTGTAGGATGGACGAGAGAGAGAGAGAGAGAGAGAGAGAGAGAGAGAGAGAGAGAGAGAGAGAGAGAGAGAGAGAGAGAGAGAGAGAGAAGAAGGGGAAGGAGATGGGAAGAGGGAAGAGAGAGAGAGAGAGAGAGAGAGAGAGAGAATTAGAGGGGAAGGAAGAGGGAAGAGGAAGAAGGGAAAAGAGAGGAGAGATAGGAGGGGGGAGAGGGAAGAGGAGAGAGGGGGTGAGAGGAAGAGGGGGAGAGAGAAGGAGAGAGAGAGAGGGTTTAGGGTTAAAGGAGAGAGGGAGAGGGGGAGGTTGGGAGGGAGATTGGGAAGGAGATAGAGAGGGAGGGGGGAGAGAGATAGAGACAGAGACAAGGAGAGAGAGGGAGAGAGAGAGAGAGGGAGAGAAAGAGAGAGGAAGAGAGAGACAGAGAGGAAGAGAGATACAGAGAGAGACAAAGAGAGATAGAGAGAGAGAGACCCAAGAGGTGAGAGAACGTGGAGACAAAGAGGAAGGAGGTGGAGACAGAGAGAAGGAAGGAGACAGAGAGGAAGAAGGAGGATGGAGAGACAGAGAGAGGAAAAGAGGGGAACAAAGAGGAAGAGAGACAGAGAAATGAGAGAGAGACCCCAGAGAGGAAGAAGGACCTGAGGAAGAGAGAGAGAGACACAAGGAGAGACACAGGAAAAGAGAGACAGGAAGGACAAAGAGAGAACGAGACAAGAGACAGAGGAAAGACACAGAGACAAAAAGAGAGGAGAGAGGAAAAGAGTGAGAGAGGAGAAGGAGGAGGAAGAAGAGAGAGACGGAGAGAGGAAACAGGAGGAAAGAGATGAGAGATAGCAGAGAGAGAGAGGAGAGAGAGAGAATTAGGAAGGAGAGGGAAATATGGAGGGAGAGAGAATTAGGAGGGGAAAGGGAGAGGGGAAGATAGGAATAAGGGGATAGAGAGAGAGAGGAGGGAGAAGGGAGAGGGGAAGAGTGGAATAAGGGAAGAAAGATGGAGAGAGGGAGAGATAGAGAGAGGTAAAGATAGAGGGAAAGGGAGAGAGAGAGAGAGAGATAATTAGGAGGGGGAAGGTAGAGGGGAAGAGGGGAAGAAGGAGAGAGAGAGAGAGAGAGAGAGAGAGAGAGAGAGAGAGAGAGAGAGAGAGAGAGAGAGAGAGAGAGAGAGAGAGAGAGAGAGAGAGAGAGAGAGAGAGAGAGAGAGAGAGAGAGAGAGAGAGAGAGAG
>CM021102.1:793413593-793771417 GCA_007115665.2 Sequoiadendron giganteum | reverse complement strand
GAGAGAGGGAGAGATAGAGAGATAATTAGGAGGGGGAAGGTAGAGGGGAAGGAGAGAGAGAGAATTAGGAGGGGGGAGGGAGAGGGGAAGAAGGGGAGATAGAGAGTGGGAAAGGGATAGAGAGAGAAAGAGAAAGAGGGGGGAAGGGAGAGAGAGAATGAGAGACAGAATTTGGAGGTAGAAGGGAGAGGGGAAGGAGGGGAGAGATAATTAGGAGGGGGAAGGAGAGAGAGAGAGAGGGGAAGAAGGGTTTGAGAGAGGGAGAGAGAATTAGGGGTGGTAAGGGAGAGGGGAAGAAGGAGAGAGATGGAGAGAGAGAGATAATTAGGAGGGAGAGGGGAAGAGGGGAAGAGGAGAAGAAGGGGAGAGAGACAAAGAGAGGGAGAGATAAAGAGAATGAAAAATAGATGGAAAGGGAGAGAGAGAGAATTAGGAGTGGTAAGGGAGACGGGTAGAAGGAGAGAGATGGAGAGAGAGAGAGAGAGAGAGAGGGGAAGAGGGGAAGAGAGAGAGAGAGAAGGGAGAAAGAGAGAAGGGGAGAGAGAGGGAGAGAATGAGGGGAAATATAGGAAGAAGGGGAAGAGAGAGAGAATGGAGGAGAAGAGGGAGAGACAGAGGGAGAGGAAAGAGGAAAGATAGAGGAAGGGAGAGATAGAGAGATAATGGAGGGGGAAGGAGAAGAAGGAGAAGAGAGAGAGGGAGGGGGTAGTGAGAGAGAGAATTAGGGAGGGGGGGAGAGGGGAAGAGGGAAGAGAGGGAGAGAATGGAGGGGAGGGAGAGGGAAGAGGAAAGAAGGGGGAGAGAGAAGGAAATATAGAGGGAAAGTGGAGATGGAGAGGAAGTGGAGGGGGAGAGAGAGAGAGAGAGAGAGAGAGAATTAGGGAGGGGTGGAGGGAAGGGGGGAGAGGGAATGAGGGGAGAGGGGAAGATAGGAATAAGGGGATAGAGAGAGAGAGGAGGGAGAAGGGAGAGGGGAAGAGTGGAATAAGGGAAGAAAGATGGAGAGAGGGAGAGATAGAGAGAGGTAAAGATAGAGGGAAAGGGAGAGAGAGAGAGAGAGATAATTAGGAGGGGGAAGGTAGAGGGGAAGAGGGGAAGAAGGAGAGAGAGAGAGAGAGAGAGAGAGAGAGAGAGAGAGAGAGAGAGAGAATTAGGAGGGGGAAGGGAGAGGGGAAGAAGGGGAGATAGAGGGAGAGAGGGAGAGATAGAGAGTGGGAAATAGAGAGGGAAAGGGAAAGAGAGAGGGAAAGGAATAGAGAGAGAGAGAGAGAGGTGGAAGGGAGAGGAGAAGGGGAGAAGGGGAGAGAGAGACAAAGACAGAGAATGAGAGAGATAGAGAATTTGGAGTCAGAAGGGAGAGGGGAAGGAGGGGAGAGATAATTAGGAGGGGGAAGGGAGAGGGGAGGAGAGAGAGAGAGAGAAGGGAAGAGGGGAAGAAGGGTCTGAGAGAGGGAGAGAGAATTAGGGGGGAAGGGAGAGGGGAAGAAGGGAAGAGGAGAGAGAGAGAGAGGGAGGGAGGGAGGGAGGGAGAGAGAGAGAGGGAAAGAGAGAATATTTAATATATTAGTAATATTAATTAGTTATATAATATTTTATATATTAACTTAATATATATATATAAATATTTATACATTAACTAGAATATATAAATAATATTTAAATATTATACATAATAGTATAATATATTATATATTATACATAATTCCGTAAGAGATTATCATAAATTATAAATTATATATTGAGTTATAAACTATATTGTATATTCTGAACTAGATATATTAAAATAAACTATAAATTATTTATTGCAATTTTTTAAATCATATATTAAAAACTATATTAGATTTTTTAAAATTATATATAGAATAAATCGGATATCTGATTTAAAAATTTCAATTTTTTAAATAATATATTAAAAACTATATTAGATTTTTTAAAATTGTATATAAAAAATTGGATATCCGATTTATCTAACACAAAACCTACTACTTAGGGATTAGGCTCAGGTTTTCTTCGGAATTTGGCTAGGACATGCCAATCCTAAGAAGTCAACACAAAAAACGTGTTTAACAGCTTACCTTGCTTTTCTAGACTTTGCCCATGTGGTTGACAACTTTTTTTTTTACCCTAAATTAATGAAACGAAAAGGGTTTTTAAAGGAGATTCTCAGCTTTCTAAAAATATAAATTATTCTTTATTTTGAATTTAATAAATAATTATTATTCATTTTCTATTTGAATTATGACTAAAGTCGTGATTGATAGGCTAATTGAATAATATCTATATCCTTTCAAACCGTATCACATTTTTTGAATCCAAAACATGCGTCACATTTTATGCTTCGCATACTATAGGATTAAAAAAAAAATGAATTTCATGAATTTTCGACCAAGTTAAGGTGGTTAGACATACGAGTTTTTATATTTTTTAAAAGTTGTAATAAAAAATTCATAATTAATTATTTACTTGGAAAGAAAATACAAAAAAATGTGCATCACATTGGGACATGAGTCCTCTACTTATATCTAAAACCTTATTAAAAAATATTATCATTTTATGGTGGTTAGGGTGGTTAGACAAACACCTACTTATTTTTCCCTGAAATTTAAGTACTACTGCATTGAAATTTCAAATTTTCCCCAAATAGTTTTTTTTTTTTTGAAAATATATCTAGTAGTTTAGAAACCATATTCAATTTTCGACAAATTCTATTCTTACATATTTTTGAAATAATATAGACAACTTATTCAAATTTTTACGTCAAGTTGCCTAACTCTGATTTTTTTGAATATTGCCACTTAAGGGCCTATTTTTCCCATGATGATCCTGCACATACCCGACTAAGCCTTACAAATAATTTATGCACCTACATGCAAAATACTATAATCTACTTCAAAATACACATTGGCATCTTTATGATTATATACGTAACATATTTTTTGCCACAGTTTGAAAATACATATTTGTGATAATATTCACATAGCAAGAACCTTGAAAGGCTAGAAACTTTGTTCTCATTCTTCCTAAGTCACTCCTTAAGATCTTGTATCAGTATTTGTGGGCTCTTTACAATAGCTTATCCACTGATGAGAAGGCTCCCCTCATTTTCTAATGGAATAAATTATCATATGCTCTACTTGAATGTGTAATGTGATGTAGCGTGTTCAATGTCACAAGGCATAGTTTGAGAGCAGAATTTTGAGACTTGATATCCATAGAATCCAACTTCTTGCAACACAAAATGAAAAACCAACATTCAATGAAGGTTCTTTCAATATTGTTATTGCTAACTAAGCACTCATGCTATCTCCCAATTTTCTTCCAACTAACCGGTTATATGAGTGATTATTTCTCATTAAGGCATAAACCTATTTGGAAGTGGATTTTTATCAGATATCGTAGTTGCAAGTGTGGATTTTTATTAGATATTATAGTTGCAAGTTCCACTTTGGATCACCAAATCCTTCACAAAACCTTTTGCACAACCACCGCACGACTGTTGTTGGGCCTTCATGGTATTGTGGGGAAAGCTCCCCATAACACCGTGAAGGCCCAACAAAAACCATGCGGTGTTGCGATGGTTGTGTAGAAGGTTTTGTAAGGATTTGGTTATCCGAAGTGAAAGTTGCAGCTATAATATTTGATATAAACCACTTCCAAATATGCTTTTGTTGGATGTTCATGTCCTCGTCCAAATCTCTAATTCACACACAAGCAGGAAGGCCGCTTTCAAAGGTTGAGGAGTTGGGCTTTACATCCACTGGTTGCATTTTCTTATAAAATTCTAAGGACTTTTTAGAAAAACCCATTTTGAACATATCCTTCAATCACGATATTCCATGATATCACATTTCTTTGAGGCATTTTTTGAAATAATCTGCTTTCCTTGTCTATGCTTCCGTATTTTCATGTATGTCTAGCAGGGCACTTGTAACTATAAAATATGACAAAAAAATCCCTACTATTATGCTTTGATGGGTGTCCCTTCATTATGACTGGATATCTGGTGTAGTGCACATTATTATCTATTTAAGCCTATTTTTCAGATTTTTTTATTTAGCATCACCAATATTCTCCACAAGAATATTGTCCCTATTTAAAATAATGGAAATGGTTCACATCTCTTAGAACAATTTATCTTTCAACAATCTTGGAGATGAATTTAGATGCAGTGCAAAAATCAGAACATACTTGAAGGTTCTTAACAACTCTAATAGTTGTACCAAGGGCCATGTTTAACAAACCAAGTGCAATTGCTAACTTTTCACTATGGTGGCAGATAAATGATTTTTTTTTCTTATATTTCATAGCATTAAGTAAAAGTCTTGAATTTGGAAATACCATGTTGCCTTCATTTGCTAGGCCAATTTCTCCAATTTTGCATAGCTCTCCCATGTTTGTGGATGTGATATGTCTCCTACAATTTTTTAATTGATTTATCTTTCTATTGTGTTTGGACTTACTTTTGTAAACTTGCAATATACAATGCATTTTTATTCTTTTTGAATTGAGACTAATTGTAATTTTGTTGGTTGTATTAGGCACAACTTCATTCATGGCAAAAAAGGAAGACCTTGTTTCTCACATCAGACAACACTTTGCATATAAAGGAGGAAAGATTCTAGCTGGGTTATTGTTGACTACATTGAAGGAGAGAGCTTCATATATGGGACACGATCAACACTCTCCTTGGATTCTACATGTTATAGCTTGCTCCAAGAAGATTTCCCATGTTGTAGAATTTTTAAGAGATGAAAGGGGCATGTGCTCTCTTTGAAGGGCTCCAAGCATGCATTTCATCATTGTAAAAGTTTTTTGGAGAAGTTTCTTTCTTGCAGTCATTTATGTGCAATATTGTAACTCAGATTTTTAGTCTTGTGACTGAAAATAAAAATTGTAATACTCTATTTCTAAGCTATAACTAGAACACATTTCTTTTATTAATAAATTTCATTGATTTTTCATTCTCAATGGTTGTCTTATTGTGTCCAATTGATGATTGATGTGTATTTTTGTGTTTTATGTTTAAATCCTCAAATATCAATTAATTAAAATGACTAAATATACTAATAATTGGCATCAATTAATAATTAAATTGACTAAATATATTGCCAATTGACATAAATCAATAAATATGACTAAATATATGACTTGTGAAATAAAAATGACTAAATATACTACTAATTGACAAAATTCAGTGAACGGTAAATAAATATGACTAAATATATAACCTGTGAAATAAAAAAATACTACCAAATTGATCAAAATGATGATTAAAATTAGTGACTAAATACACTACCAATGGAAAAAAATCAGTGAATAAAAATGACTAAATAAGTGACCAAATTACATCAATCAATGACTAAATCAATGACTAAATATATCAGTGAATAAAAATGACTAAATAAGTGACCAGATTACAACAATCAATGACTAATTCAACAACTAAATATACTACCAAATTGATCAATCAAAACAACCAATAAATGACTAAAAATGGTTTAGTCATTCATCTGACCGCGTTATAAATGACTGACAATAAGCTACTAATGGTCACATGTATAAGCAGTTTTTAGTAGTTTATTGATGATTTTGTACTAGTGTACTAGTAAAAATACAAATTTATTTTACAATTTAACCAAAACTATTTTATTTTTATGTCCAACAAAAAGAGAAAATCACATTGAAGATCATGGACACTTCACTCAAGAGAATTTTCTCCACCATAAAAATTGTCTCCAGTTTTATTTTTTGATTATTAGATAGAAGATACTATAATAAAAAGATATCTAGGATGGAATCCAAAAAATCACATATCAAAATTTTGTGCACTACTATCAAGATCAATGTTTGGCCTTAGGTGGTGTCTTTAAAGGGAAGTGTGCATCTCAATGACACCTCCTAGTGGCTAAATCCTAGATGTAATACCTAATAGGCTTAACATAAGACCTCTAATAATTAAATTTGTAAGTCTTTTAGACATATAATAAACTCAAGCATCTCTACAAATCATTGACTTTTAAAAGCATTGTATTATAAAAATATATATAGGCACTGTGTAATGAAACTAGAGGAGGCCAGTTTGAGGAGTCTCCAACTCTGATTAAAATTTATACGACCTCATGTAAAGCATAATTTTAAAACACTAGGATTATAATTTATGACAAGATAAATTTCATGTAGTCCAAAATACATGATCTTCATTTTGGCATCTAATTATATCCCTATTTATTAATATCAAAGAAGACCTAAGTTACTAGGGTACTTCATTTTTATATAAATTGATATATGGTGTGCTCTATTTACATTAAGGGCGAGAATTTTGTGGGTAAGATTGACCTCTTCCTCTATGCAAATAGTTTCATTATTTCTTATTTTGCCTCTTTGAGGACAAAGATTTGATGCTTGACGATAAGTTGTGGTTGTGGGGAGAGCACTCCCTCTCCATAAAGCCTTGGTCAACTTCCTTTAACCCCCTTGCAAAGCCTCTAAATTTGTTTTTGGTGTAGGTTAGACATATAAATCTCCCTCTAATTTTGGGAGGCCATAGACAATTCTATTGGACACTTCTTGAAGGTTGACAGTTTCACTTCCTACATGGCGCACTCTAATTTTTCTTGCATTTTGGTGGACATTGACATATTCAAGCCTCTTCACAGGGATGTGGTTTTGATGGCGAGGGATAGGCTTTGGACTCAATGAATTGACTAAGAGGACCGTCTTCCTTTAAAATACAAATGATGATTTACCACCAAACACCTAGCTATTGATTGTTCCCTCTCTCAATGCAAGGGAACTACTACTTGGTGGAAGAATGTCAATGAAAATCACTTGACTATTCATTCCCTTGATTTCCCAACAAATGGTTCTCTCAAGATGATGAGTCCTCTTAAGAGAATGACTCTTTAGCTTTTGGTGTAGCTCTAATGTGCCCTTCTCATTTTGTTGCTTTTGACCCCATTGAAGAACCTCCTACTCTAATCTTATATCTTGCTTTTCCTTTGGCTTCAAATCATATTCAAATTACTCATGTGGTGGAAGGTCAACTTTCACCTTATCAATATATTACTTCTTCTTCACACTTTAATGGGCTCTTTGTGGGGAGATCCCCCTCCCCCCCACTTCCCCTTGTTCATAGGATTTTGTGGATAATATAACTTGGCTTGTTGTTAGGAGGAAGAAAGGTATTCCAAAATATTTATCCCAAACTCATGTTATAGTGAAGGGTGAGAGGCCAATTAGAGCAAGGTTTTCTATTGTCTAAGTGGTAACCCCATGAGTCCTAGCTTTATCTTTTGTTTATAGTTATTTTTGGCAACTTGGCTACAGTTGCACCTCACATTTTTTGGTTTGGTTGAGTGGTTTGGTACATGTTTCATCTACCTTTTGGCTTTGTTGTTGTACAAGGATTTGGACCCTTTCAATCCCACTTATCAATATAAAAAATATTAAGGGTGATTATTAAAGCATAATATCATTAAGGGGCATGCCCTTATAACATTTATATATTGTTCTAGTACATAAGGTTATAAAAAAATTATATATTAAATTATGCTTTATATAACATATACCACTTAAATAATTAAAATTTAATATACTGTTAGATTATTAATTATATATAAATAGGTGTGAAGTGATATTCCTTTAGGTATATTTCCACCCCTTCTATATTTATGGAGGTTCTCTCTGATTGAGAGGTAATACGAATTTGGAAATTAATAGTGAATTTTATTACTATGCACAAGACCTATAATTGGTCATGTGAAAGTAAGGAGAAGTGTCTCTCAAGGTTTGATCTATATTTTAATAGACCCATTCTATAAGTACTTTATAATGGAGTGATGATTGATGGGTTTTTTTTTACCTTGAAGGGTTTCTCCCATGTATATCGTGTATAAAGTGTTTAATTTGTGTATCTTGTACTATAGTCATTTTTATTATTTTATATTTATTTGTAATGAATCTTAGTTTTCTAATATCCTAATTTCTAACATGATTTCTTTTTCAATGCTCTAAAATGAAGCACGTTCCTAACATGATTTCTCTTTTCAATGCATGAGATTTTCAAATATCTCTCTCATGTGAACTAATGCATAAATGAATGTCTTTAAATTCTAAGACATAACGAAAAATTTGTATACATGCATACCAAGTCAACTCTCAATAGCAACAAGGAAAGGCAAGAATCTAAAATATTGAGTTTTAATAATTGAATTTTGAATCAAATGTGTCATGTGGGATTGCTCTTGCACACTATGAGATTGACCTAGGATGAGGAATGTGAGACCTTCAGATCAAGAATGGATATGAAAATATGGGTTAATAATGAGGAAATGTATGTAAATGAGTGCAAATAGAATAGGAATATGGTCATATGGAGAAATGTGCTAAGGTGAAAGTAAATGTGGATGGATATGGATTACGAGACATAAGATGGTGTCACATGTCACTATATAATCATATTATGACATTCTATCAAAATAAACTTGAACCATATAAAAAATAACAAAATTTTACCATCACACTTATATAAAAAGTAATTTTAAGAAAAGCCTTACATTTTCTTAAACTATTTTTTATTATATTTCATTGTTAAACTTGTAATCCATGATCTTAATGTTGAAGATCCAAAACACTTAATAGAAGACAACTTTATCTTCATTTGTTCATTATTATATATTTTTCTATGCTTTGACAATCGTACTTATCCTCTCCTTTCTTGATGTATAAGACTTACATTTGACCTTAAAAAAATACTTATAAAACAAAACTAATTTGATTGATATTGTTATCCTCTATATAAATAAATATTTATTTATTGATGGTATAATCTGCCAAAAATAAATCTTTAACTAATTCTCTCAAACTAAAGAACAGCTAGATTAGTTCTAAATGATCATTATTCACTTGATAAAGTACATATTAAAGTTCTTGTGGTTGCATGGCTTTAATACCTATCTTTTTGGCAAATCAAAATCTCAGATTTTTCTTTATCATATTTTGTCCAATGTGTGGCATTTGAAAGATGTGAATTTTTTAATGATTAATAATTAAAATCCCACTATATTTCAATTTGATTGACTTAGGTATTTGCTGTTCCCACCTACAAAGCATAATAAGACTAAAATTGATGACATCTATTTTGTCATGAAAGGTTTTATTTACCATACGTGCATTTTCTTGTGAGACATGCAATTACAAACTTATTCACTGCGTTATCCACATATCTCAACATTTACATTGTAGCTGTTGCTCTTTCTTGTCAAAACCTTTAAACTCCCGGAAAAAAAAGACAAAGCACAGCTTAAAAAGCACCTTGTATTTTCCAATTCAGTAGATACATATTTCTGTAAGGAAAACAATGAGAGTAGGGCGAACGCACTGTATGAGGATATGCCTGTCAACTCTAGTACACATAAATATGATGCATTAATGAACACTGATATTTCTCAAGCATTTGATCTTTCCACCAAAATATTGTTGTTGTGACAAGGGGATACTAATGACCCAAAGCAACGATATAGGAAGGTTACGTACAATAATGTTATGTTATCATTTACAGCAACAAGATACGAATTTGGAGTTTTAAAGATATTGGAAACGAAATCACCCATTTCGTTTTTAGCAGGTAGAATAATTATGGAAAACTGTAAAATCTAGTAACTATGCTATCTTTAATCCAGCAATTTGTTTAGTACTCGTCGTTTGAATCTTTTCTCCTTTTGTACAGGAAGTTGTAATACCGAAGATATTTTTGGTCAGCAACCTCATTTTGGTTCATCTATACATGTGACTGCAGGATCTCTATACAGACAACCCAATGTAGAAGAGATGTATCCAATATGGTTCTAGGAAAATTCATCGTCAGCAATTTATTGAAGGAAAATTTACCATCAATAATTTACCGTCAAGTAAAATTCATGCCAGCAATTTACCAATATTTTTTAATCCGTAATTCACCAAGGAAAATTCACTGCCAGCAATTCACCAATATTTTTTAATCCGTAATTCACCAAGGAAAATTCACCGTCAGCAATTCACCCACTGCCAAGTAAAGTTCACCCTAAAAAATATTGGTGAATTGCTGATGGTGAATTTTACACCAATATTTTTTAATGGACAATTCACCATCAGCAACTCACCCAGTAAAATTCACCGTAAAAAATATTGGTGAATTGCTGATGGTGAATTTTCCGTCAGGGAATTTTCCATGGCAGTGAATTGCTAGCGATGAATTTTCCTTGGATGAATTGCTGACAATGAATTTGCCGGATGCCACCCAATATCTATCTGAGTCACACAAAGACATATGGTGTATTTTTTTAATCTTGTAGGCGATCGAACTTCGAAGAATTGTATGCCTGCAAGGTGTTAGAAACAACATTTCATGATCCAATTGCATTTTGTAGTAAGATTTATTGCCTAGTGCTCTATATGTAAATATTAAATAAGCAGATAAAGGAAACAAAACCAGAAATACACACAAAGACAAGACAACACGGTTCACCAATAAATGGCTACATCCACCTGAAAGCAGAGAATGATTCTATTATATGTTATATCTAAGATACATAGTCTGCCCTCGTGTATTTATACAAGTATGGGAGAATACGAACGGTTATGTGACCGTTGGGCTTCACATCCCAACAATCTCCCCCGTGAAATTCAACCGGCACAGCCATGCACTATGTCATCCCTGCATTTCCATTTCGAAACTCACACTACAACCAGCCCATCAAAGATTTTAATTTCACCAAAATTTGTTCACAAATGCTTTGGATGAATCTCCTCCAAAGCACGTCAGACCAAACATACCCTGATACGAGATGATCTTGTGGAACCATAACAAAAATTCGCTCACTATCGACATTTGCCATGCCTGTTTTCTTTGCACGCTTTGTTGTAAAGGCCTTATCAGGCTTACCAAACTCACAATTCCCACCAATAAATATTTCAAACTCCTTACGTTTCTGCCATTCTTTGACAACAGGATTGGTAAAGAAATCATCCTCTTGTCCTCCAGATTTAGGTGGCCACTCAACATAAGTTGCCTCGTTATTATTAACTAGACTCAACACAAGTCTAATACCGTGAGATTTCGCCTCACTCATCACACAATCCCAAGTCTCAAAGACTTGCTCAAATAATACCAGCGCAGGACATACACTGAGGCACGCAAACTGCAACAAGAACTCACAAAGCTCGTTTTGTTCAAAAACCTTTCCAAAATTTATCCCATCATTCTTGAGAAGAAGAGGAAACTGCAATCCATACGCCCCCTCATGCTGAAGAACCTTTCTGATCAAATCAGCACCTTCAGGCGAATCCATGACATTGCAGAGGTAGGAAATGTTTCCCCAAACTACTCCTGCCTCTCTCGTGCTAACCTCAGCCTCTTCATTTTCATCCACGGTATCTCCTTCCTCCTCCTCTGCCACCTTAGCCTTCTCAACAGTATAATCCTTGGTGGCGGAAGTCAGATCAGTCGTCGCCTCCTTAGCAATAACCCTCATTCTTTCCTCCAGCCTTATTTCTTCCCTACGAAATTCCTCTCTTCGCAATTCTTCCCTTGCATCACCACCAATAAATCCATACTCAGGTAGTAAAAGTTGTCTTATTGGTCGTGGTTCAATTGGGATCGGATGTTCAACTGGGCCACGGGCATCAAGTCTTATAGGGCGGAATAACTCAAAAAGCTTCTTCACTTGTTGAGGACTAAGCTCAAACTTAAACTTGTTGGTCTTGCCATCATAATTATCTTTGATTGCTTTCTTGAAAATATCTTCACCAACATTACTACCATCTGCTGCTTGGATTGATAGAGGCAACAAACTGATTGAAGACTCTGCAATATCACTTGAAAGTTGCAAACCAAAAGATTGATCTCTAAAAAGACTGCTATCTAAGCCTTGAAACGATTCTTCAAGCCGCATGTGATGGGGAGAAAGGACAGAATCTCTATGACCAAATTCTCCATTTTCCTTAGAGTGGTTTTGGATCTCCACATACCCATCCAAGTGGGCAACCGAAATGTCACAGGGTGGAAACAAACTACCTTCCACAGTGTTGACGGTGTCAAGCTTCTCCACCAGACCTTTAGCATCATTGCCTTCTTCGTCCTCCTCGGCACCAGAAGGGCCCTTGACGTGCCAACTGCGAACAACTCTTCTTCCGTCTGGACCTTTCCTGCCACTGCCAGCCTGCAGGGCTTTCTTTTCGGAGTCCTCCAAATCAGCCACCGTTGCACTCTCAGCCTCTTTGGCTTCACATTTTTCCTTATCAAAGCCCAGTTCGGTAAAGAATGTGTCCAAGTCAACCAATTCCATCCTTAATTCTTCATTTTTTTTCTTTGTATTAAATTCCCACTTTTCTGCAAGTTTCTCTTTTTCCTTCTCCATAGAGTATATTCGCTCTCTCAGCATCAAAATCTCCTCCTTTAGAAATACAATTTCTTTGTTTAGATGTTCCTCCCAGTTCTCAGCCTCTTCCTTGGGTTCATCTTCACTCGTTTGGTACTAGACTGCATCCTCCTCTCCTAGGAAGACATCCTCCTCTCCCAGGGAAGCATCCTCCTCATCTCGGAAGACTAACTCCACAGTCTCTCCTTCAACCAGTGATTGCCTCAGCCTCATCATCATCAAATACAAAATTAGTTATACCCATTAAAATATATGGGAAATACCGAGAGGCTTCTTTAGCTTCCATCTCTGCTCCTTGGTTCTAACCAACAACCCAACACTTCTCCATAGCTCTGATACCAATTGTAAATATTAAACAAGCAGATAAAGGAAACAAAACCAGAAATACACACAAAGACAAGACAACATGAATTACGTGGTTCACCAATAAATGGCTACATCCACCAGAAAGCAGAGAATGATTCTATTATATGTTATATCTAAGATACATAGTCTGCACTCATGTATTTATACAAATATGAGAAAATACGAACGGTTATGTGACCGTTGAGCTTCACATCCCAACACTATAAAATGAAAAAAAAATACTGTGTTACAACCTTAAAATGTATAGTTCTATGTTTAGCACATTCATTTTCACTCATATTCAAATCATCTATTCATTCAGTATGTTGCATTTCTGATTTATACTGCATGAAGGATGGCGATTGTTTTAAGTATGTGCACACCTTACAATTATTTCAATTTACGCATACGAATTAGCAATGTCAAATTTAGCATTGATTTTTTAATCATCCATACAAATATTCAAATGCACTTCATTTCTCTATGCTTACTAGAATACAGTCGACTGATAGCAAATAGCTTCCAAAGATGTCACAACCTAGATTCTGAAAGTACAAATGTTTAAAAAAACATAAAAGAGGAACAGCAGAAAAAACAGAGCAGAAGACAACATAAAACAAAAGACAGAAGAACTCACATATCTTATTCATCAACATCCTCAACCACATCCTACAAACCTGGTACATGCGATGACAGCTAGTTGTAGTGCATTAACAGCTAACTAAAGTTTATTGACAGCAAACTATGAGATTAAAGCCAAGGAACTGGAATGAATGGACAGATCAAACAATTCGTTGTAGACTCCCATTCAAACTCTGCTTCTATGCATGATTCAGTTATTAGTTATTCTAATACTTCTCTTTAAGAAATAACTGAATTTTAATGGACGTTTAACATATCTTTACATATTACAAACTTTATTTTTCTCAATGGTTTAGTGAATACATCAGCATGTTATCATTTGTGAACAATATTGCAGCTCTAACTCTTGAGACTGAATCTTCTCTCTTACAAAATGGTGTTGTGTTTCAATATGCTTTGATCTTGCATGATAAATTGGACTGTTTGCCAACTTAATTGTATTTTGATTGTTACACTTGATTGGAGTTGCTCCTTCTTGCTTTTGTCCCATATCTTCAAGAATCCGCTTTAGCCAAATAGCTTCACAAATAGCACTGCACAATGCTTTGTACTCAGCTTCAATAGATGATAAAGAAATAGTTGGTTGATTCTTGTTGCTCCAAGAAACAACACCTGATCCTATGACCATATGGATCACCTGCCCAATCAGAATCTGAATAACCTATCAACTCAACATTCAAATGGTAAGTATATTCAATGCCAAAACCTATGGTACCTTGTAGGTATCGAATGACTTTCTTGTTGCTTTCCGATGAGGCTTAAGAGGCCTAGCCATAAATTGGATAAGTATGTTGACTGAATATACAATATCAAGTCTTGTAGTGGTCAAGTAGTTCAAACTTCCCACCATCTGTCTATACAAAGTCCCATTGACTTTTGTAGCATCATTATCAATAGAAAACTTAACATTTTTTTCTAATGGTCCAGTAGACACTTCTTTACAAACTTGCATATTAAACCTTTGAATCAATTTATTAGCATACTTTCTTTGAGTAATCAAAGTCTTACAATCTTGTCTCCATACTTCAATATCTAAACAATAATACATTTTACCAAGGTTCTTCATTTCAAATGCATGTGATAATCCTGTTTTGATTTCATCAATCAACTCTATAACACTTCTTGTTATGATTAAGTCATCCACATATAATGAAATCAAAACAACATTCCCATATTCATCTTTCTTTATGTACAAATTTGGATCATTTTTACTCTTGGCATACCCTTGTTGAAAGGAGAATTTATCAATTTTCGCATACCATGACCTTGGTGCCTGTTTGAGACCATACAATGCTTTCTTTAACTTGCATATCAATTATTGTTTTCCATTGTTTACAAATCCTTTAGGTTGTACAAGATGTATTTCTTCTTTTAAATCACCATTCAAAAATGCCAACTTAACATCCATTTGATGTAATTCTCAACTAAACTTAGTAGAAAGTGCAATCATGATCCTAATAGTATTAATTTTAGCAACAGGTGAAAATGTGTTCTCATAATCAATTCCTTCTTTTTGTGAATATCCTTTTGCAACCAATCTAGCTTTGAATTTATCAATAGTACCATCAGTTTTAAACTTAGTTTTGAACAACCATCTACAGCCTACAAGAATTTTATTTGTAGGTAATTCTAGTTAATTCTCAAGTGTCATTCTCCATAATTGAATCATATTCTTATTGCATTGCACTCATTTTTTCTTTATGATCCTTACCTTCTTCATAATTATGAGGTTAATCTATACTCATTACTTGAGCCATAAGAGCATAGTCATTATACCTAGTCGGTGCCTTGATTTTCCTTATTGACCTTCTTAATATTTAATTGTTGGATAGAATAGCTTCACCTTGCATTGTTTCATGCCCACTTTGATCATGAGTTTTTTGATCTGCAATATTTGTACTTTCCTCACTATCTTCTTCAAGTAGTTTCCATGAAGTAGTAATTTCTTCATTTTCTTCCTCTTGAACATCATTAGAAAATTCATGAAATATTGCATCTCTACTAGCAAACACTCTATGAGCAATAGGATTGTACATTTTTTAGGCCTTACGATCTACACAATAACCAATGAATATACATTTGATTCACTTAGCGTCAAGTTTCCTCCTATTTTCTTTTGGATTATGACAAAAAGCCTTACTTCCAAAAATTCTCAAATGACTAACAATAGGTTTAGTACCTATGAAAGCCTCATAAGGAGTTTTATTTTCTAGATGTTTGGTTGGCCTTTGGTTCAACAAATGAATAGTTGTACTAACTGCTTTAGCCCACAAATTATTAGGGAGATTCCTTTTTTTAGCATACTTCTAGCACACTCAACTATTGTTCTATTATTCCTTTCAGCCACACCATTTTGTTTTGGACTATGAGGAATTGTATATTTCTTGACAATACCACTATCCTTACAATGTTTCACAAAATTATTTGAATTCTATTCCCCCCTTGATATGATCTAAGAATTTTAATATTGTGAGTTGTTTGTTTTTCCACCATAACTTTAAATTCTTTAAAACAATCAAAAAAATTACTCTTATTTCTTAAGAGATAGACCCAAGTATATCTAGTGCTATCATTAATAAATATAAGAAAATAATAAGCTCCTCCAAGTGACTTTGTTTTCATGGGACCACACACATCTGTATGTTCTAATTCAGGAATGCTTCTTTGCCTTTGAGTTGAATTTATTGGAAATTCGCTTTATGTTGTTTACCTAAGGAGCAACCATCACAACTAATGTATTCATTCCTTAATATTGGAAGACCTTGCACCATATATTTTCTTTGTAGAGAAATAAGATCCTTTAGATTTAGATGACCATACCTATTGTGTCATAGTTCTTCATTTGATATACATGTAGAATCCATTGCTTTATGACTCTCTACTTTTACATCAAGTTTATACAAACCTCCTATTATGATTCTCTCAACAACCACATTATAGTGATCTTTCATGTCCTTTACTAGACAACATGTCTTCAAGAATTCAACCTTTAAACCTTGATCAGTAATGGCTGAAACTGAGATTAAAATTTTCTTAATTTCTGGGACATACATTACATTTGCAAGCTTCTTTATATTTCCATTATGCAATTACACACTTATATCACCATAGCCTTTTATGTCATGAGACCTATCATCTCTTAAATAGATCTTACTACCATCATTTTTCTCAAGAAATTTTTTAAACCAACTTCTATGACATGGCATATGGGTTGATGCCCTTGAATCTATGAACCAATTATTACAATCATCTACATCAGCTGATAGAGTAGAATAAAAAATAAACAACTTTAAATTATGAAGGTTATCACTTTTCTCATCCTCACCATTCACATAATTACCTTCATATTTGTTATTTTTAGACTCATTAAACTTCTTTTTCCTACATTCATAAGCATAATGTCCAAATTTTCCACAGTATTTACAATTTCCATTTTTCTTTACATTTGATTTGAATGATGCCCCATCTTGATACCTTTTTTCATCTTTATACTTTTGGTTGTCAAATTTATCTCATCCTTAAGCTCTTTGTCTATTTCTTTCCTTTGGATGGCTTCTTGTCTTTGGCCATCAAAGCTAAATCTGGACTCTGAAGTCTTCTATCCGCATGCTTCTTTCTCTCCTCTTTCTAAAGAAGAATGCCTACTAAATTTTCAAATGAAGGTGCATTTTCCCTTGCAGCCAAACTAGTAATGAATACTTGATAATCATTTAGGTACCATTCCATTCAAAGTAATAAAGTAATAGTTACTAGATCATTACTTGTGACTTGTTCACCAATATCAACTAATTTATCCCTCAATTCCTTAACTCTAGAAAATTAATCACTAATAATTTCATTTACTTTGATTTTGATGGAAATTAATTTTCTTTAAAAAAAAAAAATTATGTTTGTGTTTGTAATCTCATGCAAACCTTTCAATGTTATCCACATATCGGTAGAATTGGTGATATTTCTTATATGAGGGATGACCAATTCCTTTACAAACATGCACAAGAGAATCTTTGCTTTGGATTCTCTTTGCTCCCAATCTTGAACAACAGTTTGAGGTGCATTCTAGGTTTGACCTTAGAACCATTAACAATGGTCCAAACATTGTACACCCCTCCATCAGGGTTTACATCTCAATTAGATAGGAATCAAATAAACTTGTCATTTTAAAGAGACCAAAAATAATAAAATTTATTGATCCCTTGTGCCTTTTTCTCGGCTTCTTTTGTTGTTTTTTATAAGTGTTATTCCTTCTTTGAAGGCAGTGGCTTATTGCTCTACAATTTGAATAGGCCTGGTTGAGATCTAGGGAAACTTTGTGTCATTCTTTCCAAATTTTTCAACTCCTCAAAATCTAGTAGCACCTCATGCCAATCAAAATTTTCAAGTCTTCATCAGCTCCTTTGAGAATCATAAATATTTCGAAGACAAAGATTACAAAATAGAGCTGCAAACTGTCACATATAAATGTTGCATCCTTTATGAGTCTCCTAAAAAAACACATACGTTGCATTCAGATTGTGGTTGGAACAACAACAACACCTCACTTTATAATAGTAGATAATACTAGCATCACCACCAAGCTCTGATACCAAAATAGAAAATAGGAACAACAACAAAAAATAGAGCAGAAGATAGAGCAAAAAACAAAAGACAGAAGAACTCATATATCTTATTCATCAACAAATTACAATTTATAGTTACAAAATCCTCAACCACATCCTACAAACCTGGTACATGCGATGACAACTAGTTGTAACTGTGCATGAACAACTAACTAAAGTTTATTGACAACAAACCATGAGATTAAAGCCAAAACACTGGAATGAATGGGCAGATCAAATAATTCGTTGTAGACTCCTATTCAAACTCTCCTTCTATGCATGATTCAATTATTAATTATTCTAAAAACATTATGGAAGAAAAAGCCTAAATTAGTTTTGGTTAGGCCTTGGTGTGGTTTTAGTTGTATAAATTCAAAGAGTTGTCTACCATTTGGGCACCTAAAGAACACATTCCTCAATTGTATTAAGATAACAAGATAAAAGACATATGATGAAAAATATTGACCCTTCATGAAATATAATTTTACTTTGTATTCTAGGGAAAAGTGCAACCAAATACAATTTTACTTTCTATTCTAAGTAGTGCATAAATACAACCAAATACAATATTACTTTTTATTTTAAGGTAAAAATACATAAATATGGCTACAACCATCAAAATAGGAAATAGATATCTTGCTATAATATTGAGGATACAAGAGACAATCTGAATCTACAACAACCAACTCAAGGTCAAAGCTTCTATCAAACCCTTGAATCATGTCTATACAAACACCCACCCAATGTTATTGTAAACCACAAGTAAGAAATTCAAATAGAAAATAGATTTTTTTTTGAAATGTTAAGATTTATTGCAACTTCAATGGCCAGGATGGCATGGTGTGAATGTAGTAAAGATAAATGCAAGCTAGACACTAAGTCACTTGAGCCTTGCTTCAAATGTAGAGTGTGAATAAATCACAAATCAACTTTTTCAAGGTTTTATGGAGGGCAATTGGCCAACCACCTATTAGTCAATTGTGAGCCACCTATCATGAAGACAACCTATGTTATGTGACTTTTTTCCCAAGAGAATAGAAAACTATGAAATAATCCTTTAGAATTCAAAGGGAGATAGAAAAACATAAAAGACATTATTATCCTTTGATTAAAAGAGATCAATAAAAAATACATATAAACACTTTAAAAAGGGGAAGAATAATCATTTAGTTGAATAATTATTAAAAGAAACCTTTGTGAAAGTGTGTGATGGTTTGGAAACCACCCCTTAAGGCTTACACAAGCATTTATGTGAGAAATATTTCAAAGAGGGGGAACATTCAAGGAGAGAAGAGAAAAAGGAAAAGATAAATTGAGAAGGTACAAAGGAGTGAAGGTTAGGATCTTTGGCTGGCATTGGGTCAATTGGAGAAAGGGCACATAGTGTGTGTCCAACTCGGGGTACAACGTAAACCTGAGATTATCCTGGCTAGGGATTTACTGTAAGGCTTGTGAGGTAGGTTGTTGAACCATAAGGCATGTGAAGCAAGTTGTTGAACCATAAGGCATGTGAGGTAGGTTGTTTATAATGTAAGGCCTATACAATAGGTTGAGGTTTTATGCAAGAACCAATTTCCTCCAAAGGTGCCTCCTTGTCATGAAGATCCTAGATCTGTAACCATTCCTCTAAGTATCAATAATAGCTTTTCAAAATAGATTTATAGATAAGTATTGAAACTTTCAAGTTTTAGAGTGGATAATATTGTAGGTAAAACACTGAAACAAATTAAGCAACATATCAAAGAATCATGAGACTTATTGTATATCACTTTGAGACTGGATTCTTGAGCTTCTTTTTTTGTAGCATTTCAAACAAAACTATAGGTTGCGAGTCAAAGTTTGTTTTCAAGCGCGAGTGAAGAATATATCCTTTTCATTCGCCTCCTTTTTTGACATGTTTCGAGTTTTTTCGAAGGCCTTGGAGACTTTATTTAAATGCTAAGAATTTTTTCGATGGCAGGGACTTTTAAGTGTCGGGGACTTTAACCCAGCCTTTTAGTACGAACTTCACTATTATGTGTTTGCTTACTTAGCGTTCTCTTGATTTAGGTTCCTAAATTATGTTATTGGTTTTTCATAAGGATATATGGAATATTTATCATTAAATAATTCTTTATGTGTGGTTAGTGGTATTGTAGATTATTCTAAAGGGAATAGGAGAATGATATTTTAATAAAAAATATATGATTATTTTATTAGAGGATTAGTGCTTGTTCTATTAGGTGATAAATTTGAGAACTTAAGAAACATACAAATATTATTGTAAATCTAAAATAGAACTAATGTTATATCTAAAATCTCATATTCTAGTTATAATTTCATTTAGATTCAATCCAAAGAAGTCAAGAAACTTCACATAATCACATATTCATCCCCATCTATAACTAATAAAAGAAATGTTATATGTATTTAAAAGAAAAAATATTCTTTAAAGAATTTGAGAAAGTTTACTACCATCTAGTAACTAATCAAGAACCATAATAAAATATTGGATGTAATCCTAGAGATTTGTTTCATTATAACACAAAACTCTTAGCTAATAATTAGAGATATCTAATCCGTGAAGATAATTTCCACTAGGGAACGCCTTCTCTATATACCATGTAAACAATGAATGAAACAAAGACTTTAGACCTATCTTGCAAACTTGATACCAAAGATTATACTAATTAAAATAAACCTATACAAATTAAAGACCATCTTATTTTGGCATATGAAAGATCAAATCCGAATCAACATATTAAAGTTGTCAAAAATGTTTTAAGTAATTGTTCTTGATATGATTCTTGAACTTGTCTATTTTTGCAAACAAGTAGCATACCTACTTAGAAAATTATGTTGCAACTTATGATTTTATGATCTTATATATCAATAAGTATTTGGATGTATTTTTATTATTGATAAAGCTCTAGAAATATCAATTTATACATCATAAGATCTTGAATAAAATTTAGAATAGCATTGGTATTGTTAAAATCAACCTTTTATTTAGCTATTACCCTCTTATGTCTATTTTAAGTACATTATGGGCCCATGACCCACAAATCCTTGGATTCGCATTTTTAACTTGTTTAAAATGATATTATCTTTGGAATGAGTTGATGAGAATAGTATGATAGAGGATATGAAACCAAATAGGTTATTTTAAAGTCAAACATGGGGACATGTCAACTTTTTACAAGGGAAGAAACCACCTCTAAAAAAATTTAAATGCACATTTTCATAGTGGGAAAATGGTTATATATAGTTATGCTACATATATGCGCTACATTTAAAAATAATAATAATATTTGATGATGTACATTTGAAGATTCTATAGTTGCAACAATATTAAAAGATGTAGTGAAGGCCTTGACTTATCTTCACAAGTTAGAATTCATTATAGAGATCTCAAGCCTAGTCACATTTTGGTATATAACTGTGTCACAATCAAATTGGAAAATATCAAATCACATTTGTGAATGAAAGGGGAATCCCAACAAAAGAATTTTACATGGTCTCTCGAGATCACTAATGTCGAACTTTCCTGTAGTGAACCTCCTTATATGAATAAAGATATAAAGAAATAAATTTTTGAATGAGTCTCATCTCATGGAACATGGTCCTTGATGTGTCAACAAGATTAAGAAATAATAAGGGATGGGTTAGCTATACATATCCGGTGCATTCTAGATTTTTCTAGGTGGGTGCACTCTAGTTAAATTAAATGAAAGATTAGTTCTAATGTTTCTCTATGAAGTACTCTATGTATGTTAATAATTTACTACTGTTCTATTTATGTCAAGATATCAAGAAAGATTACCATATTTTATTGTACTTTGTTATTGGACTTGATCAACCCAATAACTCTGTACATGTGGCTTATAAAGCGTTGTATGTGAAAAAAGGATACGCATGTAGTCTAGAATGCATGATTATCATCTTGGAATATAGTTTTAGTGTATAGATTATATAACTTTTAATGATGAGTGACTTCATCTTGGAATATAGTTTTAGTGTATAGATTATATAACTTTTAATGATGAGTGACTAAATAGTACGTGATATGCATGGTATTCACTAGGTAAATGTTATGCCAACACATGATAATAGTTTTGTAAATTTATTGTTGAAGATTTGAATGTAAGTGATTAAAGCATCCATATTAAAGATAATGGGTTACATGAGAGAAAAATGATAAAAATGAAATATATGTGATTAACATATAGAATAACATTAGCTTTTTTATTGTAAATTTTTGATATATATGTATTTCTTGTCATAACTTTGACTAGAAAAATGATTCTCTTGAAATTACTTGTTGTTGGAGTAAATGGCTTTTACCATTTACCCGCTTAAACTTACTTAGGTAGAATAGTTTAATTAATCTCTCAAGTGGTTTCTTTAAGTTTTATATCCTTTATCTTTATCACGGCTTTAAAATCCTGTACAATATGTAAATTAAGTATCTCAATTCATTCATTTGTATTTTGGTGAAATGGCCTTGTATTGTGTCTCTCATATTTCGTGAAAGTATTTTACTGCAGATGGTGCTTGGGAGGTGGATGACACCAACATGATATCAGAGCCTGCTATCTACAACTCCTTCCTTGAGAGTTTTCATCGGAGAGTTTTGAGATTGTTTGTTTTTTCCGGCATTTGAATTTTTTTCAAATTTCAAAGTTGTATTTTATTCTTCTTTTTCCTGTTGTTCGTGATTGTTGGCCGCAAATGTGATCTTTGAAGGCCACAATTTGAATTGCCAAGCGTGATCGCCTGGTGTTGGCACGATTTGCTCAAGAACATGGTTTTTGGAGGCGTTCTTCCTTGCTGTGGGCCATGTTTTGTATTGGTGTGGGACTATGGGGCGATTCATTTTGAACGGCTTTGTTTTAGAATTTCACCAATTTTCCTGTTGCCACCATTTAACTTCTCTATCCATTTCAACGGAAATCATTTGTGCGATTTTGTGATTGAAATTTTTTGGAGGCTACGAAATTTGCAAAGAGGCATTTTTTTGTAGAGGCATTTGAATTCGATAGAAGGCGTGAAGATCACAAATTGCTCGATAAGTTGCAGACCTTGGTATTTGGCACACGTGAAGTCTTTTTTTGGAAGCGCAATCTCACCTAGACATGGTGTGATTTGTTGTTGAGAAGGCATCGATTCTTGTGTGGAGTTGCAGAGGCGAGAATTTCATTTGAGCAGTTGCGAAGCAAATGAGGCATAATTTCTTTAAAACGGAGGTGTTTTTGTTGAAGGCTGCGAACTGTTGTTTACTGGCATTGGAATATTGTTGGGCCTGATTCCTTTTTTGGAGGCATTTTTCGCTGCTCTTTTCCTTTTTAGGCTTTGTGGTTTGGAGGGCATTTGGCTTGTCTTGGGGCTAGTTAGCTGTTGTCTCTTCCCAGCCGTCATGGCTTCCGCTGCGAGTTAACCGCTCAGGCGAGGCTTATCCTATATTTGTGGCTACTGGGATAGCTGTTAGTATGTGTTGCTTTCAATTGGGTCGTAATTTGTTCACCAACTCAGAAGTGCGGATAACTAAAGACAACCAGACTGCTGGAATTCTTGAAAACTTTGAAGAGGGAGAGAAGTACGCACAACATGCACTCAGAACAATTTTCTACAATAAGTCCCCTGAGATCATGCCATCTATAAACAATTCATTTCCTTTTCTTTTGGAGACCGATTGTTGTGAGAGGCCCGATTTCTTCATTGTTGGCTGCAATTTTTTGAAGGTTTTGATTACCTGTTGGAGGTGTGAATCTTTTTGCAGCATCTGCAGAGGCCCTATCAAAGGATCCATTGCATTTGATTGGTCATCTTTTTTTCCCAAACTTTATATTTTATAAAGTTCTCCCCCAAATATTTATTTAGGGTTTCAGACTGCAAGTTTCTTTGAAGTTGTTTTTTGGGAACATTTATCCCACATTCTTCAGGCGGTGGATTTCCTCTATGTTCATATACAACTTTTTGTATTTGCTTGTTGTAGGAGGCTTGCTTGGTTGTGTGCTTGGCAAAATATTTGTTTTGGTGATTTAGTGTGGGAACCCGATAAAGTGCTCATGTTTTTTTCAAATGTTTTTAGATTATCAACCTTTTTTTTGCATTATTGCTTCCTGAAGTATTTTGAGAAGGCTTCATTTGCAGTATTTGGGAGTTTCTAATTGTTGTTGAAAATTAATGTCTTTGTATTCTTGGAGATTTGTCATAATCCATTATGGGGTTTTCATTTCATCATGTTGTGATTATGTTGAAAAGGGGAACTATAAACAATGGAGAGATGGTATCATAAAACATCTCAGATTGGCTTCATTTGTTGCCACATTTATATAATTTTGTTCCCCTCCCTGATATTGATAGTAAGAAAATTGCATGGAATTGCAAAAGGGATCGTGTCCTACGAGTTATTGCAATGCATATTAATGATGCCACTTTGAATGCTATTGATAATTTTGAGTGTCCTCATATTTTTTGGACTAAAATCTGGAAAATACATGGAGATCCTGATACCCAGCTATTCCCAGATGATCTTGTTTCAGATTGTCTTGTGCCTCTTCAATTTTCAAACAAGATACCCTATGATCACGCTACTATGCAGGAGTTTGAAATTTTGGAATACTTTGAATCTTCAGATGAGGATGACGAGTGTTCTTCAGATGCTCCTTCTTCTCCATCGGGTATAGTTGATGTACCTTCACCTTCAATGATTCATTGTGCAAAGTCATTGATTGAGGCTCCTATCATTCTTATTTAGTTGGACCATTCATCTTGTGTTGATTCATTCAGCATGTCCAGTGATTCATCACAACCAGTATCTCACTGTCTTCCTAATTGAGATTCGTATTTGTTGGACATTGGTTCATTGTTCATAGAATCTCATATTTCTAACTTTGAAGACACATTTGAGGGTAAATCTAGGTCCTATTTGATGATAGTTGTAGTACAATTGCTGTCACTCTATCTTACCCTTTCGAGAGTGTTCAACATCAATTTTTAGTGGTACCTTATTTGTCACCTTCTATTGTGATTAGGCATGTTCCTGATTGGTTTGTGGCATCATCTTCCAAGGTCTTGGCGACACATGAGTATATTTTAAAGACATCATCATACATCTACATGCTTCTTTCTTTCAATTCCTATATGGAATGGGAAGCATTCTTGCATTTGTATTTGGTTTTGTTTCTTCCAAAAGGGAGACAAGTTGTTTGTCGACATTGGATCATGTTTTGTCTTCGGGCACTTACCATTTTTGCAGGTGATTATGCATTCTAGGGGGCTACATAGTCTCTCTATTTCCCTCTTATGGGTGGGCATTGATTTTATATACATGATGTATGTAGTCTTTGGGGGGTGTGATTGAGTCCTCCTCCATGCGTCATTTTTTGTTTTATTTTCTCTTTCTGGAGAGGGGGTTTTTCTCCTTTTCTCTGATTGTGAGAGATTTCTTTTATGCATTGTAAATGGGTACCTAGCATTGTTGTGTAGCTGGGACCCATATTGCATCTTCATTTTTGCATAATAATTCTCTCTAAGTTGCACTTAAGAGGGGGTGTTGGAGTAAATGGTTTTTACCATTTACTTGTTTAAGCTTACTTAAGTAGAATAGTTTAATTAATCTCTCGAGTTGTTTTTTTCTCATATCGGGAATTTTTATACCCATTAACTTTTTCACGGCTTTAAAAGCCTATACAATATGTAAATTAAGTATCTCAATTCATTCACTCTTGTTTTGGTGAAATGGCCTTGTGTTGCCTCTCTCATACTTTGTGAAGGTAATTTTGTTGCAAATGGTGCTCCTGGGAGGTGGATGACACCACCACTTGTTAATAAAAATAGAAAGGAGATAGATCTATTATATAGAATGAATATGTTCAATATCAGTTTCTTCAATTATTGATTATGTTGTTTATGAGTTGAAATACAGATGTATCTCATACTACTAAGGACAACAACTAATTTACAAGGGGAGAATTTTTATGAGAATTTTTCCCCAAGAGAAGAGAAAACTATGAAATAATCTTATAGAATTAAAAGGGAGATAGAAAAAATAAAAGATATTATTATCCTTTGGTTAAAAGAGATATTAATAAACAATATGTATAAACACTCTTTAAAAGGGAAAGAATAATTATTTAGATAAATAATTATTAAAAACAACCTTTGTGAAAGGGTGTGATGGTTTGGAAACCACCCTTTAAGGCTTATATAATCATTTACATGAGAAAGAATTCAAGGAGGGAGAACATTCAAGGAGATAAGAGAAAAATGAATTTAGATAAAATTGAGAAGGTACAAAGGAGTGAAGGTTGGGATTTTTAGTTGGCATTGGAGGCAGTTGGAGAAGGGGCACATAGTGTTTGTCCAACTCGAGGTATAACGTACCCTTGGTATTGTCTTGGCTAGGGCTTTATTGTAAGGCTTGTGAGGCAGGTTGTTGAACCATAAGGCATGTGAAGCAAGTTGTTGAACCATAAGGCTTGTGAGGCATGTTGTTTATATCATAAGGCCTGTGAAGCGGGTTGGGGTTCTATGCAAGAACTGGTTTCCTCCAAGGGTGCCTCCTTGTTGTGAAGAGTGTTGGGGATACAAAGGGTTTGTCATCATAGATTAGACATCTAAGACGGCAGTGCTTTAATGATTTTCATTTCCTCAAATCACACCAAAGACACAAATTGTGTCATAAAGCAGAAATAGGCATAGTGGATCCCCCATTGATCTTTTTGAGAAAATTAAATGCTTAACAAATACATATTCAATACAAGAACATATTCAGATTGCAAAATCAAACAACATGAAAGACAAACATGTGGACATAAAGATATACGTGGGGAAAACCCTTTCGGGTAAAAAACCCCACCCTCCAAAACACTCAACTCAATTGTATTATTCGGAAACAAAACAATTATAATACAATATTAGAGCTATTCTATTTAGAAGATTACATCTTGTCCATCTAGAAAATGCAGGAAACACAAAATACAAAATCTTCACACAGTTATAATGTCTTCAAACGACATACTATGTAGATTCCCCTCAGCTCCTTAGTTGGTTGTCTTAGCCAGCCTCACGACCAACCCAACCTCTAGGCATCTCAGGTTCACGTATTTCTAATCCAAGAGTCAAAGTGTTCACAGTTAAAAACCGCTCGAACACTCTCAACCTCTATATTTTCGCTCTCCCTGATCTTGCACATGAGATTACTTTATAATCTTTTACCGTGTGCCTACCTGCATCTACCCGTTATTACAATCAATGGTCATCGGGATATTTCATTATCCCACCGACAAGCCTTTCATCATTCTCTGATAACGTGCATCACTTGTTCAGCACACATCGAGCCACACAACATTAAAAATGGTTGCAGATACATATTTGTCAACCTCCTGAATTAGATCATTCATTTAATGCAGCCCTATCGCAATCAAAAAATAAGATTTTGGCCAATCAGATCTTGAAGATCTTGTCATGTGTTTCCATTCCATTCGTTCACTGCTTCTAGTCAAAATAAGGTTGGTCAACCAAGCAGTCAATCCCTTGAGCTCCTTCTATCGTGCTACCGTCGAGCTCAGGTTGATCGTCTGTGGTATGGTGGTGCCACCACCCAACTGCGAGGCTAAGTAGAGCCTCTCGCGGTATGGCGGTAATCGCCTATGCTAATCACCAAGCCACCACTGCGCTACCGGGCCCTGACTGCCAGACCTCTGTGGTATGGCGGTAGCCGCTACCACTGACCGCCATGGCTTACCGTGCCACCGCAACATGGTCAAAAGGCCATCACGATGGAGCGGTAAGCTGTCTTCGCTTAACCACCAGCCAATCACCCCAGCCACTATGGCTACACCGAGCACCACTCGCGATAAGGCGGTAACCACTGCCCTTCAATTGCCAGCGGCTTATCGCACCCACCACGGCTTAAATAATAAGCCTCTGCAGTAGGGTGGTAACTGCCAAATTTAACCATTGTCGCCATCGTGCCACCGATGAGCAACCTCCACGGTAAGGAGGTAACCACCACGCCAACCTATGAGCCTTCACCATGCCACCGCCAAGTAGGGAAGAGACCACTGCGATAAGGCGGTAGCACTGCCCAACCATCGAACCAAGCAGAGTGGCCCACGGTAAAGTGGTAAACTACTCAATTGCGCCACCAAAGAAAGCTTGTAGCGATGCAGTGGTAAAGGCCAAAAACGAGGAGAAAATGTCTAATTCTTCAAGGGATAAACCAAAAAGTTGAGGCATAATTTCCCAACAATCTCCCACTTGACGAAGACTCACTGGCTTCCTCTAAACACGAACAAGGACCAACACAATGTTTTCATGCTCCAACCAAGACACCTGCAATGACATCGATAAATTTTCACCATCTCAAGCAACAGCTCGAAACATGCACCATGAGAAAAAGGAACAAGCCAAGGCATATATGCACCAATCTCTAGAACATAAGCATCAGATCCTTCAAGTGGAAAAGGCACCAAAGCAACAACAACAAAGCTCTCAAGCGCAAACACAAAACGTGAAACCATTCTCCAGAATAAGATAAACCAAACAGCTAGAATAACAACCAGAAAACTGACTATCCTCATCCAGCTAATCAAACCCACGCGACTGAAAACCAACACCCACATCTCATGCTATTTCATCCAATCACCCATACCTAAAAGGTATGCACATTAGTAGAATCATGCCAATAGCACAACCAACCCATCAACAGCAAATACAAGCTCCAAGTGTCAACCAATCGAATAAGACAAAACACATCCAAGAACTCTTACTCCAAGGGCAATGCCAAATCTAAAATATCAATGGCATAACAAGTCTACCAATTATAATACATAGTAAAATGTAACCATGTAGTACCGAGGAACATCCACACTGATATGCACAACCTGCAGCCACATGTTGCAAGAATCATTTCTCTCAACAGTCTTCCATAGTTCTTCCAAGCTCTCCATATCTGATTGAAGAAGGAGGCACAAGAACCTTCGTGTCATCACCCAAGTGAAAACACATGAACACAAACTAGTGACCAACACAGCTCCACATAGACATCTCACATCTAAAGTCATATGAGACTGAACATACAGGAAGAAAAAACTAGATTAGAAAGAAACAACAAATCATAACATGTAGCATCCTCCTACATACACTTCTAAATGTGAGTTGTGTCAAGAGTGATCTTCTTTACATCCCAAAGGAAATGGCATAACAACACCCAACAGTTCAACTTAACAAAACATGGATGGAAGCCTCTCAAAGAAGATCAAACTCTCCCATATAAACATCTCCTATCAGTCCTCAAAATTACAAGGAGATAAATTATGTTGTTCACCTTTCACTATGAATCCTCCAGAATCTCAAAACGGAAACTCAAGATTCATATCTATGAAAGATAAAGCATAAAACACATCTGAAATATATAATGGGAAAATACCTCTCAAATGAACTTCACTGTCGAGTAGATCAAGAGTAAGAAGATCCTTCTCCAAGTTATACAAGCCACCATGACTCGTCCAAAAGCAATCTCCTTATTGGTCTTTGTTGAACTCGTGTTCAACCAAGGTGCAAGCTACTCGGACTTTCAACTATAACCAGCAACATTCACAAAGGAATTCCAGCCTCACCTTATTCTCCATGCATCCATGAGCACCAACAACCTTTCATCTCATGCCAACTCCAATTTGCATTACTGCACTTAACATGAAGTCTTTCAGCATATGACCAAAGTACTCAAAACATAGAGAAACACCAGACCACTATCAAAGCTCCCAAATAGCTGAAATAGGAACTTATCATGACACCATGATCTACACATCTCCCTTAGGAGATATCATGCTTCAAGTGAACAAGCTATGGTCTCAAGAATAATGCGTCATGCCAAAAATCTAATGCATAAGCAAGAGTATACATGACATGTATCAAACAGACTCTAAACCAACATCACCTATCAAGCACCACCAACATCTCAGCCAAAGACTACCAACATCCTCCATGGCTCCAAGATGATACAAATCTTCAAATAGTGACCATGCAGATGCAATAGAACTCTTCTGCAACAACACGATCTAAGAACCCCACCAGAAGCATCTGCAACACCAAAGAAGATCATTCACCACCAAGTGATGAAACCACAGTCATTGCTAAATCTCCCACTGAACCATGACACCGAGCTTTCCAAGCATCATGACCGACCACTTGCTGATCTGGAAACAACCTCAAGGTACAACCATCAACATGTCCACCGGACAACAATGCCAAACAACACCAAGATCACCAAATCACGCAATCAACACCATCATTGTCAAAAGCTTACACAAGCCCATGTATCAAGCTCTCCATGACATCGTGATTTGCATGCTATAGGTCCCCGTAACTGACTATTCAGGTACTCAAATGCCATCCATCATCTCATCTCAAAACAACCATGCCAATGCACAGACAAGGTCAGCTAATAGATCTGCACCATCACAGAAGCAACCTCATGGATATTGACAGTCCACTTCTAATTTTTCTCACTGCAGTCAATGGGTAGCTAATCCATCAGCTGCACAACTCAAAGATCCACTTCAACGAAAAACCTGCAAATCTATCATCACACTAGAAATTACAAAACTAAGATCATCAAAGAGAACAACCACGTAGACAACTTGACTCAAACACCAGATCAACAACATATCTGATTTGCCAATCACGTCCACACCTCAAGCACCATAGTCTAGGAAACCAACAAGAAACACTTCAAGAATGTTGAGTGAAAAACACATACCAACACTCCCTTTCAGAGAAGACATCACACCTCCTCAAAACCATGTTGAACTATAACTATCTCATCCAATCACACACCAAAATCTAGGGTCTAGATAATAGCTTAACAACATCTCCACAAGCCACAAGTTTTACTTGATTGTCCAAAACCTATAAAACCACAGTGTGTAAAAAATGCCCATGCACCTCCATATTCACTGCTCATCTGGATGACCCAATATTTTGCACATAATTAGCATGGTTAACTGGAACAATGAAAAGAAAATGAATATGCATCATAGAATTTTTAGGACAATCTACAAAAAAACTTAGAGCCAAAGATATGAATCTGAAACATGTGAGTACAAGGTACAGGTAACCAAGAACAGAAGGCCCATTTCAGACCAGTTGCAAGACCATAGCCATGTACAAGAAAATGAGAGCTATTCTATTCAGAAGTTACAGACCACCCAAATCAACTTCATAGCCTTCATGCAATCAGAGCAACAGAGAAACCGCCTTCAGTGCTAAGTCAGAACACCCAACACAAGAACAATGCTTCATGGCAGAACAGTAGCATAAGCAACTCCATACCGCTAGGGAGCCTCTCACATAGATACCCAGTATGAAACCACGCTCTGCAACAACACAACCATAAGCATACCTCATGCCCCTTGCATCAGGATTATTTGTTGCCAACCAAGAGCCTCAGACCACATTGCCACAATATGATCAACTCCAATTTTTCCAGTGTCTTTCAAGCTGCATGTTGAATCAAAGAAGTAGGAACTTCAACTCATCGAAGGATCAAATAACAACAGATTCCTCTAGATTTCCTCAAGCTTGTTAGGCTAAGAAATCTTCACAGAAGAAATACCCAAAACTTCAGTAACCAAGAGAAGGCTCTAATACCACTTGTTGGTATCATCAAGCCTTGACCTCCCTTAACTAGCTCTAATACCACTTGTTGGGGATACAGAGGGTCTATCATCATAGATTAGACATCTAAGATAGCAATGCCTTAGTGATTTTCATTTCCTCAAATCACACCAAAGACACAAACTATTCCATAAAGCGAAAACAGGAACAGTGGATCCCCCATTGATCTTTCTGAGAAAAGTAAATGCTTAACAAATACAAATTCAACACAAGTGTAGATTCAGATTACAGAATCAAACAACATGAAATAAAAACATGTGGACACAAATATATACGTGGGGAAAACCCTTTCTGGTAAAAAACCCCACCCTCCAAAATACTCAACTCACTTGTATTATTCAGTAACAAAACAGTTACAATACAATATCAGAGTTATGCTCTTCAGAAGATTACATCTTGTCCATCTAGAGAATGCAGGCAACATAAATATAGAATCTTCACATAGTTATAATGTCTTCAAATGACAAACTATGTAGATTCCCTTCAGCTCCTCAATTGACTGTCTCAGCCAACCTCACATCCAGCCCAACCTCTAAGCATCTCAGGTTCACATATTTCTAATCTGAGAGTCAAAGTGTTCACAGTTAAAAAATTTCTCGAACACTCTCAACCTCTCTGTCTTTTTGCTCTCCCCGATCTTGCACATGAGATTAATTTATAATCTCTTATCGTGTGCCTACCTGCATCTACCCATTATTACAATCAACGGTCATTAGGATATTTCATCATCCCATTGAAAATCATTTCATCATTCTCTGATAACGTGCACCGCTTATTCAGCACACATCGAGCCGCACAACATTAAAAATGGTTATAGATACATATCTGTCAACCTCCTAAATTATATCATTCATTTAATGCAGCTCTATCGCAATGAAAAAATAAGATTTCGTCCAATCAGATCTTGAAGATCTTGCCATGTGTTTCCACTCCATTCGTTCATCGCTTCCAGTCAAAATCAGATCGATCAACCGAGCAGTCAATCCCTTGAGCTCCTTCTATTGCGCTACCACCGAGATCAGGTTGACCGTCTGTGGTATAGCGATGCCACCGCCCAATCGCGAGGCTAAGTAAAGCCTCTCGCGGTATGGCGGTAACCGCCTGTGCTAACCGTCAAGCCACCACCGTGCTACCGGGCCCCAACTGCCAAACCTTTGTGGTATGGCGGTAGTCGCTGCCACTGACCGCCACAGCTTACCGTACCACTGAGATATGGCCAAAAGGCCATCGCGGTGGAGTGGTAAGCGATCTTCGCTTAACCGCCAGCCAATCACCACAGCCATCACGGCTACACCGAGCATCGCCTGCGGTAAGGCAGTAACCGCAACCTAACGTTCGCCCTTCAACCGCCAATGGCTTACCGCGCCCACCGTGGCTTAAAGAATAAGCCTTCGTGGTAGGGCGGTAACCGCCAAACTTAACCGCCACTGCCACCGACAAGCAACCTTTGTGGTAAGGAGGTAACCGCCACGCCAACCGTTGAGCCTTCACTGTGAAATAGGGAAGAGACCATCGTGGTAAAGCGGTAACACCGTCGAACCAAGCAGAGTGGCCCACGGTAAAGCGGTAAACCACACAATCGCGCCACCAAAAAAAGCTTGCAACGGTGCAGTGATAAAGGCCAAAAACGAGGAGAAAACACCCAAGTCTTTGAGGGATAAACCAGAAAGTTGAGGCATAATTTCCCAACAAAGAGCCTAGATCTGTAGCCATTCCTAAGAGTGTCAGATAATAGCTTCTCAAAATATATTGGCAGATAAGTATTGAAAACCACTGATCCAATAATATTGGGAATATTATCTATATGTTTTTGATGCTAATATGATTAATCTATATGGAGATGATTATTTCATTTATTATGTTAATTATTTAATTGTCACATGTTTATAGTTTACATTGATTATTCACATTTTGATAACATTGCATAACTCAAAGTATCTCAATTCTACAATTTATTAGATTAAATTTGCTACTAATACTTAAATAACTAATGGAGAAAAGTAGCATCACACTCTAGATGCTAAGCGAGTATTTTTTAGAAAAGGTGATGAAGAGGCAATGACAAATGGAGGAGCTTTGGAAGTTGTAACTCCTCAAAAAAGATTCTAGTAATTACTTTCCACACACTTTATCATTGAAACTTTTTTACTTTGTTGATCCAAATATTTTTACATTTACTTGGTTCTAAAAATTAAAGTTGTTTTCATTGGTGTTAAGATTCTAAATCGCATAGGTGTTAGGTTAGTTGTAAGAGGTGCTAAGAAAGCATAATCAATATCCCTTCAAAAATTTAAGTATTTGTGAATGTGATAGTAGCTTTACATATCAAAAGACAAATTATGAGTCCCAAACATTCATAGCAAAATAGCAAATATTCCTTTGGATGATTTCTTATAGAGGAAGAATGGACAAAAACCCATCAAGAGCTCCCCTTATCCAAGGTACTGAATGAAGTGCACTTTTATTGGAAAAGAAAAATTGAACTTTGATTGCATAAATAACACTTCAAATATCTTTAGGTTGTTCTATCGTATTGATTTGGAAAAGGTGTTTTTTTATCTTATTTTTGTTTTCCCCATGCAATGCCCTTACAACTCTTGGTAGCTATTTTTTACATTATCTTCTCATATCTTGATATCATAATTTGTCCAGTCTTTTTGTTGTTTTTTTACATGTTCCTCTCTAGTGTAATGCTCATTTTAACAATACATATATTGTTTTATACATAATAATATTCATTAATTGGAAATGAATTAAAATATTATCATAGAGTTTGGACAGCAATATAACAATGACTTTTATAATATCCAAATGATCTTGAATCGTTTCAAAATAAGAATACAAACATACCACATAAATCATGTGGAAATGGATTGTAAACAACTTTATGTGCATAAATAGTGTGGAAATGGATTGTAAACAACAACCTATTGCTCCAAAATGGCAACCAACTCCAATTTTATTGTTGAGTGTTCCTCATACCATAACGCCCTCAAACCAGTCAAAATTATCCTCAAACCCTAAGCTCCTTGAAAACTCCATGCCCTTCCTGTAGGATGAATGACCTACACAAAGATGGTACATCTAGCAAATGAAGGGTCCAAATTGAATATTTTGACACTCATAAATTGTTGTTTAGTATTCACAAAATCTGCCCACAATGGTTTGCTTTATTGTTTGGAAAACCAATTGAAATTTTACATCAAGGAAGCTCCTACGTAGTTCCTAAAAAGAAACCACCAACAAATCAGCCAGGAAAGATCTTTCACTTTCACAGCTAATGTCCTCTATAAAAGTTTTAGTCCTCACAAAACCCTTGGATGAATGAAATTCAAACCAACAAAAACCTATTATTAATTCTCAAGCATATCCCCAAATGAGCTCCCAAAACTCTTTTTATAACATTTTTGAAAGCTTTTTGAAAAATATAATATAAAATCACTTTATAAATTAAATAAGTCTTACTACTCAAAAAAGTGATTTATATTATTCTTTAACCACTTTTGGTACCAAAAATCACTTTATCAACATCCAACATTTAAAATTTCAATCTCATTCCAACGAGCTATTATACTAAGGTGCTCATTAAATTATTATAATAAAATTAGCCTTTAGTAAAAATAATTAAATTATAGCTCATTAATACATCCAATTTGTGAAATCATCAAAAAACGTCAAAATAAAAATCTGATTGCACTGGAGTGATACTGATGATGAATAATGAGAATCAAACCTGACTGGATGACTTACTATAAATAGATGCTCTCTCCAAGAATCTTGGAGAACACACTAAGAATTAGAAACAACTCTGAAAAGTGACATATGAGTCCTCTAGATCATCTAAGCTTGTTGATAACGTCAAATAACCCCTTTGATAACGCTCACACGCTAAGAAGGTCAAAGCCAACTGCAATGTAAGAGAACCCAAAAGTGGGGATATTACAATCTACACCCTCTCAATGATCTTTAGGTTTCATAAGGCTTCTTTCTAGTTCAAAATTTTGCGTTAGATTGCTTAACTACAACTCTACCCATAATATTTAGTGTTATTCACATATGCACTTCTCTTGTATTGAATGTTCTTGAGTTATGCAGTCTTATAGTTTTTTATTAATAGATTTGTGATTTTAACACAATATCTTTTAAATGACAGGAAACTTCTCAGTTGTTCAAAGTTCACTTGAAAGTATCTAATATTTTCTAAATTAATAGCTATTGATATCTATGTAACTAAAGTCTATAATGGGATTCTAAAGGAATATATAGCCACAAATTGGGATTTAAGTCATGTCTTTGATGCATAGACACAAAGATACAAAACTCACCAATTATGCAACAAAATCGTGAGTACTTGCATGCCAAAACTTACGACATTTGACTCGTCGAGCTAGATTATCTATGAAACTCATGGTAATTTTTTCTCCAAAATGTACACGGTTTAGGTGATAAACTTGGCAAACATAGGTAAAAGGGTTGCAAAAAGAACAACACTAATTTTTTTAACATTCTTTACCCTCCCGCGACACAATTTTGTAGCTCAATGAGATGCAATGAGGGCAAGACAATTATTAGAGGTTGATTTGATATTTTCTATATCACATTTAAAATGCTCGTTTATCTGTGATGCATCTGGCGTTATTTGTATAAGTACAACATATTGAGTTGGTTATGAGTTGTACTATGATCATTTGATTAAACAAACTATGGATCATTAATTTCCAAGATTCCAATTGCCTCAGGCTTGTTATTTTTATTGTCTTTGAAACAAAAGGAAAAATTTCATGGTTTAATTAATTTTGTTTTTATTAAACACGAGGAGAATAAATATATCGATTGAATATATAAAATATTTTGAAGAAATTATCGATGCTTGTTAGCATATTAGAAGTAATTTTTTGTTTAGCTATTTTATAGCATAAATGAGTATTATAATTGTTGAACACATTCAGACACTGAGAGGGGGGGTGAATCAGTCTACTCAAAAACTTAAGCCTTTTGAACCTTGAAACTTTTAGCACAATACAACCTTCATTATCAAATCAAAACTTTAAAACATGACAGTAATAGAGAATGATATAGCAGTTTGAATCCTTAGCAACTTCAGAAATCTTTAAGAATGAAATATATAGCAATTCTACTTCTAACCAGATCAGCAGTAGTGAGAAAGGAACAAAGAACACACATGCACAAGGAGAACACCAGATTTACGTGGAAAACCCAATGACAAAAAAACCACGGTGAGAGTTAACTCACAATATAGAGGCTCACTACCTTAGAGCAAGATACAAGAGAACTTGCAGAACTAAAGCCAACATAACTTCAAGAGAAAGATACAAAGGACCTAATGAGATTCACTATCTTAGAGCAAGATACAATTTTTTTATAAGAAAATATAATATTTTTCAACAATTCACTCTACTGACTAAGGCATTAAAGTAAAATTAATCTTTCCTTTCACACACTTGAGCACTATCTCTATTGGATATTCAATACAATTTGCACACACACTTCTTTGCACTTGTACACATCTCCATCTTGTTGCATTTGAAATTATCTTGCATTTATATCCACCGTAACTCTTCAAAACTTCAAATAGGTTAGCTAGGAAGAAGATAATCAATGAATTTAACAAGTCTTCCACAAAAAACATAAAGTGTTCCTATCTTGAAGATAGAGAGGACCAAAGACGATATTAACACTTCTTCCAATGTGATCCAAAACAATTTACACCCAGGCGCACATCAACCTAAGTTAGCATCAAGGAAATGTGTGGATGAAGTGTGAAGCATATAACCAATCGACCCAAAAACACTTGTGATTGAATTAACTTGATATGGTCCCAAACACAATAGTTTAGGACCCAAATCTATCATAACACATCTTCCATTTTTGGCGTAGATCCCCAAGCACACAGTGCAAGCAAAGTAACAAGCCTTGTCGGGAAGATATCTACATATAACCCATAAAGCTAACTCAAGACACTATGTAGCGCCAAAGAAGCCAATTAGCAATGTGTGGATCGCATGGAGAGTTCCCTAAATATCCAACAACCCTTATATACACTTCTTTCATACTGCCATCCCATCAACATCCACCATAGATCAACAAGAACAAAAAACTTCACTCAGGAAGCACAAAAGATATTATCGGATGATATAGCATTAACAGATCAAATTTTGGATCACTTCAACACATGAAATTGGAACTGAGACATTGTACAGACATTGAGAGCACATTCATTAAGTTGTAGGAGCAAAGACATCAATACGGAGAAATGTGTAGTATTTCCTGAACCATTTTGGACAACCAACAACACTGCCAACCTTCTACAATTCACAGAAATATCCTCAACACTGGTGACTTGAAAATATAGGAGTGCAACATCCATAAAACACTGAATTTGAATCCCAAACCACAAGACCATATCTTCAGTAGTGGAGGAATGTGGAGCATTCTCCCAAACATATTTTAATGCAGCTTCCAAGAATAAAATCACTTAAGCAATTTTCTAACACCAAAACTTCCTTTCAGCAACACATACTTCATCAGGAACAACAAGAGATAGCATAATACATATTGTAGATCTTCAAAAACATCTCTCCACTATCAGTTATGCTTCTAATCCTCATCTTAATATATCATTATCGATTCAACTCTACTGACAACAATAATACACAATGCAACTTACTTTGACAAGAACTTCAGCAACTCTTCTTAGATTATCTTCAACAACTATTCTTAGATAAGGCATGGAATCTAGCCATGAACTTCAACAATTCTTCTTTAGACAAGGCAATGACATCCAGCCATGAACTTCAGTAATTCTTATTTAGATAAGGCATGGCATCCAACCATGAACTTCAACAATTCTTCTTTGATAAGGCATGACATCCAACAATGAACTTCATCGCCAATGTTAGCCTAAATTGAATAATGGCAACTAATGCCAAGGAATAATAACCTTCCTTCTCAAGTGTTGAAATCAATGACAAACAAAAACCAGTGTTGACATCGATGACAATAATTGTTAACAATCTCCTTAGTGTTGGTATCAATGACAACAACTGCCAACAATCTCCCCCTTTGGCATTGATGGAAATACACACTACACATTCTCCCCCTTTGACATCAAAGACAAAGGGCCATATATATCTGTATAAAGCAACAACACCTAAATTATAATTTCATACAGAAAAGGAAAAAATATCTTCTATTGAAACAACAAAACATACTCCCCCTTTGACCAGCAACACATCTTCCTCAAATAGCTATAAATGCACAAAAATTGCACATATTCTTCGGGACTTCCCCTTTCTACCAACTCCCTCTAAAAGTTAGCACTCATCAATCTGAGAGAAAAGGATATGACATGAATTTCTCCCCCTAGATAGATGTAGCATTTATGCATCTAGTTAGATAAAGGAGGGACAATCACCCCTAACTTCTAACGGAGATACTCAAAAGTATCCTTTGAAAGTGCCTCAGTGAAATTGTTTGTAGGCTAGTCCTTGGTGGGAACATACTCCATTCTGACTTCATGTTCTACAACTTTCTCTCTTAGAAAGTGATACCAAATTGAGATGTGTATAGTCAAGTGCATTACCAGATTCTTGGAGATGTTAATAGTATTTCCTCACACTATAGGAATAGTTTCATCATAATCCACCTTCACATTCTTCAAAGTCTACTCCATCCAAAGCACCTAAGTAAAACAAGATGTTGCAGCAATATATTCTACTTATGTTGTGGACAAAGATACTAAATCCTAATTTTTACTAAACCATGAGACCAATTTGTCTCCCCAAAAAAATGCACTTCCACTTGTACTTCTCTAGTCATCAACACAACCTGCCCAATCAACATGAGTATAGGCACTCAAAGAGAAATTTTGATCCTTTTTATACCATAGGCCATAATTTGAAGTGCCCTTCAAGTATTTTAAGATTCTTTTCATAGCTATTTCATGATATTGCTTAGGATTGGCTTGAAATATGTAAAGCAAACATATCAATTGCAGAGAAAACTTGAAAACTACACCAACTCATGTAATTGATTTGTTCAAGCACCAATTGGTGTAAGTACCCAAGCATATGCTCTATAGAACACATAGGCATTGTAGCATATTGTTATTTGAAAATAGAGCTTTGGGGCTCCCCAAATCATCTCATACAACATGATAGCATGCACTAGACATATTCACAAATCCACATGGAAAAACCTTTGCTTTTGGATGAATGCAGAGCATTCCAACAAGCCTTCAACATCACTTGAATATGCTAGGCCAAAACTTTGTCACTAATATCTTCCACTTTAGAAGGTATAAAGACTTGCAAACCTGGATATGGTACCCTCACATCTTGATCAACTTAACATCTAGACCGCAAGACAAAACCCTTTTCCGTAGAGATGAGCGGACCAAAATACCTTGACTTTTCCAAAGAGAATGAATCATAAATTCCTTCGCAAACTTTTGAAACTTTTTTTTGAGCTTTTATCTTTATGTGTGGTACACCAAACTGGAATGGTATCAATTAGAACAAGTGTACCAAACTTCATGTAATACCCCTCCGTTTTGCTTCTTGTTCGGTTTGTTTTATGCTATGTTTGGTTGTAGCTACTTTGATACTGGATACATTTTGATTATGATGTTTTGATCGCTACTATTGAGTGACAACTAGTATTGTGTGAGGTGTTGACCTAATTAATGTTTCTCATGCTTTAATGGATTAATGATGTTGTAAAGTTAACATGAGATGTTATTATGAGATTATTGGATTATGATGGAAGTGTTAGTTTCGATGAGTGTATTGGTGAAGAAGACGGGTTTGCATCACTCACTTGCGAGCACCCTACGAATCCGTAATTCCTTCTTCATGGTGTGTATTATATGTTGGATATATTGTACGATGTTTATTTGGTTGCAGGATTGCAGGTACATGACATCAACTCCACCTGGGTTCACAAGTTTGAGCGTGTTGATCCAACGGTTAAGTTGAACTGGAGATAGTAGCTAGGTAACTTGTGTCAAGTCTACACCCTAGCCATAGTCTGTCGTCAGTTGTGTGTGTCGAGTCGTTCATTGTCTTGCTTTAATCTTATTTAATTCTGAAGGATTCTTGATTTGGAAATAGATATTTAGATAATTGCATTTAAATCATGTTGATGATTGTTTAATTTAAATAATGAAATGTGGATAGAAGTTTATATTTAAAATTAATTAATTAAATTTAATTTATTTAATTAATTAAATTTAATCCAAGGGGGTTGAATTTAGTTATTAAATAATTTAATTAATTAATTAAACGTGATGCAAAAAATGAAAGGAAATAAAATAATTAAAATTAATTTTGGAATTTAATTTCAACTTGTGGGAATTAAATTAGAAATTGTAATTAAATGTTTATTTGGGAAAAGAGTTTTAATTTTGGAAATTAATTTATTATTTCAAATTGCATTTTAAATTGAAAGTGGGTTTCTCGAAAATTGAAATTGAAATTGAAAGTAATATCTAAATTGCATGTAATGTGAATTAAGGTTGTAAAAATTGAAATTGAAATTAATATCTAAATTGCATGTAATGTGAATTAGGGTTGTATTAGGTATTTTAATTTATAAGGAATGCATGTTTTAATTTTAGGGCAGAAAAAAAAGTTTTAGTAAAAATACATTTTTATAGCAGAGAATAATTTTTTGGAAAAAATTGCAAAGAAGGGTTTGAAGAAAGTTTGATTTTAGAATGGATTGGAGGAAAGATTGTTTGCATTTGTTGGGTTTTGGATTGGATTCGTTGGAGAATTGAAGAAAATTCAGGAAATCTTTGGAGGAGGCTTGCAGCAGAAATTCATCTCTTCCTGTAGCTTCTTGAACCAAGTTTTCTTTTGTGTTTTTTTATTGTTCTTGATTGTTTTTAAAATAGTAGTGATTAAAGATTTGTTTGTTAAATCTGTATAGAAAATAAATTTATTATTAGAAGAAAAGAATCAAATAAATTTGCAGCTTTTGTTTTGTGAAAATTCTTGAGTGAAAATTGTGAAAACTTCAGTTGAATTTAATTTGTTTGAGGAAATCGATTATTTTGTTTTTGGATTCAAACATAGAGATTGAGCAATTTTTTTTTAGAATGTTTTAGAAAATGAAACCCTCTGTTTATTATTAAAACTCGGATTTTAAAATTCGCAGGGTATTTATATTTTTCATGGTAAAATGGTCTGGTTGTGCCGCGTATAACTCCATTTACACAAACTGGGTTGTCAGGAAATTTAAAGGGTTTTTGCACCTTGAAATTTTCTTATTCCTATCAAAAACTCGCAAACACCCAGATTGTAGTTTTTGAGTTATGCTTGAAACACAAGACTGCTGTTAAGTTATTTTTTCATGGCTGATCTGATAATAAAATAATAATAAATTGATATTTATAAATATTAATATTTTATGTATTGTTATTATAATATTAAAATATTATTTAATAATATTTTATATTATAATTTATAATATTAAAGTATTATATTCATTTATATTATTTTAAATAAAATTTGTATATTAGATTAGTGAAATTAAAATTATAAACGTATGGAGAAATTATTGTTTATTTGAAAATGGCATATTAAAATTTAATTGAAGGAGTTGTATATTTGATTTAAAGAATGCATAATTTAAAATTTAATTGTGGAACTTAAATTCATGTGTAAAAGGTCTAATTATTAATTTGATTTAATTGGAAAAATATATATATGATATTGGGTTATAATCCAAATATTGATCTTATTTTAACACAATAAGTTATGGAAGAGACCAAATGTTAATTTGATTAATTTTATAAAGATTTAATTTGCAAGGGCAATTGGTTATTTAATTTAAAGCGAAATGTTTTGAGTTATAGTTGCAAATACTTATTTTGTTAAGAGCAATTAGAGAATTAAATATTAGTGTAATTTTTTCCCTATCAGAAAAAATGAATTCTTAATTCAGTTTTATCGATATAATGAATTACGTAATGAAATGAGAAATGGATTTAGAGTATCCAAATGTAGTTTCTTCTATTGCCTTCAATTATTATGTCTTTCGTGTTTATGTTTTGAGAATAGGTTGAATACCTGTTAGTTTATAAGTCTTCTAGATGGTCTGTTGTTTGTGAGGGTTGTCGTTGTGATGTCAATCTATTGTGAATTCTCTTGGTAGTGCATGGGATCGTGTTGTTTTAAAAGTAAATTCAGGAATTGATTATTATGAAGAAACAATTAATTATTTTAATTTAATCATTTTCTATTTGAACAATTTATTTGTTGAGAATCTATATTTTATGGTTTGAATAAATGGATGTATGTAATAAGAGTTTGGAAAGGGAAACTTTTAGATGAGATTAACATAGGGTGTTGTTGGAAAACTAGAAGAAATATAAGGTTTGGGTTAGGAAATTGAAAAGAATTATTGTAGAAGATTTATGTTAGTTTTAAAGGAAAATAATGGATTCGACTTAAATTATTTGAACTAGTCTATCCTCTATTATAAAGGCACTTACTTAGTTTTTTTTGTTTCAATTAATTTTGAAAGGGCAATAGTTATTATGTTTTATTTCCATAGAGCAAATTAATCGTTGTGATTGGAATATTAAAGAATCTATATAATTGGGTTTATTAATATATATGTTTGGTGTATATATAATATGGAGCATATAAAAATATGTTAAGGGTAAATTCATTATCGTATTTCATTTTAATAAGATGTATGCAATATATTATTGAATAGAGATTTAAAATGGATTTATTAGTGTATATGGGTAAGTGGATAGAGAAACGATATTTTATTATATTAAAGTGATTGCATGTTCTAAATAGGAAATTGAATGAAATGTAAGATTTGGTTAGGAAATGGAAAGAGTTTACTTGTATGGATTTGTGTCGATTTAAAAGTAAATTAAGAAGTTGTTTTATTGGTGAGGCAATCAATTATGTTATTTATTAATTTCTATTTAGATTAATTGAATCATTGTGATTGGATTATGAAAGAGATATGGATTTAGTATATCCAAAAGTAGTGTCTTCCTCATGATTATCTTAAAGGATTTAATTCTCTGTATTCAGTAAAGGGAAGTAAGTTTAATTGTTTTAGATTTCCAATAATGAAAGAGGAAATAGGGGTTATGATTATTTTAGATGATCTAGTTATCGTGTCTTTGACTTTGTCAACACTACCTATTGAATGAGTATGGATTTAAGAAATCCAAATATTAGATTTGATTAATGACTTGAATGTTTTTGTTGCTATGTCGTCTAGTTGCATTGTGGGTTTTGGGTTTTAGTGTTAGTCTTAAATTATAAGTCTTCTATAAGAACTTAGAGGATAAGCGTTGTTGAATCTTTATGCCATCCAATTGTTTCTCTAGGGTAGTGCATGATGTTTTTTTTAGTTTTACCCGATTTTCATGAATGGGGATGTTTTTTACCTCTTGTGAAAGGAATGGACTATGTGTTGTTGTCTCCAAGATGTTTGGGGTGTGTTCTATTATTTGTATCCTCCTTGAGTTGGAGTGGTTATGTTTTCTAATTTGTGTGCACTTGAGATTCCCTTGGTGATTGGTATTTACATACGTGTATTGTCCTCTGAACATACTTGGTCGATTTTATGTCTGGGAGCAAAATGACCTATGTCAGTGATATTAGTGTTGTACCTGAGTTGTACTCATTTGGTTCATTTGTTTGGTTATGTCAGTATGAGTCTACCTTTGGTTAGTGACTGTAGATCTTTGTCCATGTTAGGTGGTTACTATCTCCTAGCATGGGGGGTGGGCCTTTGGGTACCACATGGTTGGGTGGAACATGCACCAAATCCATTGGGTCCCCCTTGATCTTCAGTCCTTGGTGGCGAGACATCCAGATGGACAGCTTGCAGTTCTTTTCGTAGTTTCTTGCATTGTAATATTACAGGTTGTATAAGTTATTTTATCCCTCTTATGTTTATGAGGTGAGATTATGTAATTGTTATACTTTTATATTATTGTCTCATTTTGTGAATGAGTGTTGTAACTATACGATTAAGGTAATGTTTATGAGATTGTATCTTGGATATTCATCTTATTATGTTATGTGGTATTCTCATGATGTATGTTGTTTATTTCATAAAGGTTATAATGTTATGGTTATATGTAATATGTATGTGTGGGTTTAAGTAATCCTAACCTTATAGCCTTAGAGGTTGTTGTTAATTAGTAAGTGAATGTGTATGTTATTGCACTTTAAAAAAAAAATTGGTTCACTTAAGTTGTTAATTACAACTTCCTTTAAGGTTACTTGGCGGGGCATTACACTTCACGCATCGTTTGCCTCCACCGAGATCTCCAATAAAGGTCCATTTATGCATAATTGATCTGCACACCGACAAACTTGATTCAAATCTTCTTTCATGCTGAAGTATTCAACACCTTATTCTTTTCAGGGGGCAAAAAGGTTTTGCAAGAGAAATTTCCCCTTGATATAATGCTCTATCTCAAATTATCTTAGAATCTTGTGCAAATTACACAAGTGTAGACTCATCTTTTTGATATTGGTCTTCCTTTTCATTACATTTCCTTTGTTGATCAAAGATCCCATCCTTTTTTAATCAGGTGGCTTTACAAAACCACTATTGCAATAGTTTGCCTTGTGTCCCATCTTATTGCATTTATAGCACACAATATTGTGCTCTGGAATAGAGTTCTTCCTCTTTACTTTAGTTTTGCACTCATCATCCTTGTGACCATATTTTTTGTCGGCATAGCAATATCCATGAAATAATACAGTATTGTTTCTTTGAGGTATAAATGATTTTATGCCTATGTTATTATTCCTTGTCTATATAACTCTACAATCAATATCCTTATGCCCAAAATATCGCAAGAAATTAATAACCTTGAAAGGTCCGATTGAATCTGATAGGAGCGTGTTGTTTTGTATGGAGGGCTTCTAAATCCTTTTTACTTTCGGTCAGGATTAGATACACTTTCTTTCTTGTCATTCTGAATCGTCTTTGCATCTTCAGAGCCATTCTTCTTAGAGTCTTCAATGCAAGATTTTTCTTCCTTTGTTTAAGGCCTTTCAAATGATTTGGAGCTATCCTCAAGATCAAAATTTTGTCCTTTGTCAGTTTGTTTCCTTTTATTTTTCAAGGCATTCTTCAGAGTGACAATCTCCTCCTCAAGCTTTAAACATTTTGCAGTTTTTCATTGAGTTTGGCATTCAAACAATCTTCAACCCTATTTCCTTCTTCAACCCTTACTTTCAAATCAGAGATCATACCTTCTACCTCTTTTAGTTTGATTTCATGTTATTTTCTTTTTTCAACTTGAATTTTAGTTTGTTAGTTTCTTCCTTTGATTTTGCAAGCAATATTTCATATTTTTTATTTAGTCCCCTTGCTTCATTCAGGTCTTCCAAAGCTGATCAAAGTTTTCCTTCAAACTCTATTCTCCAATCATCTAAATTGAAGTCCCAACCTTCAAGTTCCATAGATTATAGATCCAGATCAAAGGAAAATGTATCTTCATCACACAGGGAGTTGGACTCCTTGCATTTCTCAATATTACACTTTTTGTTAGAAATATTGAAAGCCATAAAGAGAGTTTCATCATTTTAATCATTCTCCTCATCTTCAGAGGAACCACTACTTTCTTTGGAATAGAGAACCTTTTTAACCTTGTCTCTTTTGATGCTATCATTTGATTCTTTATATGGGCATTTAGATGCAAAATGACCAATCATCCCACAATTGAAACATTTGAATGGTAACTTACCTTTGTACTTGCCAATGTCTTTATTCAATCTTCTCACAAATTTTACTTCAGCTTCACCAAAGTCTTCATTCTAATCAGGAACCACATCTTCAATATTATTATTGGCTTTGAAGGCAACTTCCTTCTTTGAAATATTTTGATCAAACTCTCTCATCTCGAAAGCAATAAGAGCACTGAACATTTTATCAACTAAATATTGATCCAAATCTTTAGATTCTTCAATGGCAGACACTTTATGACTGTAAAACCTTGGGAGAGATCTCAAAACCTTCTTCACAATTTCACTTTCCTTTACTTATCCACCAAGACTTGAAATTTCAGAGACTTCTTGTAGCCAGAGCATATAACTTGCAATGTCTTTATCTTATGTCATTTTTAGCGTTTCAAATCTGCTCTTAAAGATCTGCATCTTGGCTTTCTTTACTTTTGTATCTCATTTATAGATACTGCTAATTTTTCCCCAAATATCTTTTGCAAAGCTGCAATTTGTCACTTTCAAGAGTTCAAAGTCAAAAAATCCATATAAGAGAGCATTCTTAGCCTTAGCATTGCAATCATATAGCCTAATTTCAATTGGATTTGTTGGAGGGATAGCAGGAGCAACATAACCATCCTTGATTGATTGTCAAACACCAAACCCTAGAGATTTTAGGTGAACTTCCATTCTCATTTTATAGAAAGCATAGTTTAGTTTCATCAAACCTAGGACCCTTGTATGAACCATCATGTGCCATCCTGGATCATTACCTCAAGTTGTTAGGCTTCTTCAAAGGAACTTAAATTTGATACCAATTTTTGAACACACCTGGAGACTGAGAGGGGGGGTGAATCAGTCTAGTAAAAAACTAAATCCTTTCCACCTTAAAACATTCAGCTCAATACAAGCTTTTTTATCAAATCAAAACTTTAAAACATAACAATAATAGAGAATGATATAGCAGTTTGAATCCTTAGCAACTTCAACAATCTTTAAGCAATGAAAGATATAGAAATTCTACTTCTAACTAGATCAACAACAATGAGAAAGGAACAAAGAACACACATGCACAAGGAGAATACCAGATTTATGTGGAAAAACCTATGTAGAATGGTGAGAGTTAACTCACAATATAGATGCTCACTACCAAAAAAGACTTGCAAGAAGGCTCACTGCATTAGAGCAAGATACAAGAGGACTTGCAGAACTAAAACCAATACAACTTTAGGACCAAGATACAAAGGACTTGATGAGATCTTAGACCAGGATGCAAAATTTTATAAGAAATTATAATATTTGTCAAAAATTCAAAGCACAATTGATCTTTCCTTTCATGCACTTGAGCACTATATCTATTGGATATTCAATAAATTTTGCACACACACTTCTTCGCACTTGTACACTTCTCCATCTTGTTGCGTCTAAAATGATCTTGCATTTATATCTGTCACAACTCTTCAAAACTTCAATTAGGTCGGCTAACAAGAAGATAATCAATGAATTCAACAAGTCAGCCACCAAAAACATAATGTGATCCTATCCCAAATATAGAGAGGACCAAAGATGATCTTAGCACTTCTTCCAATGTGATCCAAAAAAAATTTACCTATAGGCATACATCGACCTAAGTCGGCATCAAGGAAACGTGAAGCACATAACCAGTCGGCCAAAAAACACTTTCTGATTGAATTAACTTGATGTGGTCCAAAACAAGATAGGTCAGGACCCAAATTTATCATAACACATCTTTCATTGTTGGCGTAGACACCCAAGCATATGGTACAAGAAAAGGAACAAGCCCTATCAGCCAGATATCCACAAATAACCCAAAAATCCAACTCAAGACACAATGCAGTGCCAAAGCATCCAATTAGCAGTGTGGATCACATGGGGATTTTCCTTGAACATCCAACAACCCTTCCATATACTTCTTTCATACTTTCATGCCATCATCAACCACTGTAGATCAAACAGGAACACAAAACTTCATTTAGGAAGCACAAAACATATAACCGTATGATATAGCATTAATAGAGCAACTTAAAAATTGCTTCAACATATGAAATTAGAACTAAGACACTGCACAGATATTGAGAGAACATTCACCAAGCCACAGGAGCAGAGACATCAATGCGGAGAAATGCAAAGCATTTCTCAAACCAGTCTAGACAACCAACAACACTACCAACCTTCTACAATTCATAGAAATCTCCTCGACAACATTGGTGACCTGAAAAGATAGGAGTACAACATCCATATAACACTAGCTTTGAATCCCAAACTGCAAGACCATATCTTCAGTAGTGGAGGAATTCAGAGCATTCTCCTAAACAAATTTTAATGCAGCTTCCAGGAATAGAATCACTTAAGCAACTTGTAGAGGTCAGAATTTCGTTTTAGCAACACAGACTTCATCAAGAACAACAATAGATAGTATAATACATGCTTTAGACCTTCAGAAAAATCTATCCACTATCATTTATTCTTCTAATCCTTATCTTAATATATTATTATAGAGTTGACTTTGCTGACATCAATAATACACAATGCAACTTTCTTTGACAAGAACTTCAACAACTCCTCTTAGATGATCTTTAGCAACTCTTCTTAGATAAGGCATGGCATCCAACCATGAACTTCGATAATTATTCTTTAGACAAGGCATGACATGCAACCATTAACTTCAAAAAAATTTCTTTAGATAAGGCATGACATCCAACCATGAACTTAAACAATTCTTCTTTGATAAGGCATGCCATCCAACCATGAACTTCATCACCAATGAGCCCAAATTGAATAATAACAACTAATTTAAAGAACTAACAACCTTCATTAATTCTCAAGTGTTGACATAAATGACAACCAAAAATCAGTGTTGACATCAATGCCAACAACTGTCAACAATCTCCTTAGTGTTGACATCAATGACAACAATTGCCAACAATAATTTGTGATTTATTTTTCTGATGCAGAGGCTGGGTGGAGATCACTCACAAAATAGATACTTCAACTCTCAACCAAGAACCCAACTCCAATCTCATGGACATCAACTCACCCTCAAGAGCGTTTCACCTTCATTTTCCCAAAACAACCACAAACCCCCACCAAGTCCCACTAGGCCTAAATAGGTCACTTTCTCAAAGTAAGTACCCCTCAATCTTACAACCAAACAAGGATGATTGTTCAAACCTCAAAGATAGGTATCCAATAGCCTATTTCACCAACTTTCAAAAGCATATCCCTTCATTCATCTATTGCTCTACAAAACCCTCATTCCACAAGCCTAAAGAGTAGGGTTTATTCAAAGTCTTGTTTTCCAGACCTCTCAATCCTTTCCACCAACTCAGACACTCTTAATTTCACATAAACAAGCTTAAAAATTCATTACATAGTTCATTCTCTCCGCAAAAATCATAAACCACCCTTTAGTTACTCACTTTCATAAGGAAAATCACTCAAACTCAACCTAAGGCAACACCCAAACCCACATACACACTCCTTCAGTCCTCCATAGAATTTTAAAGCCTATAATACATCAAATGGGCTCATTCCACTAAGTCACAATGGCTACAATAGGTGGAATGCCCTAAAAACTCATTTTAATACTCTCAAACCACCAATTTGCACCAAAACAGAGCAGTTTCAGAAAAAACAATGATTTCTCCCTCAATATGAACGTTCAAACCCTCAAATCAAATGAATTTGAAAGATAACTCATATATCTACACTTTCATAATGATTTTAGAGCCAAAATATACCGTACAGATCCGTACCAATCCTACAAAGTTCAAGAAAATAGGGAAAACATGGTATTTGAGACCACCCAGTAGTAAAATGGGGATATCTCACTCAATTCTTAATGAAATAACACCATTCAAATGCCAAAATAAATTTTATTCTATTATCTATCCAAAAATTATAGGCTTAAAGTGTGGAAAAACACGTACATGCCGTATAGTGTATGGGATCAGAAATTTCTTTATGAGAAACTCAAAAAATAGCAACTTCTTCTTTGAAACCCCTTCCAAACTTGTTCAACAACCTCTCCTATGAGATATTACAACAATATATCATGTTACCACCTTAAAACTGCCTCTTGGGGTGTTCAACTACCATAACCACCCTTTAATTAGATTCTAAGATGACAATTTTGCCAATTTGCCCTTTAATCACTATCCTATTACAACTTGACTTTATAAATGCCCCTTAACTGACCTATTAAGCCTTTCAATACATTTCACATGGTCATTGAGACCTTATTCATAAATAAAACATGAAACCCAACCTATTCTACTACCTATATTTTATTGTCATCATGACATTACATGGAAACTCATGACATGCAACTTATTTCATCATATTTTGCAATTTCCTCGTTGCTTGCCAATCACAAGACCTTCAAACTAAATTGATTTCATCACAAGGTGTTGGTGCTCCTACACCATACACCCCAACTTGAAAATGTTCCTAGTCCCTTGGAACCTTTGAACCTGCAAAACAAACATGGTTAAAACTCTCCTTTGTCCATGCAACTGCTTCATCTTGACCTTCGGCTTATACTTGTTCATCTCTCCAATCATTATGCTTGCTTTTCTGATTTGGACCGGCACCATTATGATCTAATTGGTCTCCATCCATATGCTCTTAGTCTGCTCTTCCACTGTAAAACAACTCACACCTAGACTATCCTCTTTTATCTTTACCCTTGGCTTAACTTCCATCAATAGAATCAACAAAACTAGGAAGCAACAAATGAATTCCTTCCTACTCTGTCTCTTAACCTTCGTCTTCACATCCATTCTTAGGTTTGATATGCCTGGAACCCCTGTCTTGACAGCATATAATTCCCCCACAACTAAATTCATCCACCAAGGAAAATTCACTGTCCCAATCTCATACTTGACTCTCCACTCTATCTCCTTAGGAGACCACACATATTTTGTACCTCTAGCCATCCTCTGGCTCTACACATGCTCACACTTAGTCTCTTTTCTCATTGAGACCCCATACTCTTTCCTCATCTTCTCCTCTTCACCCTTCATGGTGACTACAACCTACACTTTCTTTTTCTCAAACTCCACAACCTTTTGTACTATCCCATGCCATTCTTCTTCGCTCACCATCTTTTCCTTGACTGTCATAAACTTCTTACCCGTGTTAAGGCCTTGTATCAGACCTTCACCTTCCTCCATCTCACTTGGAAACTCTGCCAACACTTTGTATTTAGCCTTCCCTAGGCCAACTAACATATCTTTACTTTTAGTCTCTTTCAGTACTGAGACCTCACTCATCCAATTTTGTTCAACTCCTTCCCCTTTCAAGGTGACTGCAACTTCATTATCTTCTACAACCTCTTTCCAAAACTTTTTCACTGTCTCTTCTAACCCCTTGTCCTGCTCTTGACTTTCCACTGTCATACCTTCCTTTCCTGACCTTTCTTTCATACTAACTTGTCCTCCACTCTTGTCCTTTACCATCTCTGCATCCTCAGTTCTCTCATCCTGCATCAAACTTATTATCTCAACTACCACTATATTGTTTAACTCAGAAACCTCTGTGTTCTCAATTCTTGACTTCCTATCACCCTTATCTGCCTTCAGGAGACACAATATAGTCCCAATCATGATATTTTCACATTTACCAAGCCCTTCATGGCTTTCTTTGATCTTTTCACTTTCCTTTAGACTCTCAATCTTCAAGATTTCTCTGTCATCAGAAATCCCATCCTCTTTGTCATCACATACCTACTGCAACTCATCTTTTCTATTATTAGACTCTTGTTGCTTCTCATTTCTCTGTCCATTTAGTGGACATTGCATATTCTTATCATAGACCTCACTATACAACTCTTCTACACTCTCATCCTTTTCTCTTTGAGGAATCTTTGTCTCAAGTGCCTTCTTCTCACAAGACTTTGTCTCAGCTTTGTGTACCACTATATTTTTCATGGGTGTCTGCCCTAGAACACCAGTAGCCTTTAATGAACAAACTTCTATTTTTCCCTTACCTTCCACACAACTCTCAAGCTTACCTTGCATCCTCAAGGCCTCTTCACTCTCTACATTTTCTTTCTCACCATCCTTTACATTCTTCAACTTTGAATCTGCTTCTACCGTTGCTGTCTCAAGGACCTCTCCACATGCGATGGTTGCGTCTTCCTTGTCTCTATCTTCTTTGTATCCTAGAAACTTTTGTCCTTCCTACAGCAACACCCTTGTTTCCTTGTCTTGACCATTATCTTCTTCCACCAATGAGTTCAAATTGTAAATCTTCCCATCCTTTTTAAACTGGTACCTATTATCCCTGCCATAGTACATAGCAAATCTTTCCCAACACCATGGTTTCCCAACATTAGATGACAAGAGTTAAATGGTACAATATCACACAATATTTTTTCCTTGTATTCACCTATTTGAAATTAAACCCATGACTTATCTTTAGCCAAAAATGTACCCTCACCATTCATCAATGAAACATAATAAGGTGAATCATGTGGAAATCTTTCTAAGTTCAATTTTTCAACCATGTCAAGAGCTACCAAGTTATCCAAACTTGAATCAACCACAACTTTGAATACCTTACCTTTGCACTTGCACCTGGTCTTGAAAACTGCATTCCTCATCTATATCTCCTTCTCATTCAAACCTCTGATAGCCATGAAGTCTTTTCAACTCCAAATGCTTCTCCTTCAATATTTAAGAGATCTACTTCCTTGCTCTGATACCACTATGATGCAGAGGCTGGGTGGAGATCACTCACAAAATAGATACTTCAACTCTCAACCAAGAACCCAACTCCAATCTCATGGACATCAACTCACCCTCAAGAGCGTTTCACCTTCATTTTCCCAAAACAACCACAAACCCCCACCAAGTCCCACTAGGCCTAAATAGGTCACTTTCTCAAAGTAAGTACCCCTCAATCTTACAACCAAACAAGGATGACTATTCAGACCTCAAAGACAGGTATCCAATAGCCTATTTCACCAAATTTCAAAAGCATATCCCTTCATTCATCTGCTACTCTACAAAACCCTCATTCCACAAGCCTAAAGAGTAGGGTTTATTCAAAGTCTTGTTTTCCAGACCTCTCAATCCTTTCCACCAACTCGGACACTCTTAATTTCACATAAACAAGCTTAAAAATTCATTACATAGTTCATTCTCTCCGCAAAACTCATAAACCACCCTTTAGTTACTCACTTTCATAAGGAAAATCACTCAAACTCAACCTAAGGCAACACCCAAACCCACATACACACTCCTTCAGTCCTCCAAAAAAATTTAAAGCCTATAATACATCAAATTGGGTCATTCCACCGAGTCACAATGGCTACAGTAGGTGGAATGCCCTAAAAACTCATTTTAATACTCTCAAACCACCTATTTGCACCAAAACAGAGCAGTTTCAGAAAAACAATGATTTATCCCTCAATATGAATGTTCAAACCCTCAAATCAAATGCATTTGAAAGCTAACTCATATATCTACACTTTCACAATGATTTCAGAGCCAAAATATACCGTACGGATCCGTACCAATCCTACAAAGTTCAAGAAAATAGGGAAAACATGGTGTTTGAGACCACCCGGTAGTAAAATGGGGATATCTCACTCAATTCTTAATTAAATAACACCATTCAAATGCCAAAAGAAATTTTATTCAATTATCTATCCAACCATTATAGGCTTGGAGTGTGGAAAAACACGTACAAGCCGTACAGTGTATGGGATCAGAAATTTCTTTATGAAAAACTCAAAAAACAGCAACTTCTTCTTTGAAACCCCTTCCAAACTTGTTCAACAACCTCTCCTTCGAGATATTACAACAATATATCATGTTACCACCTTAAAACTACCTCTTGGGGTGTTCAACTACCATAACCACCCTTTAATTAGATTCTAAGATGACAATTTTTCCAATTTGCCCTTTAATCACTATCCTATTACAACTTGACTTTATAAATGCCCCTTAACTGACCTATTAAGCCTTTCAATACATTTCACATGGTCATTGAAACCTTATTCATAAATAAAACATGAAACCCAACCTATTCTACTACCTATATTTTATTGTCATCATGACATTACATGGAAACTCATGACATGCAACTTATTTCATCATATTTTGCAATTTCCTCGTTGCTCGCCAATCACAAGACCTTCAAACTAAATCAATTTCATCACAAGGTGTTGGTGCTCCTGCACCATTTTCCTATTAATTTTTGTATAAAATGTATTTTCTTCTAATTTAAAATTGATTTCGTTATTGGTTAATAATATATAAATTTTACATTTTAAATTTATCAAAATCCATTACTTTTATATTTCCATATAGAGATTCTCAATTATTTAATAACTTCCTTTAATGATACCAATTGTTGATCTGTTGAAGACTACAAAATATTTGTTTAAGGTAGGTGTTGAATATATAAGAAAAATACATTGTAATTTATGTGTGAATTAAAGAACTATTCCTAATAAATTAAGAGCTCCTAAAATAGAAGCCAACATGAGAATTGTGAATTGCCAATGGGCTTGGTAGTAGAGTTTAAATAGTTAAATTTTATTCTCATAAAAATGCTTTATATAGAAAATCATTGATAAAATAGGAAAGGTGGGGATGAAGTTTATCTAGAAAAATATTTGATAAAACACATGAAAATAGCCATACAAGAGCTTTTCTATGTACCTCAACTAAAACAAAATATTATATTTTAGTGTAAGATTTATTTGAATCCATTGTGTAAACTATAAATTTATAAACTCAATAAATTACTACATATGTTTAAGACTTTCAAAGATGATTAAAATGTTATCTATCCTTCTTGAGAATATATTAATATATGAATTCCCAAAACTGTATGAAGTAAACCAGATTGAATAATATTTTTTGGTAGTTCAACAATGTCTTAAGAAAAAAATATATATAATAGAACAAGTTTGACATAATAGTATAACCAAAGCCTATAGCATTAAGCCACACTATAAAATAAGATATAAATAATGTATGTGGGAAATTTCATTCCATTATGAAAACATCAGCTTACCTTGTATTATCATTTACAAAAATATCAATGTGACATCCAAGCTTACCTTGTATTATCATTTCATAATCTCCTTTCAGCCTCTACTAAAAATTACTTCTTATGCTTTGATAGGTCTTAGAAGCTGACTAGCAAGGAATAACAAAAGACTACGAAGGAATGACATTATTTGAGCACCTTCCTCCAAATTATTGAACTAGGTGTAAGGTTCATATGATTCTTTTATAAAATCAGATCATCTAAAAACGTATACCTTGCTTTCCTCATTTTCGATTGGGTATTTTCTACAGCTTCTAGTATACCAACATTTTTCACATACTTTCCATCTTAGTTCCACCAAAGATAATATGGGAAGATCACAAGGACTAGATAAAGAGCCTATAACAACATTACACGAGCTCTTCTTCTATTGAATTATAATGTATACTTATCTATTTTCCTTATTAGTTTGTGAAATTTCATCAAGATAGTAAGTATTGGAAACATTGATGATCTGTTTAGATGATGGATTAAAGAAAAGCATTACAAATTCACAACAAAACACAGCAATACCAAGTTTTCTAAAACCCCCAAAAAATAGCTCACCAATTATAATAGAACTCAATAAGATCTTAATTTATTAAATTATTAATGATAACGTTTTATTAGTAAGCAGGGTCGTAAAGTCAAAACTCTAAACATTTCAACATTTTGTGTAGTCCTCTTTTAGTAGTGAATTTGATTGATTCTTTTGTAATGTCATAATAATAATTCATTTCTTAAAGCGTATTGCTAATATTTTATGTTGTCTCCCTTTTGCTAATTTTCATTAGTATTTTCCTAATAGAATATAGCTTCTGAAAGTATAAAAATTGGTGGTAAACCAAAGGATCCTTGTTGGAAACATGGAACACTATGTGCAGTGCATGGAGAGGTCATTTGTATCCATTACACTAAGACTATGAATGGTGGTATAAATAAACTCATATACCGCCTTGCATAAATCCCATATCAAAATGATAGGTCGTGTACAAAAGCTACTGAAGAGGTTGAGAGGGAGGTGAAAGCACTCCTTGCAACATTTGAGCAAGGAAGGTAGATAAAAAGAGAATAGAAAAAGGCAATGGAAACCCCAATCCCAGATATCAGTTCTACAGAGTCACAAAGAGATATGGGGGCTCTTCTTCTATTGGGCCACAGATACAAGGATCAAGAAATGTGGGTAGCCGAATTTCTAACTTTTTTGTACCTCATGAAACTCCTACTGCACACCCTTCATTGGAAAGTACCGCATGGAATAGAGAGTTGAAAAATGAGATGAAGTTGGCATGTGCAAGATTTTGGAACTACAATAATATTTCATTCAATGTTGCTTGTAGTCCTTCTTGGGAACAATTGGTCAAGCATTGGTCATGGCAAGTAAGGGGTTCAAGGCCCCAAGTTGTCATGATTTGAATGGGCCACTATCACATAATGATTTCCAAAACACACTCCGACTAGTAGAGGAACAAGGAATAATTTGGGAAAATATAGGTTGCGCCATTTTATCTAATAGGTGGGCATATGGTAAAAATATGACACTCAAATTTTTAGTGGCTTCAGGGGAACAAGTATTTCTAAAATCAGTTGATGCCTCCAATGAAATAAAAAAAGCAGAGACCTTGTGCAACATGTTGGATGAGGTGGTAATGGAAGTGAGAGTTCAAAATGTCATTCAAATTTTGACCAACAATGTAGTTGTATATGTGATAGCTGGTAAAATTCTAGAGGTGAGGCACTCGACATTATTTTGGAGCCCTTGCACTGCCCATTGTCTTGACTTGCTCCTTGAGGACATAGGGAAATTAAGTTGGGTGAAGAATGTGGTTGAAAATGAAAGGCATACCATAAAGTACATCTGCAAGTACACATGGGTCCTAAGCCTCATGAGGGAGCATCACAAAATACATCTGCAAGCACACATGGGTCCTAAGCCTCATGATGGAGCACAATTATGGTAAGGATCTTGTGCGATTAGGATTCACACGCTTTGCTACTAATTTCATCTTGAAAATTATTAGCTACATTTCCCAACCTTAAGCACATGTTTGTGAGTGAAAGATGGTTGGAGAGTCCTTAATGTAGGAGGGTTGAAGCATAAAAGGTCGTGAAAACCATTTTTTATGATATATTTTCCAAAGTCGAGAAGGAAATCATCAATGTTAGTTTTCAAACTTTGATTGATGATTTATTTTTTTATTTTCTAATATTACAATATGTTCACTTTGTTAATTTTTTTATATTTAGGTGTCATAACTATGTGTTAGAGTTCTATGATTGGTGGATCAAAATCAAAACCCTATGGGGTATCTATATGAATCCATGGATAAGGTCAAAGAGGTAATCTAGCATTTGTATGGTTCAAACAAGACCAAATATGAACCAATATGGTGCATAATTGATCAAAAGTGGAACTAACAACTCCACCAACATATTCATGTTGTTACCTAATATGTGAATCCCAAGTTTCATTTCTCCCCTACTTTGAAAGCAGATGCAAAGGTGGTTGTTGGCCTCAACACATGTATTCAGAGATTTGTTGATAATGATAACCTTCAAGGTTTCATACTTGATGAGATACAAAGTTATAATAAGGTTGAAGGGGTGTTGGCATAACAATCAACACCTCTAGAGTTCGTGTTGGTACGGACAGCTATGCACAGTGCATAATGAATGCTCTTCAAATTAGGAGGGGAAGCTCCCTCTTTTTTCAATATGTGTTAAAAAGTAAATGATCTAAATCCTATCATTTTGACTCAGTTGGAAGAGGCACAAGGTTAAGAAAACCAAGGACGTTGCGGCTAAGGATTTTCTCTGGTTTTTCAGGTCTTAACTACAACTAAAAACTAAAGCTTTTAATCTATCCAATCTCCTCAAGAAAACAGAGCATGAGGAAAAGGGGCAGGAATGTGATTATACGATAAACTCTACAACAGGATTTCCAAGGAGGAGGGACCCTTATCTGAGGCGTAGGCTTAAATGAAGTCTATTTGGCACGACACTTAGACTATAATTCTTCTTTCCAAATTTCCAAGGAGGAGGAACCCCTATCGGAGGCATACATTAAAAGAAGAACTATTAACACAACACAAGGCAATAAACTAGGACAGAAAATTGCATTGGCGAGACACGCATACAATAAACGATCAAACTAGCAACCCCATTTAACTAAGTTTGAACAAACACCATAATAATAACATTCAAACAAGGTGGAATAGCTATTTATTATAATAGTAAAAGCTCATGAACAAATACAAGAACAACAATATTTTGGGCAAGGTGGAACAACATATATTACTATCATGAGCAAAATTTAATTACAAATGAGCAAAGAGCTCTTATTTATAGACATCAAAGGTGTAGGGAACCCTAAAATCACCTTGAGTCAACTACAGTCTCGCAAGCATGCAATATTTTATTGCCAAACCTAATTGTACGCAACTATACAATTAACCAGAAAGCTACCATCAGCTAACTGCAATGAACTAAACTAAGTGGACCTTTGCGACAAGCAAGTCCTTATTGATATGCAAGTTAACTGGAAACTACCTTAGTTAACAAAGAATGAAAACTAAATGACAACTCCATCTGTACATAGGAAATTCCAAAATAGACATGCACACGAGATATAGAACAATGAGTTAACTCGAAAAGAGGCATCGAGTTAACTCCTCGTTATGATGTCCATCCTGAAAAGGTGGGACGTCCTGATTTGGAGTTCACTAGTCGAGATCTTGAGCAAGTAACCCCTACACTAGGTTATTGATTGCATCACCATTTGGGGCACTGATACTTCTCTACAGCACATTGTCTCTTCGTAGCATCTCCTCACTGCCAATGATTTGACACTGAAGTTCTCCTCTACTCTTGACCGCCTCATCAAATAATGTTGACATGACTATAAGTTAATCTAACTTACAGCCAATAGAATCTCCACTGAAAAATACCATGGATGAGCACCTGCAACTCTAACTGAACATTGGTAATATCGATGTACTCACCACTCTCACATTGATACTGGAAAGGAACTTGGGCTACAAAATTTCTCATGTACCAAAGTGCACTAGCCATGTGTTCTCTGCTTTTGTCCAACTCTGAAGTCATTGTCTCCTATATTTTTTCCTAGAAGATTAATTATATTCTCCAAGTAAAAATAGCTTCTTTATCTTCTTTGTCGGTGAAAAAGTCATATGTTTTCCTTAGATGAGAGATCATGACTTCATCCCTCGGTCTGTCACTCACCAAAGCTCGTTTTGAATCTTGAATCTACAAATGGAGTTCATGAGCATTATACCTCATGTGATATAACTATGTAAGCACAAAGTGACCTCTTGTGATAAAATCCTCCTCCCAATCTTTCAAGCGCTTCTCGTATACAACAAGTTGATTAAGTTGATTTTTCTTTTCTATTAGCTCTAGCATCCGTGGGAGCAAGGTGGGGACATTTCCAATGTTATGTATGAGGTTAGAGATATACTGATGAAGCTACTAGATTTCAGCCTTGAGGGTTGCTTTGTCTTCTCCATCCTTTATAACTCTATCCTTTATGCTATCTGTTGCAACTTGAAGGAAATCGACCTCTATTTGGTGTGTGCTTTTACCAAGTCTGACCTTTATCACATCAAAGTCTTCAAATTTTATCTCATTCAAGATCTTGTCCTCTAGGGGCACAATGGTCTCTATTATGATCTCCTTGTCAGCATTCCTCTCTACATGAACCTGCTTCTTTACTCTCTTATCTGGTGTGTCTTGGTAGACATGATCAAAATCTGAGAAGTCTAGTTTGTAGGATGGTTGCCTCCTCTTCCTGCCTAGCTGGCCATCAAGCCAAGATGAGTCTCGACTAATCTCGCTGGAAGGATCAGTGCTAGTCATAGGAAAACCTAATGAGTGGGAATGCGTGAGGTATTATTGCATGGTCATGAGTCTAGGTCCAAGTCGATGTGAATAAGAACTGGAGACTGTTGTGGTGTTGGCGATGGAAAAGGAGGTTGTACCTCTAGCTCTGGCATGTTCTGAATTGTATTTGTGACTACCTCCACATGTGTTTCTATGACAAGTGCCTTCCCTTTTGAATTCTTAGATACTTTGTTTCCTTTAGGAGGGTTGCTCCTTTTCTTTTGTTTGGGGTTTTGATGAGGATGGCAGTGAGGATTCCAATGGTGGTGGCTTTGTACTTGGCATGACTACTCTCCTTGTCTTCTTTCTCTACAAGTATATTGTATTGTTCTGAATAACTTTGCTTGATCTCTCCTTCACATATGAGTATTCCTTGGCAAACCAATCAACAACTAGAAGTGGTTGTGTATCAACTTGTTCTCTTAATAATTGAGGAAGTGTATCCCCATCATCATTTGAAAATATTCCCACATCCTCTGACATGAGGACAAATATCTGTGAGAGGGTGAACCTATTGTAACTGTGTCGGTGCACCTCGAAATCATCCTCGCAATTAGCCCAATAATCCTCCATAGAAGGCTTGTGGTAAGAGCGACCGCCAAGACGTGCTGAGTAGCAACTCCAAGGGTCATATGAGTGTGTGTCAACAAGGTACTTAAAATTAAGTCTTGCTAACTCATTGCCTATAGCCTTGGCATCAATTGTTGTTTTGCACCTGTAGATTCCCATTTGCAATGGAAAATTGGTAGCTTGCTTGCGCTAGTGGTGTAGATGTGAATGAACATCGTGTAATTGCCTCAAAAATTCCATGAAAATCGTCTTATCCGAAGGATAACGAGGTAGCATGGCTAGTGATCCTGCATATCCGTAGACACGAATGTAGGTATAAGTAAGGAACTGAATGAACCAGTCCACCCATTCTACCATTGCATATCTGGCAACTATTGAAATACAAACATGCAATTCTCAGTCTAGGTTCCTCACTGTGTACACCAAGAATGCTTCCTACACATGCTTGAAATGTCTCTCGGACTTTGTGAAATCAAGCTGGTCATAATACTGATGAACTTTTTGTACACTAAGAATCATTGTTGTGTTCAAACCTTTAAACTAACCTTGATAAGCAATAAGGTATATGAGATACAATCACATGTGAAACTTATGGGCAACCAGGAAACCAGTAATCTACTTGTGGAGAATGTCATTGATCAATGAGGCCCAATCGTAATGCTCTCACCTAGGAATAATCTGAGCAATTATGTAATACATCCAAGGCTAAAATTTGTGAGCATCTACGTGACTGAAAATACAATTAAGAAGAGTGATCAAAATCGCATATTCATCCTTGAATTCTCCATGACCCACATTGTTTGGCAATTTACTTTTCTTTTCTTTTAGCCACCTTTCAACCATTTTAATCTAACACATGTCCTTATCAACATTGAATTCCTTTTCACATAGATCCATGGTAATGACCCGATTGTTCAGATGTTCAGGGATACCAAAACACCTCTTAATGTCATGGGGCTTGAGTCTGCAAATCACTTGTCCATCTGCCGACTGAATTTCTTGGGTAGTAGAATTGTAATGCTTTACACAAGACATCACGAATTCTATGCAATGAAATGAAAAAGGGATTGAATCTGCCTCTAGCAACCCAAATTATTTGATGCTTTGAAGTATATATGAACTTATTTTTGACCCTCTGAAGTCAACTTCTAGATTCACCTTCTGCAAATCTATGTCAGTCGTTCTGATGAAATCATGAATTAAGACCAACTTGGTCTTGAATACAGTTTGTGTGTACTGCATTCTAAAAAACTCGTCTATTGACTGTAAACATGACCATATTCTGAGAAATTTCTCCAGAAAGCCAAAAATGCTCCTGATGAGGCTAAAAATAGCCTGTCAGAGGGCAATTTTCACGAAAAATTCTGAGACATAGGTTTTGTGCAGAAAATAATTCTTAACAAACCCCCAACGTGAGAAATTTGAAAAAATGCCTTTTAGCTTAACATGCAAAGACTTTTTTGAAAAAAGCAATCGAGGGCAGCAAGGGCTGGAAGAGTAGATTTTTCTGGAAAAATCTGGAGCATGGGTTACATGCAAAAGATGATTCTAAATAAACCTACATCCTTCATTTTAAAAAATATTGACTTTTACCCTACCATGCAAAGGAATTTTAGCTCAAAAAAGCAAAGCTTCGAGAATTGAGGCTTCGAGGTAAATTTTCCTGAAAAATTCTAACATATAGGTTTTATGGAGAAAGTCGTGCACAACCAACCCAGATGATGGGTGCTGTGAGTCCACTTTTTGGCCAAAAAGTGGAAGTGTTTTCCCTGATTTTTAGAATTTGACACTTTGACCTTAAAATTTGAAGCACTTAGAGATGGAATCTTCGAAAAAGTCACTGATCATAAAATGTAGTACTCAAAGTCTAGTTTCCAAATATGCAATTTATTTCAATACCCAAATTGTACAAATTGAGTTTCAATAAGCATTTCTATAAACCACTATTTAAAAGTCATTTTTTAACCATACCATGCACGTGTACGACATCCATATTTTGACCTAAATTATTGTATTTTTCTAAATAATTTTGGGAAAAGATTTGTGACTCATTGAAGCTTGCCTTTGATATTTTTTTGTAATTTTTTATTGAATATTTTTTTATTGTTAAATTTTTACTAGGCATTTTTGTCATTTTGAAAAATCATCATGTACGACATGCATAAGATGACCTAAACTTATCATTTTTTTATTTTATTTTTTAAAATTGAAAATAATTGTCTGAATTTTTCCCTCGTGCAATCCGTTCATAAAAATGTTATGTTGATAAAAAGATATTAAAATACTAAAAAACACTAATAATTTAAGTTTATGGACTTCTTCAATTAGAAATTAAATGAAAAAGAAATAAATTAATCCAATTGTAATAAAAATTACATATTTGGTATCTACATTGTCTAATCTATAATGGGTTTTAATTTCATCGAAAAAATCTTCAAATAAAGCCTTTAGACGTATGCCCAAAGTGAGTATTTATTTGTGGCATTGCTAGGACCTTCAACTTGCAGGTCAAACTAGGTCCATGGTTTAGGTTTGGATCCCCAAACCATTTCCCAAACCTATAAACAAAGCAAAAACCCGACCTACATTTGAAATTTAAAAAAACGGGATCTCGTTTTGAAAATTGTCGAAAACTGCCATTTTTGGAATTTTTGAAAACGGGATCTCGTTTTAAAATTTTTCCAAAAATGGAAAATTTTCAAAATGGACAGTTTCAAAACAAAACTTTTTCAAAACAGGATCCCATTTTCAAAAGTTACCAAAAATGGATTTTTATCAAAACGGGATCCCGTTTTAAACGAGATCCCGTTTTTTTATTTTTAGCTCGGGATCCTGTTTATTAAAAACAAAATCCTGTTTTTGCTTAGCCAATTTCATTTTTTCGGCTAAGGCAAAAACTTCCACATTTCATGGACCCAACTTTGTGCATTTACCCTGATCAAAATTGTAAAAACTCGCTGAATTCTTAGACATGTGAAGAATACATAAGACAAGAATAGAAGAAATTAAGATAGAAGATAGAAGTTTTATGGTTTTTCTTCTGTAAAAATCGCCATGCTTGTCTGAAGCCTGTTGATTATTTTGGACCTATATCTGCAAGGAAATCTGAAAAATAATACTTATGACGCCTTCGAATGCTACTTGCACAGGAGAAAACTGGTTTGCACTCAACTTGTTATGAGAGAAATGGACACCATCTTGAATAAATAGAGAAAATATTTAGTTTAACTCAACATGCGAATTGCAATGAGTCTCAAAATAAGCGCCAATATTAAAATATTAAAGAAATTCGCCTTTAGCAAAATTAACTATTGAAACTAAAAATTTAATATTATTTTATTTGAGTTAAGTGAAATCTTTCCTTCTGGGTTGTCTTAGAATATTTTAATGATTCTCAAAAGTCAAAGTTGACTTTCTAGGCATCCCCCACCAAAAGTTGAGATTTTTAGCTAACTTCCTATTTTATAGCTAGTTGAAAACGTCACGGTAGCCTCTATTGAACTCCGATTTCCAGGTGCCCGGTTGATGCTAGAGTTAAGTTGAAGGATCCAATGCGTAGCCAAAATAGCACTATCGAAATGTTTGTTCAGTGTTGTAACCTTAGAAAACTAAATCTGGTGCCTCAAAATGAAGGGTGCCTTTCACAAGGAGATATGTAATTTCATAAGAAATTCTATAACCATTTTCTTGGTTCTACCATTTGACACTTCAATCTATCGTTGTCGGTGAATGATGACTCACGTCGACTGGATGTTGGATCCATCGCATAGCTAGAAGAATTACGCACCCGATGGTTGCATATGTAAGGCCTGAATGTTGGATTAAGACCCACAAATACAAGGGTGCCCTTGGCCCACAAAGGAGCAAAAACAGAAATTAACATGATTTTGCATTTTGTCAATTTCAACTGAGTGCCCTACTTTGACCCTCACTATTGGGAGTTGGATTGCTCCCATTTGCGTGCTGACGGGCTTGTTGTGTACTTGAAACAACTTGGAAGAGATGTTCCTAGGAGTGACAAAGCGAGAAGACTGCATTTAGTACCTCTAAAAGAAGGGCACCTTTTTCAAGGCAATATATAAATCCCTTAGCCATTTTTCAGCTTGTCTTCATTTTGCACTGATTCTTTAATTAAGGGTGAAATGAGGTTTCTAGCAGCTATCGTCTTCATGAGACCTGTGTAGAATCCTCCTAGCTATTTAGTGAATCTATTTTTCATCCTTCAGGATCTTTCAACTGGCCAAAAGGAAAGGTGCCCCTAGCCAACAGAGGTACAATTTGATATTTTCACTTTTATCTACCCTTTGTTTTACGTGCTTGTTGGAACCACTGCCACAGTCACTCAGCACAACTGATGATCTTGCGAACGAGTGCATCGTAGAGCCAGGCTGAATCAAAAAAGATTCCTTGAAAATTGAAACTACAAATTCAATCATTTGTGGGGCCTAATTCAAGGGTGCCCCTAGGCTACAAGGGTGCAGAAACTATAAATTCGATTGCCTCTATGATATGTAAACCCTTTTGTAACTTTTGCTTCCGCCTTCAATTGCCGAAGTTTTCAGAATCGAATAAACTTACTTGATAGCTTGTTGGAAAGTTGACAAAAAATCGAAGAGATTGAATGTATTTGCAACAAGAAACAATAGAATCTGAGCCTTCAAATTGAAGGGCGCCCCTGAGCTACAAGGGCGTAGATTTTCTCTACACTTGGTAATTTCCTCCATTTCGTGCTTTGCGAACACCGTGTTGGCCGCTGAGCTGACCATGTAGAAGCATTACTACTGCTGACACATATGTGTGACTGTATTTCACCATTTTCACATGTACAGACACTGTAAAGTTGATTTACACATTGATTGTGCAAGCATCTCCCACATTGCAAAGTGAAATGTTTTCAGACTTAGAATATATTTTGCACTTTTCGCCATTTGAAAATCCCCTCTGTCGTGAAGCATCTTTTTCAGCATCTTTCATCATAGAATGTTGTGCTTTGAGTTTCAGGCTTAGATTTTGACACCTGGTACTGGCCAACTGCCATTGATGACCTCGAAGGTCCAAACTTTTCTCCTAAAAAAGTGAAAACTACCCACCAGGCTTAAACTGACTTTTAACTAAAATTGACTTCACCATTGTGATCGTGATGTGAAATAAGCCAATTAAAATTAATTTCAACCAATTTTGACAAGTTTCTATTTTTAGGGTTTTTGACCTAAAAACAGGGGTCCAAAAACCCTAATTTTCAAAAAATTCAAATTTTTCCAGTATCTTCCTAATGTCACATTGACCAAAGCCCATACTTGATTTTCCCAAAACCTGAGGTTTGACACCATTTTTAAAAGGTTTAGACCATTTTAAGCAAAATGCCTTAATGAAGCAAAAAAATTAGTTTGGGTACAACATTAGGCTTCGTCTAGTGACCATGTCGGATACTTACGACATAGGAGAACCGAGATTATTTTTGTTTTTGTAAACTAATGACTTAACATTTGGGCATTGGAGTCAAGACTCATTCCCTAATCACCTAATTTACTCGGAGTTTTCCTAATCACCTAAAACAAGACTACCTAAATCACCTAAAACACGAAAAAATATCACAGAATGGGGAAACACATTACAACATAACAATAAAGCATAAATAAATTATTTTTAAAAAAATCGCTCCTCCCGCGATTGGTGACAAAATCCTGTTGAGTTAGCACACTTTTTACTGTTGGATTGGTGACAAACATCGTTGTATGTGAATTCAAAAGATAGAATATGAAATTATTGACAGCTCTAACGACATCATATGCATTCTTCTCAATTTGAGAATAGTGTGATTCACTATCTTTAAAACTGGTGCTAATGAAAGCAATTGGAGATTCTCCTTCTTCACTGAGCTTTTGAGTCAATATAGCAAACATCGTGTGTTTCGACACGTAACAATAGAGGATGAAATCCTTCTCAAAGTTAGGTTGAACCAACGTTGGTGCGTTAGCAATAGCTTCTTTGATTTTGGTAGAGGCTTGCTTGCCTTCTTTTGTCCATATGAAAGTGGACGTCTTTTTCATCATAGTCGAGATCTCCTTCGTCAGCTTCGAAAAATTTGGTACAAACCTTTAGATAAAGTTGACTTTACCGAAAAAGGAGTGCACTTGTGTTTTGTTGGTTGAAAGAGACGGGTTTTCAATTGAATCCACCCGATTTGGGTCAATTTTGGTCCTTTCTTTGGAAACGATGTGGCCAATTAGCTTGCCCTTCGTCATCACGAAGATAGTCTTCTTAGGATTCAATGAAATCTTGTGGTACCTACATCTTTTGAAAACCTTTGCGAGATGCGAAAAGTGATCACCCCGTTTATCTGAGAAAACGGTTAAGTCATCAAGATAGAAAACTATTAATTTGTTCTTAAGATACCCAAAAGCCAAATCCATGGCCCTTTGAAAATTAGCACTGGCGTTGATGAGGCCGAAAGGCATCCTCTCATAAGCAAACATTCCCCACGGCGTGGTGAAAGTTGTTTTGATCTTCTCTTCTACCACTGCAATCTAATTGTAACCGGAGAAACCATCAAGAAGTGATAGCATCTCCGATCCGGTGACTATCTATAAGGTATGCTCCATGATTGGTAAGGGGTAATTGTCCTTCAAGGACGATTGATTCAAATTCCTAAAATCCACACAAATTTTGATTTCACCGTTCTTTTTGCGCACATGAACAATGTTTGACACCCAAGTGGAGTGATGAATTGGATAAACTATCTTTGAGTCCACCATATTATGAACCTCCACATAGATAGTATCTTGAATCAACAAATTATAATGTATCTGCTTTTGCCTGAAAGGCTTGACATCAAACTTCAGAGGAATTGTATGTGACAATTTTGCGGGTGTGAAGACCTTCAAGTCTTTGTATGACCAGGCGAACACATCCTTGTATTGTTTGAATAAGGTGGTAAACTTCTCAGCGTCTTCTGTAGTACAACACTTGCCTAGATTAAAAAACCAAGCTTTGTCTTCAGTGCCGATGTTTACTTGGAAATTCTCTGCAAAAATATTAAAACCTGACATCTTCTGTTCTTGGATGTATTAGTCATGCCTGTCAAAAATATCCTCTAAAGAAACAAAACCCTTAGGAATTTGATTTCCCCTCAACTGAATGATCTCAGAGTTTGTAGCTTCAGAGTCTTCTATAATTGACTCTCTAAAAGGAGAACTCCCTTCAAAGAACAATTATTTGTAGTTGTCTCCCATGACGATAAATTCTTCAATGTCATCGTCGTCATCGAAGAATTGTCAGTTATTTGAACTATCTGGTATAGTTGGCCAATAGATCAGCTCAATAGCAAAAGAAATCTGATGAAAGTCGGAATGAGGCATGAAGAGAGTGACTCACATTGCAAGGGCATCAGCTCTGCTATTGTTTGTTCTTGGTATATATTTGATGTTGAATGCCTCGAACTATTCGATGGCACTCCACACCCTCTACCTATAGGATTGAAGGCGATTTTTCCTAACTTGAAACTGCTCCTTGACTTGTTTAACAATCATCTTAGCATCTCCTTCAACTCTAAGCAATTTGATCCCCATATCCTTCACATTTTTTAGACCCAATAAGAGTGCCTTGTATTCAGCAATATTATTGGTGCATTAAAATTACAACCTATATGCAAACGGATATAAGCAACCTTCGGGAGAGATGATCACTACTCTCGCTCTTGAACCTGATGTTGAACAACTTTCGTCGAACTGCATCGTCCACACTTTTGATTCTCCATACGATGTATTTGTGGAAAGTGAAAAATTTTGACAGTCTTTAGTCACATCAAATATCATAGCATATGTCCCTGGACATGTGTCTTGATATAACACTTGTGCATGTCGAACTTGGGACTTCACCACCGTGAACTATGACTTCACCTCAGGCTCTAGCTTGAAAGTGCCCTTCTTCAATGAGATTGTCATGAACGACCAATCCAATTGAATTTCACCTCCGAGGTCTTTGAAAAAACTCCTACTGAGCAACATCCTGTAACTAGTAGGAATGTCAATGATCAAGATAGTCATCAGATTTTCTTTTCAGGACAAGACGCTAGCCTTACTTGTGCATCCTTCAGTTGACCGACCAATGACATCGGCTTTGACTCAAGTGAATAACACTTTTCTTTGGTTTTGGTGCACAAAATTCCCAACGCGTTCATGATCTATAAGGGCATAACATTGTTTGAAGTTTCGTCATCTATGATGTAATTGTTGAGTTTAAAACCTCCTATATACAAAGATATATAGAATGGTTTTGGCTTGTCTTCTACTAGCATGGAGGATTCAATCAATGTAGGTTGAATTGTAGCCTTCTTCTTTACCACCTTGAGGATTCAATCCAATTTTTCTGGATGATCCTAAAGATACTCCAATTGTGAGATACGTACCTTCTTCTTCATCATGGAAGACACAATGTCGAAGCTTGTTGAGGTTGGATCCTAAGCAATCGGCATGGTTTTCTCTTGTGAATACTTTTGATTGGAAGTGGAAGCCACTTCTTTTCCTTTTTCTTTTGCCTTCCACTTTTCCTCTTCTTCTTTTTGTGCTTTGAAGTGTTGGGCACTTGTGAACACAAGTGATGAGATGTTCTCATGATTAACTGCAAGAGAGTATTGGTGCTAGTCTTCTTCTTCTTATTCATTAACGGGTTTTTTGTCGAAGTATCTTGTTGCGGAGTTGCCATCAAAGTCATTCGTCTATGGTGAGACAACATTTGTAGTTGGTGAAGGTACGAAGCTTGTACTTGGAGCAGCATCAACAAATCCCATGATTTGATTCATTCTTTGATTTTCTGGACATGTGGCTCTGGTGTGTTCAACTATGTCATGGAAAGAGAAATATGTTGTAGGCTTCTCAGTATCAACAGACTATCTTGGTTGACCTTGCAGGAACCTTGATTTGTAGTTGTTGAAAGGTTGGAAGTTATTCCTCTTCAGCTAGTATGGTTGTTGAGGTTGATATGGCGATTGTGTAGGCAGTGCTTGTTGGCCTTGAGGGGGTAACTATCTATTGAGAATTTTCACCTCATTGGCTACCTTCTATAGCAGTGGATCAATAAATGCTTGAATAAGTGGTCTAATTGAATAATTCCTCATATTTCCCGTCGTGATCATGTTATCTTCAATCTTGATAGCTTCTTCTTGTGTAAGTTGTAGATCTACTCCTTGGTTTCCCTTCAAGAAAAAGGCTATTTCTGACGGTAGTGTGTTGATGAAGCTGCTCATCAAAATCTCATCAGATGGGTTGAGTGTATGGGTAAGATGTGTAACAAGTCAATTAAACCTTGCTATGAAGTCCCTCATCGGTTATGTAGGCTCCATCTTTGAGTTTGAGGGTTGTGCAAATAAATGGTGGCTATCCTCGGCAGACTTGAATCTCGCCAAGAAATTTTCGCTCATGACAACCCAACTTGTGATACTACCTGGTTCAAGATTATGGAACCAGTCTGAAGCATTATTCTCCAAGGTCTCAACAAAGAGACAAACAACTATGTTTTCGTGTGCAACATGCAAAACGAAACAAGCCGCTGTGAATGCTGAAATATGTTCATCAAGATGTCAAGATCCATTTCCATGGAATCGAGGAAAGTGCTTCTGCAATCCCTTGGGTAGTTCATGGTCTTCTGCTAAGGCCAACGGTCTGATGTTATCACCGCAAGGCAGTGGGGTTGGATGTATCGCATTTCTTTTGTTCTGACCATTGTGATTGTCATGAATGTTATTGTTGTCGCCCATTGCTTCAGCTAGGCCTGAAGATTCTTCTTCAAATTCTTCTAGGAAATACTCAGGAACCTCTTGAAAGATCGGATCTTCTTGAACATGAGGATTATTTATCCTTCTCGTGTATACTTGGTAAGTTAGGATGCTTTATTCCCACGCGAGTGGTGGAAAAACTGGTCAACCATCTGCAAGATCCACCTTCTCTTCTTCTTTGTCCAGAGTAGTAGATACGTTCCTCCACTGAGTAGATGATGTATGATTGTCAAAGATAAAACTTCGCAGGCTACTAATGATGTATGACTGCTCGCCTTGAATCAACACAAAGTTCGACTGTATGATATCCGGAGTGAGTCTTGGTTGTTGAACTAGAGCAGTAGGACGCTAGATGGTCATTCCAGTGACATAAAGCATGAAGCTTTCTTGAATTTTTCTTCCCTCGTGCCCCACGGTGGGCACTAGAAAACTGTTGGCATAACAGTTAGCACCTTTGGAGTGCGCTTTGGTACTGATGGCTATGCACAATGCGTAATGACTGCTCTTCAAATTATGAGGGGAAGCTCCCTCTTTTTTTGATATGCATTAAAAAAATAATCTAAATCCTATCTTTTTGACTTAGTTGGAAGAGGCACAAGGTTAAGAAAACCAAAGATGTTGCAATTAAGGATTTTCTATGGTTTTGCAGGTCTTAACTACAACTAAAAACTAAAGCTTTTAATCTATCCAATCTCCTCAAGAAAACAGAGCATGAGGAAAAGGAGCAAGAATGTGATTATACGATAAACTCTACAACAGGATTTCGAAGGAGAGACCTCTATTTAAGGCGTAGGCTGAAATGAAGTTTATTAGGCACGACACTTAGACTATAATTCTTCTTTCCAAATTTCCAAGGAGGAGGAACCCCTATCTGAGGTGTAGATTGAAAGAACAACTATTAACACAACATAAGGCAGCAAACTAAGACAATAAATTGCATTGGTGAGACACGCATACAATAAACGATCAACCTAGCAACCTCATTTAACTAAGTTTGAACAAACACCATAATAATAACATTCACACAAAGTGGCATAGCTATTTATTATAATAGTAAAGCTCATGAACAGATACAAGAACAAAAATATTTTGGACAAGGTGGTATAGCATATATTACTATTGTGATCAAAAGTTAATTACAAATGAGCAAAGAGCTCTTATTTATAGACATCAAAGGTGTAGGGAACCCTAAAATCACCTTGAGTCAACCGCAATCTCACAAGCATGCAATATTTTATTGCTAAACCTAATTGTATGCAACTATACAGTTAACTAGAAAGCTACCATCAGCTAGCTGACATGAACTAAACTAAATGGGTGTCTGCAACAAGCAAGTCCTTATTGATATGTAAGTTAATTGGAAACTACCTCAATTAACGAAGAATGAAAACTAAATGACAACTCCATCTATACATAGGAAATTCCAAAATAGACATGCATGAGATATAGAACAAAGAGTTAACTCGAAAAGAGGCATCAAGTTAACTTCTTGTTATGATGTCCGTCCTAAAAAGGTGGGACATCCTGATCTGGAGTTCACTAGTCGCGATCTCAAGCAAGTAACCCCTCCACGAGGTTATTCATTGCATCACCATTTGGGGCATTGATCCTTCTTTGTAGCACACTGTGTCTTCGTAGCATCTCCTCATCGTCAGTGATCTGACACTAAAGTTCTCCTCTACTCTTGACCGCTTCATCAAATAATCTTGACATGACTGTAAGTTGATCTAACTTACAGACAACGAAATCTCCACTGAAAATACTGTGGATGAGCACCTGCAACTCTAACTGAACGTCGGTAAGCTTGATGTACTCACCACTCTCATGTTGATACTGGCAAGGAACTTGGGATGCAAAAGTTCACGTACCAAAGTGCACTAGCCATGTGTTCTCTGCTTTCGGCCAACACTGAAGTCATTGTCTCTTGTATTTTTGCCTTGAAGATTAATTGTGTTCTCCAAGTAAAAATAGCTTCTTTATCTTCTTCATCGGTGACCGAGTCATATCTCGTCCTCAGATGAGAGATCACGATTTCATCCCTTGGTCTGTCACTCGCCAAAGCTCGCTCTAAATCATGAATCTGCAAACGGACTTCGTGGGCATTATACCTCAATTGATATAACTCTATAAGCACAAAGCGACCTCTTGTGACAACTTCCTCCTCCCAATCTTTCAAGTGCTTCCCCTATACAACAAGCTGATTTTTCTCTGCTGGTAGCTCTAGCATCTGCGGGAGCAAGGCGGGGACGTTTCCAGTGTTATGTATGAGGTTAGAGATATACCAACAAAGCTGTTAGATTTCAACCTTGAGGGTTGCTTTGTCTTCTTCGTCCTTTATAACTCTATCTTTTATGCTATTTGTTGCAACCTGAAGGAAATTAAGCTTTGTTTGGCATGTGCTTTACCAAGCTTGACCTTTATCACATCGAAGTCTTCAACTTCTATCTCATTCAAGTTCTTGTCCTCTAGGGGCACAGCGGTCTCTATTATGATATCCTTGTCAGCATTCCTCTCTACATGAACTTTCTTCTTTACTCTCTTATCTGGTGTGTTCTGGTAGACATGATCAAAATCTGAGAAGTCTAGTTTGTAGGATGGTTGCCTCATCTTCCTACCCAATTGATCGTCAAGCGAAGACAAGTCTCAACTAATCTCACTGGAAGGATCAGTGCTAGTCATACGAAAACCTGTTGAGTGGGAATGTGTAGAGGTATTACTGCATGGTGGCGAGTCTAGGTCCAAGTCGATGTGAATCGAAACTGAAGACTATTGTGGTGTTGGCGATGGCAAAGGAGGTTGTACCTCTGGCTCTGGCATGTTCTGAACATTATCTATGACTACCTCCACATGTGTTTCTGTAACAAGTGCCTTCCCTTTTGAATTCTTACACTTTGTTTCCTTTAGGAGGATTGCTCCTTTTCTTTTGTTTGGGTTTTGACAAGAATGGCAGTGAGGATTCCAATGGTGGCAGCTTTGTACTTGGCATGACTGCCCTCCTTGTTTTCTTTCTCTCCAAGTTGAGTGCACTGTTCTGAATAACTCTGCTTGATCTCTCCTCACAAATGAGTATTCCTTGGCAGACCAATCAACAACTGGAAGTGGTTGTGTATCAACTTGTTCTCTAAAGAATTGAGGAAGTGTATCCCCATCATCATCTGACAATCCTCCCACATCCTCTAACATGAAGATAGATATATGTGAGGGTGAACCTGTTGTAACTGCGTCAACACACTTCAAACTTGTCCTCGCAATTGGCCCAGTAATCCTCCATAGAAGGCTTGTGGTAAGAGCGACCGCCAAGACGTGTTGAGTAAAAACCCCAAGGGTCATATGAGCGTGTGTCAACAAGGTACTTAAGATTAAGTCTTGCTAACTCGTGGCCTATAGCCTTGGCGTCAATTGTTGTTTTGCACCTGTAGATTCCCATTTGCAATGGAAAATTTGCAGCTTGCTTGTGCTTGTGGCGTAGATGTGAATGACCACAATGTAATTGCCTTAGAAATTCCATGAAAATTGTCTTATCTGAAGGATAACGACGTAGCATGGTTGGTAATCCTGCATATCCATAGACACAAATGTAGGTATGAGTAGGGAACTAAATGAACCAACCCACCCATTCTACAATTGCTTCTCTAGCAACTATCGAAATACGAACATGTAATTCCCGGTCTAGGTTCCTCACTATGTACATCAAGAATGCTTCCTGCACATGCTTGAAATGTCTCTCAGACTTTGTGAACTAAAGCTGGGCATAAGTTGGTCATAATACTAATGAACTTTATGTACACTGAGAATCCCTATTGTGTTCAAACCTTTAAACTGATCTTGATAAGCAATCAGGTATACGAGATACAAACACATGTGAAACTTATGGGGAACCAGGAAACCAATAATCTGCTTGTGGAGAACGTCATTGATTAAAGAGGCCCAATCATAATGCTCTCACCTGGAAATAATCTGAGCAATGATGTAATACATCCAAGGCTGAAATTTGTGAGCATCTACGTGACCGGAAATACAATTAAGAAGAGTGATCAAAATCATGTATTCATCCTGGAATTCTCCACGACCCACATTGTTTGGCAATTTACTTTTCTTTTCTTTCAGCCACATTTCTGCCATTTTACTCTGACACATCTCCTTATCAGCACTGAATGTCTTTTCACACAGATCCATGGTAATGACCTAACTATTCGAATGTTGAGGGATTCCAAAACACCTCTCAATGTCATGGGGCTTGAGACTGCAAATCACTTGTCCATGTACCGATTGAATTTCTTGGGTAGTAGAATTGTAATGCTTTACACAAGACATCATGAATTATATGCAATAAACTAAAAAAGGGAGTGAAGTCGTCTCTAGCAACCCAAATTCTTCGATGCTTTGAAGTATATATGAACTTATTTTTGACCCTCTGAAGTCAACTTCTAGATTCACCTTTTGCAAATCCGTGTTAGTTATTCTAATGAAATCATGAATTAAGACCGACTTGGTTTTGAATTCAATCTGTGTATATTGCATTTTATAAAACTCGCCTATTGACTATAAACACGACTATATTCTGACAACTTTCTCCGAAAAGCCAAAAATGCCCTTGATGAGACTTAAAATACCCTATCGGAGGGAAAATTTTATGAAACTTTTTGAGACCTGGGTTTTGTGCAAAAAATAATTCTAAACAAACCCACAACATCATAAATTTGAAAAAACGCCTTTTAGCTTGACATGCAAAGAATTTTTCGAAAAAGGCAACTGGGGGCAACAAGGGCAGATTTTTCCGGAAAAATATGGAACATGGGTTTTGTGCAAAAGAGAATTGAGGCTTCGAGGTAAATTTTCCTAAAAATTCTAACACGTAGTTTTTATGGAGAAAGTCATGCACAACCAACCTAGATGATCAAAATTGTCAAAAGTCGTCAAATTCTTAGACATGTGAAGAATACCTAAGACAAGAATAGAAGAAATTAACACAAAAAATAGAAGTTTTATGTTTTTGCTTCTGTAAAAATTGCCATGCTTGTTTGAATTCTGTCGATTATTCTAGAACTGTATCTACAAGGAAATCTGAAAAAATATACTTATGGCGCTTTTGAATGCTACTTGCACAAGAGAAAACTCATTTGCACTCAACCTGTTATGAGAGAAATGGACGCCATCTTGAATAAATAGAGTAAATCTTAGGTTTATGGCGCCAACTGCAAGTATAAACCCTTATTTCAAAAGAAATTATCTGATTAGACCCCACATTGCGCAACAGAAACTGACTTGGAGTTTCAAAAATATTAAAATATTAAAATATTCAATTTAACTCAACATGCGAATTGCAATGAGTCTCAAAATAAGCGCCAATATTTAAATATTGAAGAAATTCGCCTTTAGTAAAATTAACTACTGAAACTGAAAATTTAATATTATTTTATTTGAGTTAACTGAAATCTTTCCTTTTGGGTTCTCTTAGAATATTTTACTGATTTTGAAAAGTCAAAGTTTGACTTTTTAGGCGTCCTCCATCAAAAGTTGAGATTTTTAGCTAACTTCCTATTTTATAGCTTGTTGAAAACGTCACAGTAGCCTCTGTTGAACTCTGATTTTCGAGTGCCCAGTTGATGCTGGAGCTGAGTTGAAGGATCCAATGTGTAGCCAGAACAACACTAATGAAATGTCTGTTGGGTGTTGCAACCTCAGACAACTGAATCTGGTGCCTCAAAATGAAGGGCGCCTTTCTCAAGGAGATATGTAATTTCATAAGAAATTCCATTTTCTTGGTTTTGTCATTTGACGCTTCAATCTGCAGTTGCCGATGAATGATGACTCTCGTCGACTGGATGTTGGATCCCTGACCTACAGAAGAGTAGAAACATAAATTAACATGATTTTGCATTTTTTCAATTTCAACCGAGTGCCCTACTTTGACCCTCGCAACCAAGAACTGGATTGCTCTGATTTGTGTGCTGGTGGGCTTGTTGCATAGCCGAAACAACTTGGAAGAGATGTTCCTGGCAATGACGAATCAAGAAGACTGCATTTAGTGCCTCTAAAAGAAGGGCACCTTTTTCAAGGCAATATGTAAATCCCTTAGCCATTTTTCAGCTTGTCTCCATTTTGCATTGATTCTTCGATTATGGGTGATTGACAGATCCCGAAGGTTGACGGATAGATTCACTGAATAACTAGGAGGATTCCACACAGGTCTCATGAAGATGAAAACTACTAGAAACCTCATCTGACTAGCCAAAAGGCAAGGCACCCCTAGCCAGCAGAGGTACAATTTGATATTTTCACTTATATCTACCCTTTGCTTTACGCGCTCATTGGATCCACTGCCACGGCCACTTGGCACAACTGATGATCTTGTGAACGGGTGCATTGTATAGCCAAGTTGAATCAAAAAAGATTCCCCGAAAATGGAAACTACAAATTCAATCATTTGAGGGGCCTAATTCAAGGGCGCCCATGGGCTACAAGGGCACAAAAACTGCAAATTTGATTGCCTATGTGATATATAAACCCTTCATAACTTCTGCTTCCACCTTCAATTGCCGAAGTTCCGGAGTTCCGAGAATCAGTTGAACTTGCTTGATAGCTTGTCGAAAAGCTTACAGAAAACCGAAGAGATTTGATGTATTTGCAACCAGAAACAACAAAATCTGAGCCTTCCAATTGAAGGGCGCCCATGAGCTCCAAGGGCACAGATTTGCTCTGGACTTGGTAATTTCCTTTGTTTCGCGCACTGCGAACACCATGTCAACCATTGAGTTGACCACGTAGAAGCATTATTGTTGTTGACACGTATGTGTGATTGTATTTCACCATTTCCACATGTATGGACACTGTAAAGTTGATTTGCACGTTGATTGTGCAAGTATATCCGACGTTACAAAGTGATTTTTTGCACTTTTTGCCATTTGAAAATCCCCTCCGCCATGAAACATCTTTTTTAGCATCTTTCATCATAGAATATTTTGCTTTGAGTTTCAAGCTGAGATTTTGACACTTGGTACTGGCCAACTGCCATTGACGACCTCAGAGGTCCTAACTTTTCTCCTAAAAAAGTGAAAACTACCCACCATGCTTAAAGTGACTTTCAACTGAAACCGATTTCACCACTATGATCGTGATGTGAAATAAGCCAATCAAAATTAATTTCAGCCAACTCTGACAAGTTTCTATTTTTAGGGTTTTTGACCTAAAAATAAGAGTCCAAAAACCCTAATTTCAAAATTTTCAAATTTTGCCAGTATCTTCCTAACATCACATTGACCAAAAGCCAATACTTGATTTGCCCAAAAACTGAGTTTTGACACCATTTTTACAAAGTTTAGACCATTTTAAGCAAAATATCTTAATTAAGCCAAAAAAAATTGATTTGGGTACTACAAGGGGCATTGTTTTCTTCAAACATTTGCATTTGTAGGAGAGACTCTGCAACCAAATAAAAATTCATGTGTTTAATATTATTTTTCTATTTATTTAAATTTTTAATTTTATTAATATCCTTACTAAGTTATAAATGGCAATTGTTATCCTTGCAAATTTGTGGTGGAAAGAATATGGTGCCACAACGCATAATCTTCAAAAGCTTGTCATTCACATTTTATCTCAACCTTGTAGTGCTTCTAGTTGTGAGCACAATTGGAGTGCCTTTAAAACCATTCACACAAAGAAGTGCAATAAGGTTACTTAAAAGTGTTTAAATGACCTTGTCTTCGTGTGATACAACCTTCGGTTGCATGAAAAAAAGATACAAGGGCAAGGTTCACACGAAACACTCGACCTTGATGACATTGATCCATACTTAGATTGGATTGTTGAGCCTGATGATGTCAATGTGGAACCATGGTTAAGTGATGATGAGTTAGTTGATTTGGAGAGGGCAATAGTTGAATTAGAAACAAAGTGCAACATATGAGGAGGCAGAGGGCGAGGTTGGCCAGCTAGTAGAGACAGTCTCCTCATATACATAATGTGATCCTATCACTATGGATGAGACACCTATTGAGGCTCATATTGAGGATATTGCACCTATACCATCTACTCCAACAACACCCACACAATGGCAACAAACTTTTTTGAGTTTTAGTCGTAGAAGAAATTTATGATTTATAAGTTTCATTGATATTGAAATTTGAAGTCGATATGCATTCAAAAGTTGAACTTGTTTTTTGGTCTATGATATGTTTTAAACTCAAATTTTGATTTATATATAATGGAAATCAATAATATGTTCTACAAATTCAATATATATGTGTTTTTTTGGAGAATATTTTTAAAATAATATACATTCAAATGTTAAATAAATTTGCTGAGTTTGTCTTGTCCAAATTTTTGCCAAATCCCGAGTTTTTAAAAAAATTGGGTCTATCTAGTTATTGCTGAGTCTGAAGTTTACAACTATGCATAAACATACGTAAACAAAATATATTGTGTGTATAACTCAACTGCAACTCGACCTATGCAACTAAATCAGTCTTGCTAGCATGGACAGGTCTCACAGCCCACAACAATATTATCTAGAAAGTAAAGGTCTTTTTAAGGTAGACAGTCTCTATATTTAGAGTACAGGGCAGCTTATGCAGCCTATAAAGTATATTACAATAATATTGAAACAAGTTAAGAACTTCTAAGTCTGCCCATAGAACCAGAGTATAGAATTTAAAGATTAATTGTCAAACTTTGCAATTGTTCTATCATGTAATCCTCAAAATAGTAAACATGAATTAACCTTCAATTGTCTCATTAATCCTGAGAATTATGTGGTCATGTATATAATTTTTTCTACCGTTTACTATGTGACTCACAAGAAAGTACCCATCTTTAATGAGATTGAATTATGTTTTGTTTGAATTTGGCAATGCAAAACAAAGGAAAGAAAATATCATTGCAGTACAAACTCTACGAAACAACATAATGGGATCCACCCGGATGGCAACGACATACATCCTTCTGTGTTAAGATTTGGCAGCCATGATCAGCAGCACATACATTGTGAAGAAGCCTCTCAACAGCAGCCTACGGTGCTCATGAGGAACTGATGGTGTCCCTCAAATACATCACCCTTCTGGTTGTTTTTCTCTTTCTCCTTCTGTCATTCTCTCTCCATATGTTTCCTCAATTGAGTTACATACTTGGTCAACAACATTTGGCAGTCGCCCATATACCTGCTGATTGTACATCTGAGCTGTTTGAGAGGGGTTTCATTTTTAACACAATCGGGAATAGGGTACTCTACTTGTGGTTTCCATTGCTTCTTTGGGCTTTTGGGCCTTATTCTTGTCTTTGTGTCTTCAGTGACTTTATACCATAATCAAAATTAACTCCTAAAACTAAGATTATATACTGTAAAGAGATCAATGTTTCATCTTATTTCCAGTTGTTATTTATTTTGCATAATACACTAGAATCAGAGACTTGTATTTCGAGGAACCATCCTCGAAGTCTTGGCAGGTACTTGCCTCTACTGCAAGTTTTGTTTTCAAAATTGGTGTCTGTAAATTTAACAATATTATTATTATTACAACATATTTGACTAGTTAATACCCACTCTTTAATTTGCAAATTGCCCTTGATATAAAAAGTTTGTCAACTCCTCCGTTTTTAATGGAGAAGTCATCTTTATTCCTTTATGGGCCACAAAAACTTTGGCAGTCTGTGAAGGTTGCAAGTTTTGAGCATTGTACGTCAAGCTTCTTGATGTTTTATCGAAAATACAGTGTATTTACATGAAGGACTCAACACTTCGGTAGCAGTTGGTCAAGATAATATCTATGAAGAAAAGAAAGAAATAAAATATGGAATCTACTGAATCTCTGAATCATGTAATTACAGCCGTGACAATTAAAAATCCTAGAAGATATGTGTAAAATATTTAAGAAAAGACAAGGTAATTCAAGCCTTCGCTATCAAAGGCCTGTGGTACCATTCTCTGCAACAACAAAAATTAGAGGAACCCTTAAAATTTGAAAATTATATTTGCTTTTGTAGTCACAGTAAGAGCAGTTGAAATGCTAGCAATCATAATCACATAAATAACAATCTATTCTTAATTTAATTTTTATAAGATTCAATCATTTAGCACTCAAGTTAATTTCTCAGGGCCAAGGACAGAAGATACATGCACCAAACAGATTATATAGTAGGTGCTATGTGTGTTGCAATGCAATGAAAATATTTGATTTTATCAATATCCATAGGACAAGAAGAAACATAATCCTCGACAAGTTCGCAAAGCAGGGGTGTTTAAAACAAGGACAAAGCGTTAGCTTCCTTCCTTGATGATGGGTGGAGCTATGATGACACTTCCAATATTATTTCTCTACACTCAAGTCCAAGTGTTTCTTTAGCATTATGTTGACATTAACCGACACAAAGCAGGGGAGGAGATTACATAGAAAGAGAGCGTTCAAACATTTCTCACTTAATGCAAAATATGTCTATAATTTTGCCATCTGAATTTCTCACATTATTTAAATATGCATTGCAACGAGAAATAGTCTCAATTTTATTCCTTCGAATCAAGCTGGTTGAAAATATCACATAGTGTATTTTGTTTTGGATTGCTCCACAACAAATTCAAGACAAAAATAGTAAAGAAATAGACTTTGGAGGTATCTTTGAAAAATCATGTTATTGTGAAAAATGCACTATTCAAGTAAGGCCTCTATATCAGTGCCAGAAACAAGCGATTTCAACCACAGTTGCATTACATTCACACAACATTGACAAAAAGTGGCAAGAGTGTGAATAGAATTCAATTATACAATTTTGAAATGAGAATAACACTACAAAAACTTAAGAAACTGAAAACCAATGTATTATTCATTAGAATACAGGAATAAAAACTGATTGATAATTCATGTCCATTATAGCACACAAAGACAAATATAAACATAATAGATAAAAACGTCTGATAAAAAAAAATGCAATTGGGCTTTATGTAAAAAATGTAGTGTTGGCCCTCAAATAGCAAGCTGTTTCGTTCATCACAAACTAATCTTTCAGGGGCAGCCCTGTGTTTTTCTTACCTAAACCCATATTAGAGTAAATTTTGAAAACCCGTCTTTGGATGTAAAACTTGACTTCGAGAGTAAGTTTTCAGTCTGCTTGTGCTCTATATTGTTCTGCCCCTTCAGGCTTTTACTGTAAAATTGAACCAAAAAGTACGTATACCTTAAAAAATTCGGAATCACTTTTGAGAAACTTGGGAAACAGCACAGCAATTACATGTGATCAATCATGAGTTCTTTTACGAGTACTCCTACAATGATTTCAACAACCCTCCTGCTAATCAAATCAATCATTTAGCATATCCTTAAAACATAACAAAATGCACCTGCTGATTATTTCAGAACCTCAATCACAAAATAATATTTCAAGGGCATCCCTATGTTTTTCTTACCTAGAACCATATTAGAGTATGAAGTTTGAAAACCCCTCTTAGGGTGTAAAACCGAATTCAAAAGTAAGTTTTCAGTCTGCTTGTGCTCTAGATTTCTCTGCCCCTCTAGGCTTTCAGTGTAAAATTGAATCAAAAAATTTAGAATCATTTTTGGGAAACTTGGAAACAGCACAGCAAATGTGGAAAAGCTATTAGATGTGCTCAATCGCAATTTTTGTAAGAGTACTGCTACTATGATTTCAACAACCCTCCTGCTAATCAAATCAATCATTTAGCATATCTTTAAAATTTTAAATCATAACAGAATGCACCTGCTGATTATTTCAGAACCTCAATTATCCTCCTCCTCTGGACTTAACTAAATATATTTACCTGCTGCCATGCATTTTCATTTGTGGCAATAAGCCAGACATGATTCTTCACGTTTATTGAATTCTGACTGGAAATATTTAATAACCAAGCCATCCTAATAGGTAGATCTTTTAAGGAATCACTGCTTCAATTTCAGGACTGTTATGCATAGATTATTACAAAAAATGATGTTGTATAGGAGATATGGCGTAGCATGGTAAAAATCTGGTACAATACAAATCTATTTAGGTGTAACTACTTGCATTTCCAATGGATGTCCATTTGTGTTCCAACCTTGAAGAACAATCTTTGGTACTGTACTTTTAGGGACTTCAAATGTAATATCAATAGGCAACACCTCACCAGGAACTAACGAAAAGTAGTTGTCTGAGTAATGGACAGGAAGTATACGTGAATCTTCTCCTGTTTTTAGATTCTTGGTAGCAGCATGTACTGCGAAATGAAGAAAAAATGCAACCCCTGGGTGGTCCCCTTTGGTCTCTGCCACATGCATTTGTTTCTCCTTCCTTGTATACACATGACTTGATATCCTTGAAAGCAGTCCCTCCCTTTTCTCATTTGCAGGTTCCAGTTCCATATTCATATTCTTAATTTGAATGGGTTCCTGTTGGTTGTGATGGTGTTCAATATTAAGGAGAGACTGACCTTCAGATAGTGAATTTTTTGAGAGGTTATGCACTTTCATTTCAACTTTATATGTTTGTCCTACCAAAGTTACTCGAGCAGATGTCCGTATTGGAACTTTTTTAGATCTATATGCCTCTAGTGGCTTGTAGTCTCCTCCTGGCAAATGGAGCCAATAAAAGTTTCTAGATAAAATGTTTGAATTCGAGTTATCTAGAAGCTTGAGGAGAAGAAAATAAACTGGCTTTGCATTCTTTGTCTTTGGATAGTCCATTTCAAATATTGGAAGAGTTTTTTTTGCTGGCACTGATATACTTTTAATTTGTTTGTGGTATGGGCAACTCCCTTCCAGTTCCCATACTGATGTATCCACTGTAACTCCTGAGAGGGGACTTGATGTCGTATTCACAATCTGAAAAAAAAATGGAAATCAACTCCACATCCTTCAATTGCTTGAAGGAAGAAAGAAAAGGAAATCTGAACACATGAATGAATCCATAAAATATGAAGATACAGACAGAAAGTAATCGGTGACTTCAAAATCACCTCCACAAAATATGTTGCTAGATTCAGTTGCACATGGATAGGCTCTCCAGCTGAACGGGCACCATAGAATCCTGCAGTCTGATCATGAAAATGGTCATAAAATTGACCCCTTAGGCCTGTCCATGGGTTTTGTGTTTTCCAAATTAGGACACCTGTATATTTTGTCCACATCCGTGATGTCCACCCTTCCAAAAGTGCCCTATACTGAATATAGTTAACAAGTTGTGCCTGGAAAAATATCAGAGAATTGTACAAGTCAGAAGAACCATCAGTTATAGCAATCTCTAGTTTTTAAAAGGAATTGGAAATAACAAGTTTGGCCTACCTTTTCACAGAAATCGTCTAGGCTCTTTGGCTCTCCGTACATTTCAATTTGATTATGGACCTTCCCTGGTTTAGAATATGGTATATACTTGTGATAATCCCAAACAGGATTTGGCACTTCACGAATGTAGCCATTTGAGAGCTGAAAGAGAGGGATTTGCCATGCTTCTTGAGGCAATGTTCTTCTCATGGTGGCTGCAACTGGAATCCCTACAGAACCTACCTCTGGATTAAACCCATATTCATAAAAGTCATCCTTGAAAAAGTTTTCTGGATACTGGATTTCATAGGGTCCATCTGAAAAATCTCCTTTTCCATTCGCAAATCCATCCCATAATGATCCCTGTATGTATACACGAGTCCCATCCAGGTATCGGCTGGGATCTTCATAAGATTTAGTCCACGAATGTGACTCAATCAAATTTGTGTCAACTCCAGGTAACTCAAAGAAAGGATGCAGCTTCAGATCATTCTTCAGAGCTGTATTAATGTCCTCTGGTGGGTGTTGCTCATTACCTCCAACCCATAAGGCCAAGCTTGCATGGTTGCGCAAGAGCTTTATTGTATCCCTTGCACATTCAAGAAAAAGGTCATGATCCAGTGGCCCATTTGGATTTGAAACAGGTACACCACGCCCATCAACATCTCCAGTTATCCAAAACTCTTGCCAAACCTGAAGCAGGGTACATTTTATTTCAGTGGCATGTTAAGATGTATATAGGAATTGATGACATCACAAGAAACCTCGCATGCTAAAATTTGTTGGGTTGAATCACACAAAGCGTGCTTTCGAAAAGTTTTATTTAAACTAGGATTAGTGTGAACATTGCTAGTTTCCAAAGCATCTGAGTGGAATACAAATAACATATTTTCTCCACAAGCTAAAGTAAAAATACAAGAAAACATTTATTAAATTATTAATCAAAATGAATTATTTATCTTCAATTATAATTCTGGTTCTAAGTTCAGTTCTGCAGTTTATAATGAGAAGAAACAAATCTGCAAAGAAGACCTGCTCCAAAATACTCATCGCTATGCCTGCTCAAGCATAAGGCACTAATATGCAGATCAATGGGAGCTTTCTGTCTCCAAAACTCTTATGGGTACAAGAGAATTGGAAACCTGTTGTTCTGTGGACATCCTGATGATGTTTAAAGGGAATTTCTTGGCTATCTTATCCTCCAACAAGAGAAAGATCCTGCCTCCCAAGGTGAACTATGAGAAAGATTATGCCTCTCCAAGGGTGAACCTTCATGAAAACATTGTTAGAATATTAAATTCCTTATGTTAATGGTCATTGGTAACTGTTTTGCTACAGTAGACGGCTTTCTACTGTTGCTACAGTAGTCGGTAGGTTTAGTAGATAGATATCATTAATATCTACTATCTCTTGTATCTTCTATTTATTGTAGCTTTTTTTCATGATAATGCAACTTACAATTTTCGAGTTCATTCCAGAACATGGTATCAGAGCCTGAAAATTAAAAATTCGTTTTTCTAAAAATTTCTTAGAAATTTTTCAGTTTTTTTAAAAACGTTTTTTTAGCTTGAAAAATTTGTGGCTAGGGTTCAGACATGTTTTTGTTCATTGAGTCTGCATTCAAATCACGTTTATTTCTGGGCATTATTCTGAAAATCACGGGCTTCTTCAAAACACGTTTTTTCTCTATAGTGGGCGCAATTTTTTTCTGGCTGCATTTTTTTTAATTTCTAGGCATGATTTACAAAAGTTTTTGTGGTATTTTGTGGTCGTTTTTGCCTATACCAGTGACGGCTAGGGTTTTTACAACTCTTTTCCTGCATTTTCTGGAGATTCGAGCCATTTTCTGCAACTTTTTGAAGCTCTCATGGCGGCTAGGGCATCTTGCAACTTCGCCTAGGGTTTTCACCAATCAAACCACCTCGAAAACTTATTTTGCTTGCAGATTCCTGATGGGCTTTTCGACATCTCAACTGGGTTGGTCTCGAATTTTTTTGGGTACCTTGGTTTCGGTGCCTCGAAATTTGTGCCATTGGGTGTTGACGAAATTTTTTGGGTAGTCAAAAATTTTTTTGGGTTTTCAGCATTCTCTTCTGGGTACTGTTCAGATCTTCTGGATTACGTCATCAACGTGCCTCGAAATCCGTGCTAGGGTTTCATCTTTGACTTTGTGCATTTTTTATTTTTGTTTTGCCTTCACCAGTTTGACCTCAGGGTACGTGATGGCATCTCTGACGAGCATAATGCTCGCAAGCAACCAAAAGTTCAACGGGAAGAATTACAACACCTGGAAGTAGCGCATGATTACGATCTTCGAATATTGTTGCCTTGATCAAATCGTTTTGGGGAACTCAGCTCGTCCCACTGTAGTCGGCAAGGACAAGGACAAATGGGATGAACGCAATCGGGAAGCCGTCATGCTCATCAAACTTTCAGTCACAGATCAGCAGCTACCTCAAGTACCGTCTGGCAAAACTGCTTCAAAAATTTGGGATCACTTGAAGGCCCTTCATGAAACCTCCAACAAGAGCAGAGCGTTCTTTCTCAAGAACATGCTTTTTTCCATCATGATGGATGAGAAAATGTCCTTACAGGAGCATCTCACGAAGATTAAAGACATTCGTGATCAGTTGGAGGCGATTGGTCGAAAAATGGAGGAAGAAGACATGGTCGTCATTACTCTGAAGAGTCTTCCGCGTTCGTATGAGCATTTCATTAAGACGCTAAATATCACCTCCACCAATGTTGATCTCAAATTTGAAGATCTTTGCAACAAGCTATTGCAACAAGATCGATGGCCACAACAGTTTGGAAGCAATACCAGTTCCACCTCCATAGAGCAAGCGTTCTCCGCCAAATCTTCTACTAAGAACAAAGGGAAGGCTCAATCTTCTCAGCCGAAAGGCTCTGGTTCTTCTCAGGACAGCAAGAAAAAAAAGAACGTTCAGTGCAATTATTGCCATAAATATGGTCACATCAAGGCTGATTGTATAATTCGGATGGATTCTGCACAAAAGAAGCAGGGAGGGTCTCAACAAAAGGCAAATGTCGAAGAGCACACTGAGCAGAAAGAGTCTGCATTCTATGCTTTTAAGGCCAAGAGAACTGCAGATCCAGTCTAATCTTCTGCCTGGTATATTGATTCTGGGGCTTCTCGGCATTTTACTCATCGTCGAGATTGGTTCACCAAATATGAACCATTCACTGATTCAGTGATCTTTGCAGGCGGCGAAGAGTACACCGTTGCCGGTAAGGGCAATGTTCAGATTCACTCTGGAGGAAGAAATTTACTCTTTCTTGATGTCTACTATGTTCCAGGCATGGAACATAATCTTCTCTCCGTCAGCCAGATCATGAAGCATTCTCCTCAGCTGGATGTTATATTCAGTTCGTCCACTTGCAGCATTGTTGATAAGGCGACACGTACTACGATTGCCATGGGACTTGAGGATCATGGTCTATATAGACTTGCTAATTCCGGTGATTCTCAGGAGCACGCTCTGGCAGCAAAAAGTACTTCCATCAGCAAACTTTGGCATCAACGTTATGGGCACTTGAACGTGCACTATCTCTCTCAACTGTCTCGGGAGGGTTTGGTTGCTAGTCTACCTGAGATCCAAACTCAAAATCATGGAGTTTGTGGAGCCTGTCAAGCTGGGAAGTAGCATCGGACACCATTCTCGGATGGTGATTCTTGGCGAGCCTCCAAGGTACTTCAATTGGTTCACGCTGATGTATGTGGACCAATGAACACTCCATCTATTACTGGGTCCAGGTACTTTTTATTATTTGTTGATGATTTCAGTCGAAAAATGTGGGTGTATTTTTTGAAACATAAATCAGATGTGTTCAATACATTTCAGCAGTATAAGGCCTTGGTTGAGAAAGAATCAGGTTCTCACATTGTTACTCTAAGGTCAGATAATGGGGGGGAGTTTTGTTCAACTGACTTCTCTACTTTTTGTGCTCAACACGGCATCAAGTGCCAACTCACTACACCATACACCCCTCAGCAGAATGGTGTCGTTGAACGTAGGAATCGCACCATTACTGAAATGGCTCGTTCTATGCTGGAGTACAGGAATGTACCTAAGAAATACTGGGTTGAAGTAGTTTATACTACCGTGTACCTCCTGAATTGGTCTCCTACACAGGCCGTTAAGAAGATGACTCCAGAAGAAGCCTGGTCAGGACGTAAGCCTAAAGTGGGCCATTTGAAAGTCTTTGGTTCTACCGCTCATGTATGGATTCCAGAAGCCAAGCGTGCCAAGTTGGACTCCAAGAGCCAAAAACTTATGTTCACTGATTACAGTGACAATCACAAGGCATACAGGTTGATTGATGTGGAGACGGATCTTCTCATATTCAGTCGTGATGTTGTGATTGATGAGACTACTGGTTCATTTGTTCCTACAACCAGCCCTCAGGATCAGCCTATGAAAGTCCCTGATGATGGTGTTCGTCTTCCTCTTGGTTCCCCTGATGGGAGAGCTTCAAAGCATTCTGACTCTGAAGATGAGGAGTCTACCGGTCATGATATAGCACCACCTGATCTTCCTCAGGATTCACATCCAGATGACTTTGTTCCAGAAATCCCAGAGGATGAGGAGTCTACCGGTCATGATATAGCACCACCTGATCTTCCTCAGGATACACATCCAGATGACTTTGTTCCAGAAATCCCAGAGGATGTTGTTTCTCCTACTCCAAATGTTGGTACTTCTACTCGTCGGCCTAAGTGGTGGCTCAAGACTATCGGAGATCTTCATAATGATGAACTCATTGAGGGTAGATCAGCTCGCAGCAAGAGCAAGCAGCCAAACACAGTCAATTTTGCTCTTATGGCCAACCTACACAACATCTATGAGCCTCAAACATATTCAGAGGCTAAAAGAATTCCAGAGTGGGAAAAGGCTATGCAGACAGAAAACCATAGTCTTCTGAAGAATCACACTTGGGATATTTCTGATCTTCCTCCTGGGAAGAAACCCATCAGTTGCAAATGGGTTTATAAGGTCACGTATGATGCCGATGGCACTTTGGATAAATACAAGGCCAAATTAGTCACTTGGGGATTCACACAGCGGGAGGGCATTGACTACGAGGAGACTTTTGCTCCTATTGCAAAGATGAGCACAATTCGTCTTCTTCTCGCTATTGCAGCCCAATTCGCATGGATAGTTCATCAGATGGATGTCAAGAGTGTCTTTCTCAATGGTGAGTTGCAGGAACAAGTCTACATGACGCAGCCTCCTGGTTTCAAGGTTGCCGGAAAAGAACATCAGGTTTGTAGGCTCATGAAAGCACTCTATGGATTGAAACAAGCTCCTCATGCATGGTACATCAAGATTGATCAGTACTTGGTTGATCATGGTTTTCAGCGCAGCCCTTCTGACACTAATTTGTATGTCAAACACTGGTGATGATATTCTCTTTCTTGTTGTCTATGTTGATGACTTGATCATTACTGGCAGTTCAACACATTTGATTGCAGCAATCAAACAGAATTTGTGTCAAACTTTTGACATGATAGATTTGGGGCTTCTCCATTACTGTTTGGGTATTGAAGTTTGGCAGACCGTTGATGGTATCTTTATCTCTCAGTCTAAATACGCTCGGAGTCTAGTTGACAAATTTCGGATGCAGGATTGCAAACCTGCCTCCACACCTATGGAGAAGAGGCTGAAGTTATCAGCCAACTCTAATTCACCTCCAGTTGATGAAACGACATTCAGGCAACTCGTGGGCAATCTCATCTACCTCACTGCCACTAGACCCGACATCAATTTTGTAGTGAGCTACATCTCTCGCTTCATGACAGCTCCAAAAGTTGATCATTGGCTTGCAGTGAAGCGAGTGCTGAGATATGTTAAAGGCACTTCAGATTATGGCATTTTGTATGGCAGATGCAAGGATCCAAAGCTGATTGGTTATACAGATTCCGATTGGGCAGGTTCAGTGGATGACCAAAAATCTACTTCTGGATATGTATTCAGTTTGGGTACAGGTGCTGTAACATGGACCAGCAAGAAGCAACAAGCAGTGGCTCTTTCCTCGACCGAAGCAGAATATCGAGGAACAGTTAAAGTAGCATGTGAGGCAGTTTGGCTCCGTCTGATGCTTTCTGACATGCACATGTCACAAGCAGGTCCTTCTCCCTTGTACACTGACAATCAAGGGGTGCTCAAACTGGCCAAAAATTCAGTCTTCCATGAACGTACCAAGCATGTCGAGCTTCATTGTCACTACATCCGCAAGCTGGTAGAAGACGGATCAATTCAGCTGCAGTATGTTCCAACGGCGGATCAGACTGCAGGTATTCTCACCAAGTCTCTAAGCCCGGATAAATTTGTCAAATTCATGGGTCAACTTGGTGTTTTTGACCGATTGACCATTAAGGGAGGGTGTTAGAATATTAAATTCCTTATGTTAATGGTCATTGGTAACTGTTTTGCTACAGTAGTCGGGTTTCTACTGTTGCTATAGTAGTCGGTAGGTTTAGTAGATAGATATCATTAATATCTACTATCTCTTGTATCTTCTATATATTGTAACTTCTTTTCATGATAATGCAACTTAGAATTTTCGAGTTCCTTCCAAAACAGACATCAGGGATTTTTAAGAAACCACAGTTCCCTACATTCAACCCTAATGAAACTTCCACATCTCTCTAGTGAATATTAGCAAGATTACTCTATCGGGATAATATGTGGTGCTATTTTCACAAAGCAACCGAAAGTTCTCAACTACACTCATTTTTTTGTCAACATTGAATTCGAGAAGACATTACAAAACAATACTGCTGGACATGGGAGAAAATGAATAGGAAAAATCAATAGAGACGAATCTACTAGATAAAGAGTAAAACACAAGAATAGACCCTTCAGATGTCAAATCTACCATCCACATGGCCATCTAGCTCGGGTTTACGCCACCATGCAAGACCAAGAACAGAAGAAACTAGCAGATACTGAGAAAACGAAGAAGGAAACACAAGAAGAGAATAGCACAATTCAAGGGAATGACCAAGGGAATCATGTCTTGACCAACTGAAAAAATTACCCAACTAACATATTGGCGCAGGAAAAGGTCGAATTCCAAAGTGGCTACAGAAGAAAACGTAAGCCAACAACTTAATCAGCCAAAACGGTTATCATTTCAAATCCCTTTGAGGAACTCAACCCTATCGATATTGATGAAATGAAAGGTATACAAAATAGCCAAAGAACAATAGACAAATTCTCTTCAAGCTCTGGCTTCACAGAAGGATGAGGAAGACATCACCAAAGGGAGTTGAAGAAAGTTGAAACCACTCAGTCAAATTGTCGTACAAGCATTGGAGGAAGAGTAGAAATCGGGTAATCAGTCAAAACTCCTAACAGATTAGGTACTTTCACATCAATAACAGACTCTAAACCAATGCACAGATCTAGGGTCACAAACATAAGAACAAGACCCAATAAAGAGTCAAAACCTTAATAATTCTGCCAAGAAATCAACCAAATAAAAGAAGAAAACCCACCCAAGAAGTGAACAAAAGCATTCCTGTCCAGGGAAGAAATGTAATATCCCCTCTGGACTGTTATTATTTTGATTTTAGTCCGTTGCTGATCAATTTAGATATTAGTGTCATGATTAAATGTTGGACAAATAGATAAACTGTTAATTTAAGTTTAATTTCAGTTGATTTTAACTTATGATTTTATTTCAGATACTACTGATATCCTCTTGTAGATGAAGGAACAGATGTTAGTAGATAAGAGAAAGGAGGCTCTGAACTGAAGATTGCTCTGTTTGGGCTCCACCCTAAATGACAACAGCCATCAACATTTGGCATGAGTGTCATGTTCCTTTTATAATAAATGTGATACTATTGTGTTTAAGTGGTTTCATATATGACTCTTTCTGTTTTGAACTTTGGTCAGTAGTGTTTTCTGTTGGTTTGGCTTCTTGTGGTTATGTATTCAAGTGTTGTTCTTGCATTGGTAAGTTGGAGGGCTAGGGACTCTAAACTAAATTGATCTTGAAATGCTAAAATTGATGGTTATAAGGTGATGACTATACGCAAAAAAAAATTATGAATTTAGAAAAAGAGAAATGAATCCCTATGTCAGCTGGACTGTAGGGCCGTGCAAGCTTTAAGTTGATTCTTCATATTTTAAAGCCAATATTCATTAAGGTTTGACAGATTATTTAATAAACATTAAGGGAGAGGAAGTGGGAGGCCCATGTGGCCTGAATCTCACCTTCCTAACCCTTGGTTCCACTAGTTTATCATTGATTAAGGCATTCAGCCATAAAGGAGGGTATTTTGGTTGTTTTTGTAAGCTATCAAATATCTTTAGTTGTAGTCAGCTGTAGTCGGCCAGTTGTTATAATTCAATAAAACTATAGTTGTAGCGGGAATAATTGATGTAATAAATGTCATGTGCATTCGGGTAATCTAGTCCCGATTAATGGTAGCAGGTTGTTATGAAACGTCACGACAGTTGGTTGCTCAACCACTGCCGAACATTATATGTACTCGGTTTTTGTAGTCGGCAGACATGTTGGAATGATCATGATTGATAGTACTATTGATATTTCTATTGTACATGGTGATATTTGCTGGAAATGAATATAAGCATCTCATGATTCAAGCATATTCTGTTTTCCGCTCTGTTATTCTATTCCATGTATTGCATATAGTCTAGTTTACTTCAGTAGTACATAGTACGTTGAATTACACCCAGTGGAGTAAACATTTGGCGCCGTTGCCTAAGCAGACTAGAGAATCACTCATCATGAGGATGGCAGCGTAATGGGTCAACCGGTGGAGGAACCCGCGGAAACTAATGAAGCAAGAGAGGACGAGTTAACACAAGATTTGGTAAATCTGTGGAATATATCACTAAGAGATCACGTACGGAGGGAAGCCCTCAGGCGAGAAATCCCTGAGGCAGTTATCTGGGATAGACTGGAAGTGAACGACGAGGTTGATCACCTTCTCAACCGTCTGCCAAGATTGTTGGCTTGCCACTTCATCATCCTACAGGACCTTCGTGCAAAGGAGGATCAGGAACGCCGAAGGCAACAAATATTGCAGAGGTACGAAGAATGAGCCAAACGAGAAGAGAAGGAACGAGACACTAGCCGGAGACGTACTCCTGGCAACCATCAATGATCGCGTGAACAACCTATAATGCCTATATGGCCAAACAAAGACAAGAACCGAATACCATTCGGACACGAAGCTGAGGAGGAAAGGGTTCAACGATCACTGAGATTACAAGAGCAAGAAAACCGGCGACGAAGACTAAGGCAAGTTGATAAACAATTGAATGAAGATCTAATTGAAATAAACCGAAGTATGAAAAGAGCAAATGCTAATCTTGAGGAAATAGACCAATCCATCAGTAGAGCACATCAAAGCTTTGTGGAAGGGAGGGATGAAGGACCCTTCATCACCCCATATGTAGAAAGATATAAAATCCGTGAAAATGAAAATGAATTAACTGAAGAGCTTGATAGCAACATCCAACGCATTCAGGAGTTGTCCATATCGGACGATGGCGAAGGGTTGAGGACTGGAAGATCTGAACCCAAGACCCCTTGGCAGAGGGAGTACCAGATTGGAACCCATGAGACTCAAGGTGTCGAGGACGCTAGACATGGGAGTGACTCGTACGTGGCCGAGAGTGCAAGTGACGCACCGGAAGGTAATGGGGAAACCAGTCCAGTCAGTTCCAATACACAAGGAGGACAACGGGAAAAGATGGTGACTCCAGCCGAGCGGCAAAAGCTGCGGAAGTTTACAGGGAATGGGTCAGAAGATCTAGCAAGACATTGCAAAACATGTGAAACAATTTGGATAGCAAATGGAGAGGATGATCCAGATCACTGACTGAAAGCATTTCCGGCGACACTCAAAGATAGTGCCATTGACTGGTACTCAAAATTGGACCAAGCGAACAAAGCTACATGGAGATTACTGAAGCAAGCATTTCAAGATGAGTTCAGACTCTTGAAGGATGATAGCGAGATTGTAGCAGAGATCTATAATACCAAGCAAAGGAAGCACGAGAGTGTGCAGACCTACAACCAAAAACTGAAATATCTGCTAGGGAAACTTGAGTCACAACCAGCAGATGGCCTGAAGAAGAGGTGGTTTATTGAGGGTTTGCTTCCCTCGCTACGAAAGAAAATGGTGGTACCTCCATCCTCGTACACTGAAGCATATAACCGTGCGATGGACATCGACAACGAGAACAAGACATCCTCCAGAGGGAAGAAGAAAGATGATGAAGAAAATACAAGGGAGAGCGAAGATGAATCAAAAACCGTACAAGCTCTCCGCTGTGGCATGTTGAGAATGATGAAAGAACTGAAAGCCGACAAAGAAGGGTCCAAGGAGGCGAACGAACTATGGTGTACCGAATGCAAGATAGAAGGTCATACAAAGGTGAACTATCCGAAGAAAATGTTTTGTGACATCTGCCAAGCTATGGGACACTCCGTCAAGGAGTGCTCGTACAACTTAAAAACACAGAGTTCGCAAGTATTCTTCACGCAAGGGGAACAGTCAACCCCTCCGACCACACCACCAAAACCCCAGAACAACAATGCATCCCCTGGCATCTATCGCAACAACCGGAGAAATAATATGCCAAGAAGCAAAATTCAGTACGACAACAAAGGTAGACCCATGATCCAGTTCCGGAAATGTAATGAATGGGATCACTTTGCAGGGGACAGCCAGAGCAATCAAGGTGCCGGGGGGAAGCTGTGCAAATGGTGTGGTCCTAGCGATCACGAAGACACCAACTGCCCAAAGCAGAAAGGCATCAACATGCTGGAGGTAGCCGACGAAGAAGTCTTGGCACTTACAAGGGCATAGACGAAGAAGGCCAATTATCCGGACCCTCATAAGAAGGCGAGACTCCGAGAAGCCAAGGCAAAAGTGGAAGAGGCAATGGCAAATGAACGAAGAACTGCCAAAGCGGCTAGTACGTCGTTGCAGTCAGAGTCTGAGAAGAACATAGTATAGCAGGTGCTTCACACAACCATACCAATCAAGGTAACAGACCTTCTACAAACAATGCCTCAACTAAGAGTAGCACTCACGAAAGTCATTGCAGACAATACTCAGAAGGGCCCAAACGAAAATATGACAGAGCCGGCAGGAGAGGCCACGGATCCAATGCTACTCGCAGTAAGTGTCACGAGGAAGTTGGTCGTCGTACAAATGGAAATCTTGGGGATGAAACTCTCCAACACCATCTTCGACGGAGGCTCTGGGGTGAACGTCTTGCCAGAGGAGATGTGGAAGTGCTTGGGTAAACCAACTCTATGGCCCCCGACATTCCACCTGGTATGAGCAAATTAGCATAGTATCAAACCTCTCGGTACTTTAATGGCGCAGAAAGTTTTGATCGGCACACAACAGTTTTGCTAAATTTCGTCATCATACCACTGGAGAAAAAGGCGTACAATGCACTATTGGGACGGGGATGGCTGATTGCCACCAAGGCGAACCATAATTAGAAGAGAAACACACTCTCGATCAAGAGCCACAGGAAGTACACTATTGATTCGAAGAATCAAGTGGTCAGTGAAGAACTGGCATCTTTAGGGTTAGAATCGGATGGAGGATCGGATATTGATGAAGAAAGGAAAATAATGGAGCCGAACGAGGAAGGTGTATTGAAAATTGGAAGTTGCTCGGAGGACAAGACCAGTTCACTGAACGGGTTATTTCACTGGCAGATGGAGGATTATGAAGTTTTCCTCCTCGATCGCAACATGTTACAAATCAGAGAAGGGGGAGAGGAAGAAGATAAGGGCTCGACTAGTGAGACATTTTCGCCAAAGTACGGCGAGTATAAGGAAGGTGTGGCAGAATTGGACAAGATGCCAACTCATAAGTTTGAACAAGACAAACTCATCAAGTACGAGGAACCGACACTGAAAAAGGTGAACCTCGGTGAACAAGAAAAGCCTAAGGAGATCCTCGTCGGTGATGACTGGGACCCCGTACTAAAGGCGGCGACATTCAAAATCTTCATGGAATACAAGGATACCTTCGCCTGGACATATAAGGACCTAAAGGGCATATCGTCAGAGTTGTGCGTGCATAGGATCCCTCTCTTACCGGGAGCCCAACCCGTACGGAAGAGACCCTATAGGATGAATTGAGAAGATGCTGGAAGTAGGCATCATTTTCAAAGTGGAAGTCAACGAGTGGGTGTCACCGATTGTCATCTCCTTGAAGAAAGAATCAGGGCAGATCCGGATGTGTTGACTTCCAATGTTTGAACGCAGTGACTATCAAAGACCCGTTTCCAATCCCCTTCACCGACACAATCCTTGAAGAGGTCGTCGGGTATGAGATGTACTCGTTCTTGGACGGGTTCTCTGGATACAACCAAATTTGTATTTCGAAAGAAGACAAGTTGAAGACAACTTTTGTGGTCGAGGACAGGTTGTACGCATACAACTGAATGCCATTCGGGTTGTGTAACGCACTAGCCACATTCCAAAGAATAATACTGCACATCTTTGACAAAATGTCAATGGGCAACTTTAGAGCGTTCCTCGACAACTGGTCCATCTACAATGACAAGGAGAAACATCTGAAGGATCTTAGAGAATGCATGGAGAGGTGCAAAGCAGCCCGCCTTGCATTGAACCCAAACAAATACAGATTCATGGTGCCACAAGGGAAATTATTGGGACACATTGTGTGCAAAGCCGGACTAAAGACTGATCTAGACAAAGTAAGAGTCATTGTACAAATGGAGGCTCCGGAGAACATCACTGGTGTAAAGTCCTTCCCTGGCCATGTAGGGTACTACCGGAGGTTTATCAAAAACTTTGCACAAGTGTCGTACCCTCTCGACCTACTGATGAGGAAGGGACAACCTTTCATATGGGCTGAAGGACAAGAAAAAGCATTCAATGAACTCAAGGACCAACTGATTAGTTCACCTATACTGGCCTACCCGGACTGGAACAAGGAGTTCCATGTGCATGTGGATGCCTCCAATTTCGCCATCGAAGCGACACTGGCACAAGTAGGAGCACACGGGTTGGACCACCCAATATTTTTTGCGAGTTGGCTACTTTCAAGAGCAGAGAGAAACTATAGTACGACCGAACGTAAAGCGCTAGGGATGGTTTACTCCTTGCAGGAATTCAGGCATTATCTGCTAGCCATGCCACTCACCTTTTATGTGGACCACCAAGCCCTAATGTATTTGGTGAATAAGCCGATAATTCAAGGGAGAGTGAGTAGGTGGCTACTATTGCTCCAAGAATTCAAATTTACTATCATCGTACGGTCGGTGAAGGGCCATGTGATCGCCAACCAGTTGTCAAGGATCCGATCGGGCGAACCTACAGAAGGAGATATGAACAAAGATTTTTCAGATGTGCACCTATTTTAGATTGCAGTACTCCCTTCATGGTATGAAAAGATTGGAGAATACTTATCTACATCTACATTCCCAAAGGAAATGCCACCAGCAGAGAGAAGGAAGCTCATATTGAAGAGTAAGACATTCCAGCTGATTAATGGCTTGATGTACAAGATGGGGCCCGAACAGATCCTCCGAAGATGTGTCATAGAAGAGGAGATACCAGGTGTACTAAAAGAAGCACATGAGGGTCTGGTTGGCGATCACATGGGCCCGGATGCTACGGCCAAAAAAATCCTCTTGGCAGGCCTATGGTCGCCAACGATGCACACAGACGCACAAGAGTGGGTGTTAAGCTGCGACACCTGCCAGAGGGTAGGGAAACAATTGAAGTGGTATTTTATGCCATTGTATCCATCCCAGCCACAAGAGTTGTTTGAACGATGGGGATTGGATTTTATTGGGCCACTGAAGGTGAGTCAATTACATCGATGCCGATACATTGTGGTTGCTACAGAATATCTCACGAAGTGGGCCGAAGCACGAGCATTGCCAGATAACACAACACAAAGTACGACAAGATTCATTTATGAACAGATAGTGACGCGCTATGGGATTCCGATCCAAATTACGAGTGATTGTGGGGGACACTTTGTCAACCACGTCATCCGACTGATGACGACGAAGTTCTGGATCTTCCACAACTTATCAAGTTTGTACTACCCACGAGCCAATGGCCAAGCAGAGTCCACAAATAAGGTGTTTGTCATGACCCCATATCGGAAACCTTGCAAATTTCTTTTTAAATAATCAATATTGAAATATTTGACATTCTTTTAATCATTTTTTTCAAATTTATTAAAAATAATAAAGATATAGCAAATATCAAATAACAATATATTATAATTAATATAACAAAATAATGATAATATTATAAATGATATATTAAATACCTTTCTTTGTACATTAAAATAAGTAATAATATAATACATACAAATATAATGAATAATAATACAAATGGTGTTCACAAAATATTAGAGATAGTCTAAAGTAACGATACCTTACATATTAAATCATTTCTCTCAAACTAAATGAAATATTATAAACCATTGACTTTGCACAATACCCACCATATTCACATCGACTAAATCATGTGTGACATTAATCATAAAATAAAAGAAACGCCTCATACAAACAAATTGAGTGCACCCGTCTGAGACAAATGCGTCATTTGGTGAGGGACGCCCAAGCATATTAAAATCGAATCAATGGAAGGAAGTAGAGGAAGGACGACAAGAAGGAAATCATGGCAGCAGGAGCATAGGTGAGATCACATCACTTAGCATGAAATATTTGAATCTAAATTCGTCATAATGGTTCTTGTAAATTACCTGTGATTTTCGATTGACTCAAAGCACATTTTACACACTCTCATATCATAGCCAAGTCAAGGTCTGTACTCTATAATCGACCCATACAGTAATAGCAACTCCTTTAAACGGCCATAGAAATGTCTGGGCTATTGCGTCCCTCCCACATTAGGCAGAATTGATCCCTGAGCATAAAACCACTATGGGAATCAACCTTAGGAGAACTTAAGAAATTAATCCTATGTTTGCATTTAAATGTGTTTAGTGTTGAATCTTCTATTTGACTAAGTACGTTCCTATATATTTGAATAGAAATAATATCAAGGTTACTTCATCTGTATTAATATTACCACACCTACTTCTACATTTTGCTATGTTATAAGGTAGGACTCATTGAATTATGAGCTCATGTTAATAAGTGTAAAGCATAGTAGGAGTGAATCTGTATTACTATTACCACATTTACTTCTGCATTTTGCTATGTTATAAGGTAGGACTCATTGAATTATGAATGCATGTTAATAAGTGCAAATCATAGTAGGAGTGAATGTAAAGGAATGAATAATGACTGTAAATCTTGTGACTGCAAATAAACTACCTGAATTGTTCTTACAAACCTACTAGGAGAGGAGAATCATAACTTGAGTGGTTCGTCTAAAAACCTCACCCAGGTTCCGCCCCACAAGCCCGAAGCAAGGGCTGGGCAATCTGCCCCATAGGCCCGAAGCAAGGGTTGGGTCATGGAGGGGTGAGGGTTCCACCTAGGCAGTCTGCCCCACAGGCCCTAGATAAGGGTTGGGCATAGGAAGGTGGTAGACCGTAGGCCCTTGAGGGTTCCTCTATCCTGATAGGATGAGTGTCTTCATTTTCTATCTAAAATCTGCAAGTATTGTTACGTTGAATTCTCTAGATAAAGGATATGACATGCTAACATGTGAGTATGTGGACTTAAATAAAAATGCAGGTTATTTCTCCAAGCCTCTAACCATGTAAAGGACCCGAAGAGTGAGGATAGAGCCTCCAAACCCTCATCTTCCTATAGTCTTGGGCACAGCTCGGTAAGGGATCATTACAGTGTTAGTATCAATTATTCATAAGTCATGTGGCATGGAGGAAGCTGATTGGGAGGAGCAACTACCAGCCGTCCTGTGGGCGTACCGTACGGCATACTAGGTGACAACGGGGCACACGCCTTCTCAATTGATGTATGGCCAGGAAGCAGTGGTACTGATGGAATACATGGTACCCAACCTAAGGATAGTTGTGGAGAACCGGTTGGTCGATACGGAAAGTCTAAAGGAACGGTTGTACCAACTGAACAAACTGGACGAACGGAGAATATGCAACGGAAAAGAAAGTACTTGCACAACAAACATCTCCAGCGAATGAATTTCTGGCTAGGGCAGTTAGTTTTAAAATAAATGGCCATAACGAAATCAAGCTTGGGAAATTCAAAGTCCGTTGGCTGGGACCGTTCAAAATAAGAGAGGTATGCGACAATGGCTCTATAAAGCTTGAAAACTTGGATGGGTCACTGCTACCAAAAACAATCAACGGATCAAAGTTGAAGCTATACCAGGAAAGGAAGGAGAAGAAACAGACAATAACTATCAATATGCTCGGCTATGCTACCAAGGAGGATTGGCCCGTGCAGAAGGAGGAAGCCACCAGAGAACAGGACTGGGGCCTAGGAGGTAGCGGATATGTGGCTGAAGAAGATTGGGCTGCATTAGGGAGAGATAAGATCATTGAAGAAAGACTAGCGGAGAAGAGAGTTGAAGGTATTGTTGTTCCTCGGGTGCATAAACATCTAACGAATGCAGTGTTCGAAACACCCGCCTTATGGCAACGAATGGGAGGACATTGGCACTACCAGGCTCCATACGAAGGCATAAGGAGAGGATACCTTGCTAAAGAACTGGACAAAGAATCACAAAAGGAGAAGGAAGAGAAAGCGGCAAGAGAACGAAGTGAGCGCCAACCTAAAGATGTTGACAAAGAAGAGGATGAATGGGAGGCTTACTTCGAGAATCGAGAAGACAGCTCCTTGTTTGAAGACGATGATAATGACAGAGGACACGTTCGTGTCCCACGTGGATGGATACACAGAAGAGTTACTCAAGCCAATGAGTAGAGAGAGAAGGAAAGTGTCGAGGGTGAGGAGGATAGCAACTAAAGATGGACTCTGGAAAGTGATACCCAATCCAATCGGGCCCCCAATGGTGGAAGGAGAAGATGTTACGTGGTACCAGCAATACGGAGGAAGGTACGTCGACAGCAGTTTCAAAGGTACTGGTCCTACCCCTTTGCTCGATAAGTGGTTTGATGTAAAATACATGGGGACATGTTGTGAAGAAGAATGCTATAAAAGACCCCCACACACATGTAAATGGCATTACGCACCTGAGTTAAAGGTTAAGGAGGGTGGCGGAGTAAGAGGAACGAAGAGAAAAATGAAAGAAGAAGAGAGAGAAGATGGTAAAAGCCAAAAAATATTAAAAACAAAGGAGAGAGAAGATAATAAAAGGAAAAAAATGAAATGGAGGATAGAAAAGATGAAAGAGAAGAATAAAAAGCAAAAAATGAAGAGAGGAGAGAAGAAAATTAGAAGAAAGGCGAAGGGGAAATTAAAAAATGTCAAAATTGAGGAGAGTAAGAATGCAAAAGGAGAAAAATAATAGATTAATAAAGGTGAGAATATTGAAAAATAAAGGAGAAAATGCAAAAGCACAAAAGCGATTAAAATAAATATAAGAAAAATTAAAATTGGCCAAGGAAAGCATAAAAGGTACGAGGAGGTCAAGAGTACGACTAAGGCAAGGCAAAAAGAAGTCTGGCGAAAAAATTAAAGTGAAGAAAATTAAAATAAAAGCCGTAGCCCTCAGCAAAAGCGTAAGACCAAGGAAGGAAGTGGCCAGGACAATTAAAGTTTGGCAAAATATTAAAATCCAAAGCATCAAAGTATGGCCATTTAAAGAAATTGCCAGAAGAAATAAAGTGTGACAAAGCATAATTGTACGACCATTGGAGGAAGCGCACAACATAAATAAAGTTCGTCGAAATACTAAAGTCAGAAACATCACAATCGTACGACCATTTGGAAAGAGCAAGAGTTCGGCGAAAATCAGAAATTGCTGAGAAGACATAAGGGAGAGAGGAGTCGTACAACGCCAGAAGGGTTTGAGGCACAATACACCCCTGCCAAAGGTCGTACGGTAGCAAGAAGGCACCAGCCAACATTCGGCGGACAGAGGAGGATACTTGGTAAGGCACAGGCAAAAATCGAAGCAAGGCAAGCCCACACCAGAAGAGGACATCGTACGGCAGAACAAAGGCAACACATTGCAAGAAGAGGGCGTACGGACCACAAGATGCAATATCAAAGAGGTCATACGGACTGAAGGTAGAGAATACAGCATTTACAAGATCAGCGTACAACCCAATAGTTACCTTGTACAGCCTAAATCAACCTGGAGTGTACGGGTTTCAGCATTCGTCTTCAGTGTACAACACAACTTGGCAAATTATATAGTGCGGAAGTCTCCAATTCTTCCAATCGTATGGCATTCTTCAAATCCTCAAGTCGTACGGCATTCTACAAGTTTGCAAATCGTATGACCTCCATTGCCAAATTGCAGCAATGGCCTGAGCAGAGCAAATTAGTACAGCATCACATAGTATAGCTAGCAATAGACTTCCAATTCATACATCACATAGTATGACAACCCCAAATCAGAAAGGTACGGCAAGTTTTAAATATTCAATCTCCTCACACAGTACGGCAGTTACACCAATTCGGTAGTTACAACAACGGTCAAGTGGAAGGGAATAAAGCTGATTTGAATCACCAAAAAGACACCAAAATGGACAAAGGGAAGAAAATTGTGCAGTACAAGCCAAAGGTGTCATCTGCAACAAAGAAAAAGAAAATGGATACAAATAGGAATGCCATGACATGGGAAAGTTTAACTGGCAATGAGTGTAAGCAGTGGTGGAGAAGCACAGCGGATGATCACACTTTGAAGATTGCGCTAAAACATGCTCGTGTGGACAAGGTAGTGCTTGTACCGTTCTTCAATGCCAAAGAATTTGAGCCTTGGCTGAAGGCTATAGTGGAAAATTATTGTCAGCATTCACATAAATCTATCATAGATTACAAGGGTTGTCCAGTCACAGTCTCCTTCTGGCCACAAGATTTTGAGAGGGTATTTGGCATTCCAGCCACGGGTGTGGGAGTCAACAAACCAGGAAAAATTACTCAACAGCACAAGAAAATCCTCATCAAACAAGTTTGTCGGAATGATTTGACAACTGAGGGGGACACTATATGGAACACAGGTAACAGAGGGCTTCGTAAGCACTACCTGGCGACCGCCGAATGGAAATACCTGTTGGATTAAATAAAATTTCGATTGACAGCAGCCAGCCGAGCATCAGACATCGCCATTTGGATAGTGTACTATATGGTGGGGCTAAGTGTTGGCAAAGTATATAACTGGGGACGGCTACTCTCGGAGCGTATGAGGGAATGTTTATCGCAACGACACAAGGCATTCTATATGACACATCATGCAATCGCCTTGTTCCTGGATGTCTTTCACACAGATGCCAGAGGGCGGCGGATGGGGTCGGCTATAGCCGCTCACCCATCTGGACCCGAGGCTGCCAACAGCATTTTACTGGACGAGGTTAGAATTGAAGCAAGTTGGCAACACTTTTGTGGCAGGAAAGAAGAGGAAGTGCAGGGAGGCATCGGTGGAAGAGGAAACATCTGAGCAGAATGAGGAGGAAGGAGAAAAGGAACCCATTGAGTTGTCCTCAACATCTATTGCCAGTTCACCAATGGACTAAGAAGTGTCTATGGTTGTAGGCGCGCAAGCAAGGATGGAAGTAGAGGAAGCGATGATACCACCATTCTAGCCAGCAGGATTCACCTTGCCAGCACCACCAACGAGAGTGGGGGGTTCGCCGACTGTGACTTTTACCCTTATGACATCGTCCATCGATGTCGGGCAGACATTGAGAGTAGCAACTTCAATACCCGGCGCATTGCCAAGTTAGGCGCCGCTCGCTACCACACTGCCAGGATCAAGAGCCATTTCGTCAATTCCGACAATTTCAAGAAACAGAGTGCCACCGCCAAGATTTCTAGCTACAATGCCAAGTTCGACAATTTCACTAGAGGTGCTGCCAGGGTTGGCAAATTCAGGAGAGATATTGCCAGAGTCGGCTGGAGGAGATGAATTACCAAGTGCAGCAGCTTCAAGGGTCACTCTGCCAAGCCTGGCAGGAACATTGTCATCCGTCCCAACTGCATCGCCAGAAATACCAATAATAGGGGCATGGGGAATAATCACAAGGCAGGAGTAGGTTCCTCTTGTTACACCACCAGGAGCGCCAAAAGTGGCCCAAATTGATGATTGGCTAGGATCAGTAGGTTTCACATTGGAGGTGGCCGAACCGCCTGCTGAGAGCCCTCCAAGAGGGTTGGTCGGCAATACAAATGTGGGAGGCTCAGCTCTTTAGACCCAGTAGAGTGATACGGCGAGGTTGGCAGAGGAGGTGCACCAGCAGCGGCCAGTGACTACAGGCGAGATAGACATAGCTAGAGAGACAACAGCAGTGGTGCAAGAGCAAGAAGAGCAGACATTGAGGGAGACCCCTACGGGAGATGAGAAGGCACCATTAGCACCTGGCGAAGGGAGGATTCTAGCGAGTCTGGTGGGTCTGGCGGTTATGTGGTGGAGATATCACAACCGGATCCATCAAATCCTTTGGGGACTGTGCAAAGATATGTGGAGGAGCTCCAACACATGGGGCGGGTAATGATGTAAGTAGGACACATCTCGAAGGAGCGCAAAGTTGGTCGATCCCCACTGGTGGGCCATAAGGTGCAACGGATCCGTTGATTCGTTCAAATGGGGTGTGAGGTAGAGTTTACTCGCATCTTCACTAGCCAGGGTTGGCCGGTAGGCAAGACCTCGGCAATGCTCAGAGCATGGTGGAGTAAACCATCGAGGTTGGTAGGAAGGGATGTTGGAGTCTTGGAGAACCTCTATCACATTGAGTTAGCATTCTGTGATGTCTTCTATACCAAGAAGAGGCAGATGTTGTCCACTGAGCTGGCAGTGGCAAGGAAGGTAGAAGCTTACAAGATGTTGCAGAAGCTCAAAGATGAGTCGGCAATAGCCATGAAGAACTTGCAAACTCAGTTGGCAGAGCAGACTCAAATAGCCAGTTCACAGGAGACCTAGATAGCAGCCTTGGAGGCCAAGGTGACCAATTTGGAGGAGGAGACTCAGCAGAGGGAGCAGGTGTGGGAACAGAGAGTCAAGCAGTTGGAGGAACAGTTGGCAACTAGGAGTATGGAGGCAGACAAGGCCAAAAGTCAACTGATGGAGGCAACTCGTATGGTGAAAGTCGCCAGAGAACGAGAGATCCTCGCTAATCGCCAGCTCCGCATGTGCACAGAGGAAGTGAGGCGATTGAAGGAACAACACTCTTCGGCTGCCACCCCGACGTCATCGGTTCATCCAGGGACGTCCCAGCTTCCCCCTTCCTCTCATTAACTTTTTGTACAGCATCATTCCCTGTTTTTTTGTTTTTGTATAGCATCATTCCCTATTTTTTTGGCTTGCCATGTCATCTGGAAGACGACTTCTTTTATGGGGAGGATGATGTAAGCTGTCAAATATCTTTAGTTGTAGTCAGTCGTAGTCGGCCAGTTGTTATAATTCAATAAAACTATAATTGTAGTGGGAATAATTAATGTAATAGATGTCATGTGCATTTGGGTAACTAAGTCTCGATTAGTGATAGCGGGTTGTTATGAAACGTCACGACAGTTGGTTGCTCAACCACCGCCGAACGTTATATGTACTCAGTTTTTGTAGTCGGGAGACATGTTGGAATGATCATGATTGATAGTACTATTGATATTTCTATTGTACATGGTGATATTTGTTGGAAATGAATATAAGCATCTCATGATTCAAGCATTTTATGTTTTCCGCTTTATTATTCTATTTCGTGTTTTGCATATAGTCTAATTTACTTCAGTAGTACGTAGTACGTTGAATTACACCCAGTGTAGTAAACAGTTTTAAGTTTGTTGCTTTGGTTGTTTCTTTATAAGGAGCTTTGGAGAACATTTGAGACATCTTGAGTTTGCATATTCACATATCTACATTGGTGAGCTTGAATGCTTAGTACTTTGCCTAAGGGTTTGAACTTTGAAGACTCTAAGGTACCGGTTTCGGTTGTGCAATATCAACCCTAGCTGGATCGGAGTGGAGGATAATTCAGTCTTTCACATTGAGCAAATTTTGTGGCCAAGGGCCAAATTTGGTAAATTCGATTTGTGGAGCACTTGCAGATTTTTATCATCATCAAGGAGGTCGATTTGAAGAAGTTTTTACAGTCCTTAAAGAGGATGATTTTGGGAGTCAACATTTTCATGGTTTGCTGGATCGATTTTATATCTCTTGCTGTCATAAGAATCGTTACACATTGGAGAGCTGGGTGCACTTGCAAGAGGTGCAATTTTGTTCAAGAGAGCAGGGAAAAAATCACAAAAATATTTGAGGGAGTCGTTGGACCTCTAGAAGGCTAGGCGCAGCATTTGAAGTGAAGACATTCAGCCTTTGAAGAGAATTGAACTGATTTGATGTAGCTGCTACTTCATCCCAGGTTCCCTATTTTGCACATGTATTGCATTGAAAGGCATATTAATGTATAGAAGATAGTCGCTGTCATAATCAGTCATATAGCTGCTTGCATTTCAGTCACTTGCATTAATTGTAATCACTGCCTTGAGACAGAAATATTGCATTGTAATTTTCAGTCATCCTATGATAGTCAATATAAGGAGAAAGTTTGAGTTGGCATCATTGTACTTCATTTCCAGCATTGCATCTCATTGCAATTATCAAATAGAAGAAGTTGAGGTGGGCTGCAAATTGTTTGACATACTGTCAAGTTGCTGTACCTTCATATCAGCTTAAGTAGTTTCCATGCTAAGTGTTTGACTAAATGTCTATTAACTGTAGTTGTCATTTTCAGTCATATATTTGCATTTGCAAATACAAAAATATCTTGCATAGCATTTCTATTTCATGAATAGTCAATTTGCATTGTTGGAAAAGCACTCAAAATATCATTGGCGCCATTTAAAAACCAAAAAAAATCAAACAGAAACAAAAACCAGCATATATCAGTTTGCACACCAAGTGTTTGACAAAATTCCTAAGGCAGAAAATCAGAGGTTTTTTATCAGATTTGACAAGGAACTTTACAGTGGTATCACATTTTCTGTCTTCGAAATTGACAAACACTTGTCTTTGCAACCTTCTAACTTGCTGATAATGGATTTCAGTTTGTTTTGTTTTGATGTTTCTTGATGCAAATTAAGTATAAATACTTTTCAAAAGATGCTAGACAACTATCAAATGAAGTGCAAGATATTTTTGTATTTTTCAATGCAACGACATGACTGAAAATGACATCTACAGCTAATTGACAATTTATCAAACACTTAGCATGCATCTACTTAAACTGATACGAAGGTACAGCAACTTGACATTATGTTAAACAATTTGCAGCCAACCATCAACTTCTCTATTTGATATTTGCAATGAACTTACAATGCTGGATATGAACATAACTAATATGCAAAATGTGACTTTCCCTTATATCAACTTGACTGAGCTTTACATAGACAAATGGCTGTCATAGGACAGCGATCAGACTTAAAGCAAAATGACTGAGATAGCAATGCCTTATACAATGTTTATGACAGCGTATGATTTATACAATATCAATGTCTTACAATGCAAAGTATGTGCAATCAAGAACCTGATTTCAATGTCACTGTTTGGAGACTTCTGAGATATAACACCAAACGAATCACCTTCCAAGCAGCGCCAATACTCTCCCAAAATGTCAGTGATCCAACTTGCAGCCACAAACAATTTTTATCTGACCTTCAAGCAGCAAATCGACCTCCTTCTAGGCAGCTCCCACACTCTCCAACTTGCCATGAATTTTTCCCAGCCATCATATGTCAAAATCGAACTAGCTATGCAAGACAATTTTGGCCTCCTTGCGTACAAAATCGTCCTTCCCAAAGGACTGAATATGCCTCCAATTCGTCCTCCTTGACAATAATTAAATCTGCAAGTGCTCCACAAAATCTGTCTAAGCTCCTCAAATCGAATTCTCCAAATTTGGCCTTTGGCCACACAATTTGCTCCATGTGAAAGACTGAATTATCCTCCACTCCAATCCAGCTAGGGTTGATATTGCACAACCGAAACCGGTACCTTAGAGTCTTCAAACCCTCGGGCAAACTGCTAAGCATTCAAGTTCACCAATGTAGATATGTTGTCATGTCCTCGAAATAGCAGAACTATAAAGACCAAGTGTTAAAAATACAAATAAATTAATAAATAAAATAAATAGCAATATTAATATTAAAATATAAAATAAATGTGTATCATATCAATATAAAAATATATAAATATGAAATAACAAGTATAATAATAATATATAGGTAAATAACTATTATAATCATTACACATCAAAGATTGTAATACATTAGAATAAAATATTAATAAGATATTAGCAAATTGTTTTATTATTATACTTTAATGTTGAAATATGTTCAATAAAACATCAAACTAAAATAATAAAATAAATAGAAATCTGAAATATCATAATTATAGTAATAATATATTATTTTAAAAATAGATATTATTGTTATAATAAAGGGAACAATTAAATCTAACAAAGGGATGTATTTTATGAAAAGTCACTTCTTTCACCAAACAATACATTCCCCCCATGAGTCACCTACCTTGAATGGTATAAATAGAAGGAAGGAAAATAAGGAAGGGGGAGGAAACATTGAGAAATACAATCTGCAAATTAGAACAGCAACAACAATGATTGTTATGCATTGGAATATAGTCATTTAATATATATATATATATATAGGCATGCAAGTATATATGCATAGATATAGATAAAGTTTATAATGAATAATATGCAATGAATAAAGAATATATATAAATAAGGAAAGAATAATTATATAAACATATATATATGAAAACTAATGATGATACTTATAAGTAATGATGACTCTTTAATATAAACATAAGTAGATTATGTATATTTATGAATTGTCCTCATCATATGATCAATTTAGCATAAGGTTGAAGGAGGCGAGTAAGGAAACATGGAGAGATATAACAACTCAGGTGATGTACTCACTTAGCAATAATATTTAGCATATTTTGAATATAAGAAACATATATTGCTAATCTGATTATTGGTGTAAATGCTTTCTTTAGTATTATCATGATGTTGGAATCAAGGGAAGTATACTATTGACATTTTGAAAAGATTTGGAATGTTGGACTGTAGACCAATGTCCACACCCATGGAAACCAACCTTCACAAATTGAAAGAAGCAGCAGCAGAATCCAAATGTGCAAATCCGACCCTTTACAGACAGATGATTGGATCCTTGATGTATCTGGTTAACACCAGACCTGACATATGCTATGCTGTAAATGCCCTCAGCCAATTCATGTGTGAACCCAAGGAAATTCACTTGATGGCTGTAAAACATATCTTTAGATATCTTCAAAGTACCATTGGATATGGGCTTCATTACAAGAATGATCCATTAGATCTACATGGGTATTCAGATTCAGATTGGGCTGGAAGTGTAACTAATCGAAGAAGTACATCAGGATGTTGTTTTAGTTTGGGATCAGCAATGATCTCCTGGATTTGTAGAAAACAATCATTAGTTGCACAGAGCTCAACAGAAGTTGAATACATTGCAGCCTCAATGGGGGCAAGAGAAGCAGTGTGGCTTCGTAAATTGATTGTGGGACTCTTTAGTGAGCCCTTGAATCCTACAATCATTCATTGTGATAATCAGAGTTGTATAAAGCTCTCTGTGAATCCTGTCTTTCATGACAGATCTAAACACATTGAGATCCCCTATCATTATGTGAGAGATATGGTGGAAAGGAAAGTGATTCAGTTGGAGTACATTAGTACAAATGATCAAACTGCAGACATTCTCACCAAGCCTCTCTCCCGGATCAAGGTAGAGCACTTCAGGAAGAAACTTGGTATGGTAGAAATGTAATTTGTTATTTATGTTTGAAATGCAAATTGTTTATAAATTGTACTAATATATAAAGATGTTTAATGTGTAAACTCTTGTGTCATGTGAGTGACTCCATGACTTTATGGGCCTACCCCTCCTGTGTACATTATCGAAAGGTGACGATCTTTCTGATAATGAACACTTGTATTTGACATTGTAAAGTGACGACTCTACAATGATAAAACTATCATAATAGATATCATATGGCTTGATATCTATAAGACATGTCATGATAGTATCTCTTAGACACCTTGATGGATATAATGAGACTTGATATCTGAAGGTCATTGTGATCCATAAGAGATGATCATGGTGGGTGAGTATATCCTTGGATATGCCATGATCTATGGTAGACATCATGTGGCTTGATGTCAGTGCACATACCATAATGAAGATATGTATGAAGAATGTCATGTGACTTGACACTTTCAGAAGCATATCATATCTTCTAATATCACGAGTTAGGTGATATCATTTTTGGAAGTTATTCTTCCTAGTTAAAGAGGGAGTGGAGAAATGTTATGAAGAATGTCATGTGACTTGACAACTTTGAGAAAACATATCATATCACATGTGAAGGTGATATCTTGACTTATTTGATTTGAAATATCTTCCCTAGCTAAGAGGGAGTGTTAATGTATGGTAGCTTCAGTCAGATATGAATGACAATGATGCAAGTATCACTGTCATTCATGAGTGATCGAAACTATCATACAGATCATGATATTTCTATAAGAATCATTAAAATCGAAAATATAAACAGTCATATTAAATTCTATCATTCCCGTGATTTTCTGTATTCATGTGAAATTGGAATTCTCTTGAAAGTCATACGCCATCATAATGAAGATTGTATACGTGTGAGTATATATACTTAACAAATGGTAAATGAATGTAATTACTAGCCGCATCCTAAGGGATGTGTCCCATGAGTGGACATGCCTCCACTCATGGAGACACGTCCTCTCATGAGGCGCGCCTCTTAGGAGGGGCGGACTTCTTCCCTTATTTATGATGGTTCCTCAATCGATATGCAAACATAGAAATCAGATAATGTTTTGCAATCAGCACATTCACACTTAGTCTAAAATCTGGAAATCAAACTTAGAAGGAAATCTAGAAATCACAGTTAGAAGAAATTATGAAAGTTCATTTGAAACTTATAATTGTTTTACTCAGAATAGAAACTTAGTTTTGCTCTTAGGTTTTAGAATCCTTCTATTAGGAAAGATTTGATTACATTTACACAAAGAATTGCACTAATACAATTCAGATCCTCATTTTGGGCTGAGATGGCTTGGGGTTCACCTAAAATTCAAGGACACACAAGGTACCATAAAATAAAATAGATGTGTGATAGAACCACTTTTCAAGTTATAAGGGGAAGCTCTCTTTAAATAAAAACTATCCTAATTTGCACAATATGTACTCATTATTTACAATTGGAACAATATTTTCTAGGGCGGTTCATGATCATGCTGAATAAAAATAAATGTGTATCTTTTAGATTCACCTAAGGTAAAAGGCTAAGATGCACTTCAATACAAGGCAATAGGTTATGCTTGTTGACTGAAAATAAATCCTTCATCTAAAAGTTTGTGTTTAGTGAAAAGCGGAGACTAGACAATGCATGTAACATAAAAGTCACATAGGCTAAAACACATACACAAGATATTATAAACTATACATGACAGTTGCATTCAAAGCTACAACTACCAACCTAACACCTACTGCACAAAAACAGATGGCAAAAGACTTCAACTATAACTTAGAAGCAAAATAGAAGTGTTGAATATTATTGAATGAATAACAAATTCTAAAAAAACAATCTTGAATACTTGGCGAATAGTAATTTCAACAAGAAACAAATGTGAGAATTACCATTAAAAATCTAAGTGCAAAAATGACACTTATTTATAATGTTTACAACATATTATACAAACTCGCTAAGTGCTTAGTGAGTCACCAAGTACTCACAAATTTTTTGGTCAGGCAAATACTCATAGGGAAAACTTATGAGTCAAAGATGGCTAAGTTCTCGACAAGTTGAAAAGCCAAACCTAGCGAGTACTTGCCAAAAATCAGTTTGTTTGTGGTAGAAACTCACAGATATGCAGCATTCACAAGAGCACAGTTTGGACATAGGAAAAACACTAACAAAATGTTACTCTTTTGCCTATTTAATCCTAGACGCCCATAGCTAAACCTCACACAACAATTTTACATCCTCAAGAGCAATTTGAAAGGATTTTCAATGGATTTGAAGGGAAGATTTGAGGAATTTCAATTTCCAAGGTTCTTTTTGCAATGTCCCCTTCCTAAGCTATTGACATTTGGTGACCGTACGCCTAATCTTCGGGGTTCCCATAGGCTAATGTGGTGGGATTAGGGAATTCCTCGGATCTTGGAAACTTGTTCAGCCTATGAGGCCTTTCCAAGTGTTGCTTTGAGCTCAAACTATTAGAAGCTTCACAATGACACTTTCTGGGGTGTTTTCGGGCACTTTGTTCATTATTGCTATTTTTAGTAAGTCACCATTTTCGCATCAACTTTGCCATTCAATAACATTTTTGTTTACTCGTTGTTTCTACTTTAACAGGTTCACAAAGTAAACGGAGATACAGAATTACAAAACATGATATAAATTACATGCAACATTGCATGAAAGCTATAGCTTTATTACCAATTCTTGGATATACAATAAGTACAGGATATTGAGTGTGATCCCCAACTATGAATAGCAAGTACATATATATAGTAGACTGTTGTTGGTTAAGGCTATCAATTGTTAGTAACTATTGACTGACAACTAACAACCAATCAAGAACTAACACACAAATACAAAACATAATTATTTATTATATAGCCGACTATAACATACTTAATTCTCAACCGACTACACCATTCCCCCCAAAAAGAAAGTCATCTTCCAGACGACACAACAAAATTGGGGGTTGTACACACAAATAGATTACTCCGAAGAGGGAGGATGAGAAGGCGTCCTTGGATGTATTCAGGATGTAGGTGTGGATGTCATAGAGGGTTGTTGGAGAAGTCGTTGTAAAAGCTAGTTGGCCACCAATTCACACTCTCGAGCCGCCTTCACCATGTGAGCAGCCTCCATCAATTGGTTCTTTGTCTTTTCTAGCTCTTGCTCCCTCTCCAACAACTTACTTGCCATCTTCTCTAACTCCTGCACCTTCTCTTAGAGTGCACTATCCCTCTCAGCTATTTGAGCGTCTTTCTCAACCAACTGTATGCCTCACTCAAGCATGGTCATCTCCAAGGTTGCAACCCTACATGCTCTACATGCTCTACCGTTGTAGCTTGAGCCAACTACTCCTAAGACTTTTGGATGTGATTGGCCAATTTTGCTCGAGTAGTCTCAACCTATGCAAGGGCTCGAACTCGACTAAGTGGCCTCCTCAATCGAAGCCATATGTCAATGCAAATGGAGAAAGATATCTCGGTAGCAGATCTCCATACCATGAAGTGTTGATAGTACTTGATCGTGTCTCCCTCCAATTGTGGGTCTAGGTGGATGCTAAGCAGCCAACATCTCGACCATCTCCACTCCTGACCACCCATGTGAAATAAAACATCTAAAGAACTCTCCCTCACACCTAATCTGCATGAATGCCAACATCCTCTCTTCCTCATGTGCTACCAACAATCATGGTCGATGTCAAGTTGTCAAGAGATCTCCCCAACCTCATGCATAACCTTGGCCATAGACTAGAGTTCTCCGAGGTAATGCTACACTATGCCAATGGTGTCATATGCATTCGGTCGACCAATATCAATAAAATCCCTTTCTAACTCAGCCTCACTCGACCCCTCCTCCTCTGTTGACTTGGCTGGATGTGGTTGTGGAGTTGTGTTTGGTACTATCTCCATGGCAACGTCTGGTTGAACCAATTGTGAGGGCTTTGAAGGGCCCAACTAAGTGTCAAGTGCCAAGGCGGCAACTTTCATCTCCTATGTCTCTAAACCCTCAATCAAGAGCCCTGTCAAATCTGGTTCAGGGACATCTACTGGTACCCCCAACATGCCAAGCCAATCATCGATCTTGGTGGCTTCTTCAACCATCGTATTGTCTTCAGCCAAAGGTGCTTGTACAATTGATGGAGGAACTACGGCCAGTGGTGGCACTACTGTTGGTGGTGGTAGTGTTGTCAATGGGGCTACAACTAGATGGTAATGACTCCTTTTCCATATCAATGTCATCCAATGGCAATCCAATCTCCCCTACAAATTTAGCAAATTAAATCAATTCAATGTTGGTTTGTGACGTCAATTTTATTTCTTCCAGCATTGATAAAGTAGTTAACAACTAGGTACACATGAGAATCGTATGTGTCGATCACAACCAAAAGCCTAAATGCTAGGGAGTTGCAAGGGGGTTGGTTGTAGCCCCCTTGCCACAGTCGAAGCTAATGGCCTCATTGGAGAAAAATTGCACCCACATGATGTGTGTTTAGACTTAGGAAAATAGAACAGTTTGAAATTCTAGAAAAAACTGGAAAAAAAAAATCAACCTGATAATTGCCTAAAATTCCTCCCAATTCTCTATAGAATGTTTGCTTGCAATTGTATGTGGTGTGGAAGGGCAAAAAGAGGTTTTATAAAGCAAAAATCGCATTTTTCTTAGTCAAAATTGTGTTATTTTTTAGTCAAAATTGCATTTGACCCACGTCATGTCCCAACACTAAGTTTTTTGTGTGGAATTACCGAGTTTCGATGAATAGTCACAGAAAAAATCGGCAAGATTTTTGCAAAAAATCAGGAAAAAAACCTAGTGAATTTACACTATGTACTAACAGGTCGAACAAAACTCATGAGTACTCAGCGAGTTTGCAAATTATGCTTGAAAGTATTAGGACTCAGATGCTAAAGATAAATAAGATTTTACGTTCACTGTATCTATTTCAAAAATTTGGCAATAAAGCATTATTCCATTTGCATCACTAGTACCTAGCTAAGTTCATTACACATGTTTTGGCACTTAAAATATGAGAATATCATGCTTAACTATATAAAAAAGGGTTTAGGAACTATTACCAGCAAACCATATAAATCACAATAATGATAAAATTCTGGGCGCTCTGCCAATCCTCCACCCCAACAACGAATCATATTAAAATTCATTTCAGCATGGAACTTTATATCTGTTTTATATCGTTTCTCTGAAAGACGTAGCAAGCCATCAGATAATATCCAATTTCCTCCACGAATAAATACAGGTTCTCCATTTACTTTAAATAATCTGTAATAAAAGAAATGTCAGTCTAGATTACTACAATTAAGAATCAATTTTTATGTCAATATGTTATCAGTTATGTGATGTAGGTTATACATCCACAGATATCACAGATGTAAATATCCAAGGCTTACCTTCCTCCAGTTGCAGGATCTATATGACTGTCAATCTTCCTAAATCCAAATAACTGACTCCAAGAATCTGACTCTCCATACTCTTTTACATCAACAGTGATGTCCACTTTGTACAAGGCTTGTTTACCCAGGCCATTTGGCCACCATAAACTTGGTCTATAAAAGAAAAGCTGCCAATAGATGCTATATCAGATAAAAACATAGTATTGGAACTCTTAAAGGAAACATTTAATTTCCCCAATTTCTCATATATACTAATTTGCACAAAATGTTAAGCATCCTGGGCAACTTAATTCCAATGAGGCTTCAAGATAAAAGATAGTAACCTGTAAAATCAATCTAGTTCCTGTTTTCCAACTTTGAAAGTCATCTTACTCCTCACAACAACAACCCAAAAAAAAGTAGCAAAGAAACAAGGAAACATTCTACACTTGCATGGCCTGTACACATACTAGAATATCTATTTTCCTTTTCTCTTAATTATATGGCTTTTCCTGAAATATTTTCTCAAATATTTTTCTGCTACAACATTCTTTCTCCAAAATACTTTCAGATCTCTTGATAAGGGCATTATAATATATAATTTTTCATATGTACTATAAAATTTTCAAAAGAAAAACAAGCTATGCTATGAAACATGAACATGCTCAGTTTTTCATTTCATACAGATCACAGCAACAGAGGAAGACAGATCTGAATATGTAATTTGTTAAATCAAATGTGTAAAAAATGACCATGTCGGATGAAGAGAAATAGAGGAGAACTTACCAATGCAACTGTTTTGGACAGTTTGTATGCTCCAGCTAAATTTCCTGCTTTATTTGTGACTCATAAAATGCTAATAAACACACGGTAGCGTTTAGTGACAACTTTCCTAAAATAATACTAAAAATACATTCACCTAGGACATAAATAAGCATTATCCCTGGACCCTAACACCCCAATAAATTCTAAGTTTATTGAAGTTGAGGGGATTTATGAAAATGTATCCGGCTTGATCATTTCTGCTGCAATACACCAGTTCAGTCTGTTTGTCTTGAACCAGTTCTGTCATATAGTAATTGTAAACATCGGTGCGTTTTTCTCTTGAATAGAAAACAAGATGCTTTCTCAACATGATAGCACTTTATGATAAAATGGTTCAAGATCACTAGAAGCATGGTTGTGTGATATACCATAGACCTCAAATATATTAAATATCAGCTCAGGATACAGATAACATGTCAAAACCCATGATGAAATTCAAGCACAATCTGGCCCAACATAGTTAATCCTCCATCGTCAGACCTGACATAATTCATCCAATGTCCATGCAACTTCAAGGGGCCTTCAAGGATACGGTAAACATGAGAACTCGAAAATGAATTCAGGAGGGGTTTTCAGCATTGAAGTATTGAAAAATGACATGACACTCATTTCCAGCATGGAAACACAAAGAAAGTACGAAGGACAGGCTCATCAGCCTGTGAATCCATCCAAACTTACATACCTGAGAGTGTGTGTTACTGGCATTCCATTTCTGCAGTTATATTTGTTAGCACTTTAGTTTGTTCTTTCTAGGACAACTCAAACCAGAACAATGTGTAAGTGAATCGCCTCTTCAAATTTGCAGGGGAAGCTCCCTACTCTAAAACTACTTCTAAAATCTAAAACAACAAACATGCTTACTATTTATGCACACTCTACAATCTTATCATCTAGGGTTATGCATGAAAGTAAACTTGACCCATCTTTTTTATCTCGGAGGTTTGAACAAAAGACTTGAAAGTTCTTTATCTCAACATGAGATTTTTGCATTTATAAAGCTAAACAATAACATGAACTGGAAACAAATGCTTTCCACCAGTTGAGGCAAAGACCAACAGTTTTGCATCAACAACAAGATAAATTCAAACTAAAGAAACATAATGCAAAATTGAAAAGTAGTATTTTCTTAAAAACATACAAAGCTACTTTAAAGAATAAAGACAAGTGCTACACAAAGTTAAATATGAATCCTCTTATTACTAACTTAGCAAATTCTCACATAAAGTTAATTCAACTTCAAAATTAGAATTAATATCTATGTAGCTTAAATCTGCTACAATTGTCATAACAAATTATATGCTCAAAGCACTTATTTATAAGCTCTCAAGAGGTATATTTTATGGTTAAAATTATTATCCAAAAAAAACTACTTAAAGCAATCCTACTCCTATCTGCAGAAAAAAGGAGTAAAACATCTTTAAAACAAATAATAAAATAAAATTCTACTTATAGAATAATCTCTATCTCTCCAAAATAGCCATTATTAATGATAACAGCTACCCAATGTGATTGTGCTAGAAAAATGGAAACTTGTCACTAAGTGAAATTCAAAAATCTAAAATAACTTTGACTTGCAAACTTGATTAAATCCTATCAACTTGGCAATTCTTTTCCTAAACCAAAAATCTGTCAAAAAATCATAACATGACAAACACTCCTATGCCAACCCTCAACTACAACAAAAATTTAATTGTTTTCTACATTGGCACCAGTACCACAATGAACATCCTAGCAGCTTGAAAAAACAAAAGCACATGATCACGCCATAGGGCTTAAATGAAAAGTGTAGCACAATCATCTCTCACCACTGTTAAACTACTAGCCCAATATTGTGTCAAATGTGTTGCTTTTTGTGATGCAATGAAAACCTTCAACCACCATGATTTTGGAGCTTGTAAAACTGTCATGAAAGCTGTCCTATCTGCTGTTTGGAGAGGCAGAAACCATTACCTTGGAAGATCAAGCTTCACTTATATACCTCTAAAGATGGAGAGAAGAAAACTTTGTTTCAGTTGTAATCATCCAAGACTGAAAAACACAATTTCATGGGTGCCACTGCATACTTTTATATTTTGCTTTAAAACTCAGTTTCCTGCTTTCATCCTATTGCTGAAAATATGGCAAAAATTGGAGATGGCAGCCCCAAGGTGAAACTCCTCTACTTTTGGTCATGTTTAACTTTAAAGTGTTGTTTTCATCCTCTAACTGAAAATATGGCAAAGATAGGAGATGGCAGTCCCAATGTGAACCACCCCCCCTTTTGGTCATGTTTAATTGTTTCCTCAAATCTGAGTGCCACTTCTTAGTAGCTCAACCACAACAAAAACATGCCAATAAGACTTAAAGATGCCAAAGTGCAAGGAAAAATAAACTTTATTTATGTTGCTGAGATGGTTTCTGGATTCGATTGTGTGAAATATTTTTGCATCAGTGTTTTGAATCACAATCCGTGATCCATCATCAGGATGAAACCAGAGAGCATTTTTTCCTTATGCTCTTTGCTTTCATCCTGATGATGGATAATAGAGTGTGATCCGAAACGTTGAAGCAAAAACATTTCACACAATCGAATCCAGAAACCATCTCAGCAATAATCAATATGGCTTGTGGAAACTTGATATCTTTGATTTATTTATGTTTGTAACTTAACCTTTGGCTGGGCACTATTTTGTAACAGCTCTGCAACATTTTGAGCACAACTTTATTCTGTCACTACTACTCACAAAATGCTCAACTTTATTTTCTAATTATTTTTCTTTAGGTGGAACTTTGCAACACATTTGCCCTGTTTTTATGAGGGGCAAAACACTTTGTTGGCTCCCTCCTTCCCTCCCTCCCATGGACATATTTAATAGTTTATTTGCGACTTTTGAGCTCCCAAATGTTTCATAACATGCTTGAATTTCTGGAATGATACAGTAGTACTTGGGCCCATTTTCATATCGTGCTACACTTGACTCGCATTGTAGCTTAATGCATTTCATAGATTACATGCAAAATCAATGGATTACAATGGTCCCTCCTTCCCCTTTCTATATTTTTTTTACATTATCCTATATTCCTAGTTGCTTATGACTATACTAAAAAAGACGTGTAAGCAAGGCTTCAGAACGACAATGGTTTACCAACTACCCTTGGTTAGTGTAACCTCCATCAACATAGGAGCATTTGTAACAAATTGTATGCAATAGACCAAGACACAAATAAGGGTAACTCATACGACCAACATGAACAAATGTTTTACCATTTACAAGAATCCTACATAAAAGGATGTTTTATTCAGCAACGTCCAAATATGGTAAGTATAAAATAACAAACCAAATACACATACAGTACTTAAAGGTGGTTAATTTAAAATATTTCGATTTTGAAAGTCCACAATAAATCACACTTAGCATTGGGAAGATGTGTAACGTTATGGTAAGTTGTGCTCAGCTTAGCAAAAGGTAGTCCCCATTAGCATATTCTATATACAGACAGAAAAGCTGTCTTAGCTTGACTTGAATCTTTTCTATTGCCACATGGCTCCTGCCATTCATGATACGAACTACACTGTGTCCAGGCAGAAATTAACAACAATATCAATCAATCTATAAGAGGCAAACAGAACAATACAAAGACATATTATTTTTTGCATGAGAATCAAAGATTAAACCAAAAAAAATACATAAAATGAAAAATAAACCTAATACTGATAGGTCAGTTGTTCCAGAAAAGGGAAAGAATCATGAAGTATCTGTCATTTAAAATATTCCAATATCATTTTCCACAAAATATCTGTAAGCAACAAACAATTAAGCTGTATTTTGGAATGGATTAGAATAATATTTCAATAATGTACAATTTAACATGGTATTTACTCATATACTGCAAGAAAATAGATTATGATGCATTCATGAGAACACATTAATTGTGGTTATCCTTCATTAGTCAACCCAAAAACACAAAATAGACCTGCAAACATGTAAGTTATTTGTTTACCTTATACCTACTTACCATTGTTAACATATTTCTAACAGCATCTATATACCATGTAATTAAAGATACCAGTTACAGTCTCAGGAATGTGCAGTGCATACTTACTGGTTGAAAAGTATATAAAACACTGGTACCACCTGGAATTGCTAACTCTTGTGTCTCAACATGCTCAATCAAACACATCCCATCCAATTCAATTGAAACTTGCACCTTTAGGGTGCAATCTGCAGCCAGTGAACTTGCATTTGTAAACTCGGCTGTTGTGTGCAAGTATACTCTCTTTAAACCATCAAAAAATGATGAAACAAGGTGGGGATCTGATATTTTTACTGGCTGCATAAGAACAAGAAGTTAATAAGTGCTCGGAATGGTAACACTCCTAGAATTCTTGTTAGCTCTAAATCCTTATAGCCTGAACAAGGCGTCAAAAAGCATTAAAGTAACTCATTGAAACAGAGAAAGCACAAATTGAGATGATTGGTGGATCAAATTGCTTACCCCTAGAATAAATAAAGTACAGCTAAATAAAAAGAATAAAAGAAAACAGATGAATATATTTTGGTGATGCTTACTCGAGAATATACAGAATTTTAAAATAGAAAAGCTGAGAATCAGAATCAGCAGAAAAATCAGATGATCTGTTTTGCATTTGCAACTTCAAGGATAAGATTGAAATTGAACCATTTGTTTCTAACAAGGTTTAACTACTAATAGTTTATTAGTTAGTTAGCCCTAGCTCAAATTTTATAGAAAACTAAAAGTCAATTTAAAGTGAAAGTAGTAAGAACTTTGGAGTATGCTGTACCCAACCCAAAACTCTGACAATTGTGTTATAAGATATTCATTCATCATCAAATAATCAATCCTTTGTGTGTCTAGTCAAAGATCCATAATAATCATTTTGGTCAAGTCACATATTGTTGTGTCAAAGTCCAATATTTCGAATTAACGAATGCTTGCAGATTATTCATGGACGCTAAAAAAAAAATTGGTCAAAAGATGGCACTAAAAAAAGCAAAGGAAAGTCTGTAGAAAAGTGACATCATCCAAAGGATATTTGAAATTATAATAAAAAAAGTAAACACACTTTTAGAAAAGATTTGTCCATTTTTTAAATTTACAGCCAACTTAAAGGACTAACCTTAGTAAACAGGGCAAAGACAAGGTCATTTCCAGATCAGCAGTCAGCGTAAGTAAAAGGGAAGTGGATCTTATATAATGTTTTGTCGTTTATGAAATCTACCACCCAAGACAAAAGGAATAGTTTTAGAAGAAGGGGCAAATTGGAGAAAAGACCAGGCCCAATCAACTTAAAAGGCAAGGCAGAAGTAAAAACTTTCAAAACATGACATGAAGAGAAATCAAATGAGTTTCGGCACAGTTTCTGTGAAGCATACTAAGTAGTAAAGTAGCACCAAAAATTTAAAAAACAAAAGAAAGCATACATTATCATCACCCATGTCGGCATATCAAAGCTATGATTCTATTAGGAGATTCGCGCCCAAGGAAATATTAGAAAAAAGCAAACCTGTTAATGTTCTTTGTCTTTCTGAAAAGTAGCAGTCAAGAGTAAAATTGTGCCTCTCGGCACTATTTTTAGACTAAATTAATTTTTCTAGACTTGGACACCATCCTCTATTTTAAGTGTTAATTTTTCTAAAAGCTCTCCTTTTTAAATAAGTCACAAAGCTTATTTTCCATATTTGAAAATATTAAAAATAATGGGAGAGAATAAATTTTTCAGTTAAGTTGACCAGTTTGGAAAAGACAACTGCAAGTCAAATATACTATATAAGAAGAGGATTATCATTCACTTAACTCAGCAAGTCATTAATCTTCCTATAGCTGTTGAGAAAGGTGAGTCGTTCACCTTGTTTAATGTTTATATGATGTAAAATTATAAACATCCCTGTTTAATTTCCTCTTTAACTTTTTTTTCCTGATTTAGTGTATTGACATTTCGTCAAACACTTTGCAATACTTGATTGTGTTGTATTTCTGAATTTGTTTGAACGTATCCATTGAATTTTTAAACATTAAGAACTTAAGGAGCAATATTTCCACAGAACATTACATCATTCATAAGACTGTTCATTGAATTAAAATCCACATATAAGGTGCAACAAATTCAGTTACTCAGAGCAATAAGGTGCATTAATATTTACTGACCTCCAATACTGCTCCAAGAAGAATAGGCTGGGAGTTACTTATTGGTAACAACTTAACACCTGTTGATTTCAGAAAAGTGTAGGAAATACTCTGTAATCTGAACTACAACTCAAACAGACTGTTGTAAACTTAAAAGTAAAGGCTGCTAGCTTCACAGCACATACCGTTCCCAATACTTGACCTCAACAATGCAGTTGTAACTCCCAACACTCCATCCTCTAATCAGTTTGTACACAGCTGTAACCCGTAATCCTCACTGGGTCCAATGTACCAAGAAATCGACATCCAGTGGTGTCTATACAGTCCCAGTTTGATAACTGAGGTGCCACCAAAAAGCATACAACACCTCATTTCGCAATCATATCCACCTCCAGCTGGTATCAAACACCCCAAGTGTTATGCTTTGCATGTAAGAGATGGCGAACCTGTTAGGAGACTCCTATGCCCAGAGAGAAGCAAACACCTTCCCCTTTGAAATCAAACAAACATGAAACCTGTCATCACAAGTATTCTGGGTTTATGCCAAAAGTCTTAACCTGTCACTTGGTTCACAACGCTAACTTTATTCAATACATACATAGTATTTGTTTCGCCCAAAACACACTCAGGCATTAAATCGTCCAACACACACAGTATACCATTTTCCCCAGCATAAACCAATAGTTGGCACACCTATTTGTTGCCACAAATAAGGCGACTCAACACAACCATCTTTGCCACCTATTAATGAAACCACGCCCAGTCACAGTGTAGTTTTTGGATTTAATATAAATGCTCAAATACCTGGAAATTTCTTCATTTGGAAAAATAACCCTTGATCAATTTCTTGACCATTAAACCATTAAGCACATGCACCAATTCCGACTAAACTGATGAGCCATCAACCAAGGTGGATTTCTCACCACCGTAACCGATATTCTCCTTGAGGGTTTTCGTCCTCATGAGTTCTTGGAGAAAGGCTCTGCAAACTTCACAGAATAAAATCTTGTATATCCAAAATGAACTCAATATCATTATTGTATTCTCTACCAAACTCCAACACCTTGAAAATAAAACAATATTTAATTCATTCCTTATGTCTCCCGTTAATTTTCCCAAAAGAGCATTAAAATAATCCTTTTTTAAAATTTGCTCCAACTTAGTCACCAGATAAGTCACTTTAAATATTTGAATAAATACTTAAGTGAACTTATTATTTTATAATAACTTAAGCATTTATTTCATTTCTTCTACCTAACTTTTTGGAAACACCTTGCGAATATCACCCCAACTGACATAAAATGATGTCGAACTTTGCTACTCCAAGAACTACAGGCTCCCTGAATCATCCGATTAGCCTGCAAGACCCCGATGAATAAGCTAGTACTTGACAACTGGCTAACTCACGAGGGGGACATTACAAATTAATGTTTAATTGTACTACACCTAAGAAATCTAGGGATGCATGCATCACATTGGTTGGACATTCTTGAAGAGATTAAAATAAATATTTAACATGGGTTATACATTGGGAAAATATTTAGTATTTGGAAAACTTAGTATTAAAAGGAAAGACTCAGTACCAAAAAATAAATGAGGGAGACATGGTTCTCTAAGCTCATGGTCTAGAAGCACATGGTTTATGTAATTCCACTTGGTGGTTTTGTTCAAGTTTCTCTCTATAAAAGTAAACATTAGAGCAATTGTTGAGGTTGGTTGTCATAACCTTTGGCTTGTTGGCTAAGGTTGAATAAGCATCTCTTGTAGGTTGCATACGTGAGGAGAGGAAGCATGCCCGCATATGTGAGGAGAGGAAGCGTGGATTGGGATTTGCAGTTAAATGATTCTCATTTGCTTATTCACATGGAGTGCAATTAAGGATTTTGATGTTTTAGAAGCCTTGCATAGTGGCTCTGCAAATGTATTGTAATCTTTATTCTTGAGATAATATATTAAGTGTACGAGTGCTTTTCAAGGCTAGGTTTTTCCCTTTGAGAGTTTTCCCAATTTTACATCTTGTGTCATCATGATGGTGTGTTTGTCTATTCTTTTGCATTAGAGATACAAAATACTTGTTTGCATATTTTTCTCTCCTAGGGTTGTGTGAAAATAAATATTATTGCTCCAAATTTCTTTTCAATAGTAGTACTAGTAAATATAGTTTATTTTCTAATGCAATTTTTAAAGACTGATTTTAGGCATCATAACAAAGATTTTTAGATTATGTAGGTATCAAGGACAAAGTGTCTATTTGTCATTGGTAGATTCAATTTTCAAAATCTCATTTTTATTTCCAGTAGAGAGTGCTCTCATTTTTAAATTTCTCAAAGATTTAACAGTCAAAGAAGACCTGTTTTCAGCAGTGAAGTTGCGTGAAGGTGTGGTAGAACCGAAGACAATGTTGTCAAATTCATCACATAAGGTTGTTGATACTCTTCTCAGACATATTAATATCATTGATTTGAAGATCTGCGAAAAATAAAAGCAATAAATATTTTGTCTAGCAAAATGGCAACAATGGTTAAATTCAAGTGGCTTCATTTCCAGTCACCTTCCAGTCATTGAATTTGGTAATAATGTATGCTTGGCATTATGAATCAAGCACTGCACAAATCATTTTTCCAAATAATCTAGTGATATGCAGCTTAGATGCAGAAACATTTCATTTGGTGTTAGATTTACAACTTTTTGAAGAGACCCAATCGATTGATTTAGAGGTATGTGAAGAACAATACAAAAATAACTAGTGAAACTATTAAAAGGAGATTGCTAAGAAATTGATGATTGGGTCCATAGGACCTTCACAATCACCTGAATTCTTGTAACTAAATGATATTAATGAGGAACTCAGGTTAATAATCACAATGCTGAATAGAGGAATGTGAAGAACAATACAATAATAACTAGTGAAACTATCAAAAGGAGATTGCTAAGAAATTGATGATTGGGTCCATAGGACCTTCACAATCACCTGAATTCTTGTAACTAAATAATATTAATGAGGAACTCAGCTTAATAATCACAATGTTGAATAGAGTGACAAGTCAATTTGAAGCGTGAACTTTTGAAAATATGATGTTCTATCTAATTAGCCCCATTTGCAAGGGAAGAGGCATATTGATTGGGGTTATCTTATCATTAACTGATTTCATACCTAGTTGGTGATTTTTTTTGAAACCAAATCTTTTCACACAATGTCATATTTGTTCCATTCATCGGTACAGGCTCAAGTATTTGACGGATTAGATAATGTTCACATAAATGGTCCCTTTTTCCAAAATATCCTAAATTGGAATTCAGAGAGTATGAAACATTACAAAAAGGTGACTGATGTTTTTCTAATGTTAACTATCGAAGATTTAAAAACAAGAATCATATTTGTATTTCTAATAGTGTCAAAATAGTTATTCATGACTGGATCTGATTGGCTTATCCAATTTCCCATCTTCACTTGTACAGAGTATGTGGTTTCAACTCTTATAAGCTACCTCAGTATTCAAGTCATCATGTTGTTTTCGTGGAATATTGCAGGTAGTTATTAATTTGTTGCCAGGCATGGAACCAGAAGCAAAACAAAAGAATCCGCAATTATTGTAGTACTCAAGAAGTACATTGAGATAGCATCCAACAATCTGCAGTACCTATTTTCAATTGATAGGTACAATGAGGAAAAAAGGGACATGTCCCTGCATCTTTATAAACTATATCAATATCTCGCTATACCACAAAGAGATAGGAAGAAAAGAAGAAAAAGTAGATATTGATGAGTGAATGTATTGTAAAGCTAAAAGATATATCATCCAAGCATATGTGATGTATATATCTATGCTTGTGGTATGAATGTACATTGTATATAAGAAGACTATGATATGAATATATGAATAGAGCAATCTTATGATGTGTGTGAAAGATGCAGTCGGCCGAAAGTAATTAGTCTTGATTAGTCGGCCAAATAAGTAAATAAATAAATATTAATGTATCCAGCAAATGTTTAATATTATATGTTGTTATCGGGAGTTAAGTCCCCGACCATTGATTAGTTGTATTAGGTAGTTCCCGACGGTTGGTGTTCTCAACCAACATTGGCAACTATATATGTCTTGTTTCATTTGTAGTCGGGGACAGCACAAATCTTTGTATACTGTACTTATTGCCATTGAATGAATGAGAATACTATTGTTCTGTGCATATGCATTCGTGTGTATTGGATATGTATGTTTCTGTAAGTTCTTTTCTCGTTTACTCTGTTAGTCAGTCAAGTTACTCCCGTGAGTAAACAAATATACATAATCTTTCTTTTGCTTATATATTTATCTACTGCAACTATTTTAGTTTTTGTCTTATTGTATCACCCTAGGCTTAACTTTCTAACATTATTTATCAAACCTTGGGTTTGTATTCATTGTAAACAATTGGTTCAGTTGTTGGGACCCCAATTTGTTGGTGAATATCAAGAAAACTACAAAAATAAAGAGAGAAGTTCATGGTAAAGACTGGCACCATGGAAGAGGGATATCATTGGCAAATATGATAGTGATGGAAGAGTGTGATGGCAGATACTAGGTGATAACCCTTGGTGAGGGGTTAGGCACCCAAGGGATGATGATGGAATCGAGGGGAGATCCAAAAGGACGTGACTTGGGATGGATAAAAAAGTATTTAAGGATGGATAAAATCAATTAAAATTTAATGGCAAAAAGCAATAACAAGAGAGAAAGAGAAATTATCATTGAGATCGATATGGCGTTGCAAGAAAATGAGAAGATGATCATGACAAAGAAGAACGAAGAAGAAAAAAGGTTGAAACAAATCCAAGAAAAAGAGGAAAGGTACCAGAAATGGACAAAGAAGGTGTGAGAGGCGTTTGGAGAGTGCACCATGAGGGCTGCAGCTGGAGAAAACCCAAATATAGAGGTAAGTGGATGTTCAATGGACATTGTAATCACTAATACTGAAGAACTAGAGCAGTCCATAACCCTTATTCAAATGGAAAAAGAAAATTTGACCAAAATGATGAAGCAGTTTTAAAAAATGAAGCAGCAACAAGTATGAATGATTTGGAACCTTGGAGGAGAGTCACTATAGAGGCAGTGAATAGGAGGCTTAGAAATGAAGCTTCTAAGCCTATAAATTGGATAACCCCATGGTCAATTGTCAATGAAAGTTCCAACTATTTATATCAAAGCGTTTTAACAAATAATGGGTTTGAGGATTTGGTAACCCCAACCTCTAGAAAGAGCACACTAAACCTGTGTATTAACCATTGGAATGCAAAAGCAAGTAGGTAAGATGGGAAACAGCAGAAGGAAGAAATTATGAAATTAATGTTCGGTAGATATAATGAAAAGGATAAAGAAATAATAAGAAATAGCAGTAAGAATTTTCAGTTTGCCATGGAAACTTATAAATGCTTGAAGAGAACCATCCCAATAATGAAGAACATAACTTAGTGTTGGAAATATTGTCATTGATGTCAAAGAGGCATTGATTGTTGTCGTTGATGTCAAAGTAATGACATTGCCAGATTAAAGACATGTTATAGTGACATTTCCATTGAAGAAAATTGATGAAGGAGAAAAACAATGATAAAGACAAAAGATCAGGGCCGACTACTCTAAGGGCGATTGTTAAGTTTAAATTCAAAATTTTAACTTGGCACTAGAATTTTGAAGATCTGAAATTAAATTGTGTGAAGTGTCTCATTGAAGAATTTGAAATTAAAATAAATAAAATATTTATTATACATGGGCCAACGCATGCCTTTTTAAGTGCCATCTTGAAGAAAGAAAATTAAAGGTAATTAAATTAAATTTGTTTTAAGTGTGGCCAACCTCTTCGGTTGAAGTGCCACCTTGGAAATTTAAAAATAAATAAAATATTATTATCTAACGCTGGCCAACCCCTCTTGGGAGAGTCACCTCCTTTGTGAAGGGGCACACTCTTTTGAAGAGACATATGTGTGGTATAAAAGGAGATAAAGATATGGTAAAAGAAAATTAAAAAATAATGCAATGTATCAATTAATTTATGGCAGAAAATGGCAGATGGAGAGAAGATATACAGCAGAAATATATGTGAAGAATTAGCACATATTTAGGAGAGTCTATGAGTATATTTCAGAAGAGTCTATGAGCAGATTTAAAAGAGTCTATGAGCAGATTTATGTAAGATTTTATGAGCAGACTTGTTAAGAAATTATGAGCAGATTTATGAATGCAAGCAATTATTGAACATCTTTCTTATTCAAGGCAGATTGAAAAACAGATTTTTGAGCAGATCTACAAGAAAATCTGAAGAAGTTTATGAGCAGATTTTGTGAAGAAATCATAGAAAAATCTAAGAAGGATTATAGCAGATCTAAGAGGAAGATTATAGCAGATTTGTGAAGTGTCTTGAAGTAACAATACTCTTAATATTCATTCGGAGGTTGGTGCATCCTAACCAAGGAGATCGGAAGGTTCGTGCCTCTCATTAGAAGAGATTAGTGTCTCTTGCTGAGTTGGTGCTCGGTTGTGGGGATTGGTGTCTCCAATGGGTTGGTGTAATGTTTCCTTCCTAGGACACTTCAGTTTGAGGGACAGTTAGCCTATTCAGCGGATTCCCATAGGCTAATGAGTTAAGGTTAGGGAATCCCTGGAGATAGTTGTATCCAACAGTTGACAGTGATAGGTGTTTTACTGAGCTCTGGTGAGTGAGATGTGTGGAACACCACTTTTTGGGGTGGTTTTGGATGATTGCTTCTATACTTACTATTTTTAGTAAGTCAATTTCAGGCACTGATAGGGTCAGATGACAGCATTTCTATTTTTAGCTGTCGGTGGAGGCATTTAATGCCAGCATCCAAATATTTAATATAGTCCAGCATTTTAATTTAAATAACGATACTTTATAAAGTTAAATTAAATATTTAACTTTATCGTTATTTAGTATTATAAGTGACTTTATGAAGGGGCACTTTGGGAGACATAAGTAGATGTTTTAAATTTATTAAAGTACCTCTACTGTTGGATACCAATATGGGAGATATAAGGGGACATTTAAAATTTAAATTAAAGTGCATTTAATGTCATCTTGGGTGTGGGTTTTGGAGGAAGATAAAAAGGTTTTTGGAGCTCATTTTCTCTCTTATGCTAGATTGGATATTGAATATTGTTTCTTGTTTGGAGGAGACTAATCTTCTAAGGTTTGTGAGGACAAAACCCCTTGCAAGCGACATTCTCCATGTTGTTGAAAGACAATCTAGAGAATATCTTGGTGATTTCATTGCAAAGATAACAGCTGGGCAATATTTGTGGAGTTTTCATTTCAGTTATGGAGGAGAATATTGCATATCTGATTAATAGAGACAGATAGAAGGAGGTTTTGGGAGAGTTTGTCTGCTGTTGTGACTTCCATGGCTGGATGTACCTTTCTTGCAGCTGGTCATACCTGTTTGGGAGTGGTGTTGAGTTTTTGGAGCCTCCAATCAAGGTTTGGCTTTGTTGATTTGGCTTGGAAGTGACGCTTAGGGTTCTTGTTGCATTGTATTTCAGTCTTATCAGCAAAGAAATTCATTTCTGGTTGTGGCATCCATTTCTAGGAGCTTACAAGAGCTGGTTGCATGTAAAGAAAATTATCAAGGTCTATCAAATTTTTTGGGTATGTTTGAAATAGATATGTAATGTTATTTGATGATTTGGGTTGCTCTTACATTTGAAGAAATTTGTATTTTCACATTAGAAATAAAATCTGGAATTTTCAGCTATATGTATTTCTCTAGGTTACCGAATCGTCACCCTTTCCTGAGCGATTCTAGTTTGGAAACGTTTCGAGTACTGAAACGGAATCGAATCGCTCTAGAATCGGACAGGAATCGGCAAATGCTCTGTGGGTTCGATTCCAAAATCACAAACACGATTCCCAACGTTTTTCAACTGACGTGGCGACTCAGACGCGTTTTTTGACCATTTTTTCATCCGGCCTTTAACTTTTCCCTCGATTTCTATGAATTTTAGGGCGAAATTACTTGTCAAAGATGCAGATTTGGAGTGTGAGTTGTATCTTGCAAAAAACGCCAAAGAGTTTGACGGCTAACAAAAAACGCAGAGAAACGAAACAAAAGAGTTTGACAGCACGCAGGCAGAGAAAGATAGGCAAAGAGGAAACGGCGGGCACGCAGGCAGAGAGGAAACAGGAGGGCGCGCGGCAAAGAGGAAACAGGAGGGCGCGCGGCAGACAAAGAACACGCACGCGCACGACCAGGTAGGGGTTTCTCGTTTTTTATTTTTTTTCATTTTTTTTTTTGTATTGTTTTAAATTTACACACTAAAATGTAAATTTTAAAATTTATAATAGTTAGTAACTTAGTATATAATAAAATTTATAATAGTTAATCTATATATTATATTTATTATTTATAATATACTCTCTCAAATTTTTTTGATTTTCAATAACAAATACAATGTAACCAAGCACCCGTTAAGGTTAGCATAACCCAAAACATTGCATGAAAGAACTCTAACCAAGAATGCGCCCTAAAACCACTTAAGGAGGAGAGGCGGGCATATGGTCAGAGGATCCCTAGGATCTACTGAATCAAATATTACAATGATTACACTGAAAGAGAGAGAATAAACTCGACACCAAGAATGTGCACTCAAGATCCTTTGACAGGCGAGGTGCTAACATATGGTGGAGTACTAATGCTGAAAATTGAAATGAAATAGGTGGATAACCAGCCATGAGAAACTTTCCACACTACCACCAAACAGTGGGGGGAAAAAAATTACAATTCAAAACTAATTCATCCGCTGCGGCGGGCATCCACTCAACAGTGGGAATTCTCCACTTGACAGTGGGAGAGAAAGAGAGATACAAATGTTTATTCTCCACACTGGCGGTAAACCAGCCAGGGGTTAAAGTGTTTGCATTAGGAAATCACAAGTAAATGCAGTAAGAACAATGACTGGATTAGTACTACTAAATCTCAACCTTACAATGAAATAAATCTGCATTTTTCATGTGTTACAATAATATAATCAATGCAAACTCCTGAAGAATGTTTATTACAATATACAATCTTCTCAATCACCAAGATATAAACCAAAATCTGAATGTTTAACAATCTGATATGCATAAACAGCAGACTGAAAATTTCAATCAGCAAACATGTAAATCAAATGAAATGCTCATAACTCTTCAAATATACCTCTGAATGATGTAAACTAAACTGCAGAAGTATTCTAAGAGGTAGGCGCCCAATCTCCAACCCACAAACTGCATTAAAGCTTAGAGAATGATTAGGCACGAATCCCAAGGTAGTCCCAACATGGTACGGCCTTCTTGAGGGGCAATTTTCTACTTAAAAATCAGAAACAGCAAACTAAAATCTGCAAACTTCAAGGCAGGGTCGCCTCAAGCATAGAATCGTGATGAACAAATACCCATAATCAAATTAGCATTACCCCCTAAAGCTGTTAATGATTTTCACTTACAGCCATGACTGAATCAGCAACAATAAAATCTGGAAATAACATCTAAATCTTCACCTTGAGGCCCAATGTGCACTTCTGAATGAAGCACACTCTCAATCCATCATCTAGGGAGCCATAGTTTCAGGCCCGAAGAGTGGAATAGAATTGCTAAGCTTTCCCTTAGCCGGATTCTGGATTTCAAACCAGCAACATAACTTTGCTTTCCAAAACATAACATAATCAGCTCTCCAAAATGCAGCAATATATAAGTTTCAATGGGCAAATGAAACACTTTGAATTCCAAGAAGTCGAATCACTTCAACTTCCCAAGAGACGCACCTTTAACCATTCACTTTATTGTGAAATAATAAAACATTATCCCCTTCCCTTTAGGCGTCCATTTTACTTTGCAACAACAAAACATTTAATAAATCATTAAATGCTCAACATGACCCCTTAATGTCCCCTCTTTAAAACAACATGAAGTTATTACTCCTAGGTGTGGGTATTAGAATAATATATTATTCCTTATGTTAATGGTCATTTGTAATTGTTTTGCTACAATAGTCGGGTTTCTACTGTTGCTACAGTAGTCGGTAGGTTTAGTAGTTAGATATCATTAATATCTACTATCTCTTGTATCTTCTATATATTGTAATCTCTTTTTCAGTTTAATGTTAACTTAGAATTTTCGAGTTCTTTCCAGAACATGGTATCCGAATCTGAAAATTAAAAATTCGTTTTTCTAAAAATTTCTTAGAAATTTTTCAGTTTTTTGAAAAACGTTTTTTTTTAGCTTGAAAAATTTGTGGCTAGGGTTCACACGTGTTTTTGTTCATTGAATCTGCATTCAAATTGCGTTTTTTTCTGGGCATTATTCTGAAAATCGCGGGCTTCTTCAAAACGCATTTTTCTCTATAGTTGGCGCGGTTTTTTTTCTAGCTACGTTTTATTTAATTTCTGGGTGCGATTTACAGAAGTTTTGCTGGTATTTTAAGGTCTTCTGCAATTTTTTCAAGCTCTCATGGCGGCTAGGTTTTTCAGACAGGTCCACTAGGGTTTTGACCTGTTTTTTCAACTCGAAAAATTATTTTGCTTGCAGATTCCTAGTGGGTTTTTCGAGATCTCAACTGGGTTGGTCTCGAATTTTTCTGGGTACCCCGGTTTTCGTGCCTCAAAATTTGTGCCATTGGGTGTTGACAAAATTTTCTAGGTAGTCAAAAATTTTTTTGGGTTTTCAGCATTCTCTTCTGGGTATTCTTTAGATCTTTTGGATTTTGTCCTCAACGTGCCTCGAAATCCTTGCTAGGGTTTCATCTTTGAATTTGTGCGTTTTTTGTTTTCATTTTTGCCCTCACCAATTCGACCACAGGGTACATGATGGCATCTCTGACGAATATCATGCTCGAAAGCAGCCAGAAGTTCAACGGGAAGAATTACAACACCTGGAAGCAGCGCATGATTACGATCTTCGAATATCGTTGCCTCGATCAGATCATTTTGGGGAACTCAGCTCGTCCCACTGTAGTTGGCAAGGACCAGGCTAAATGGGATGAACGCAACCGGGAAGCCGTCATGCTCATCAAACTCTCAGTCACGGATGAGCAGCTACCTCAGGTACCGTCTAGCAAAACTGCTTCAGAAATTTGGGATCATTTGAAAGCCCTTCATGAAACCTCCGACAAGAGCAGAGCGTTCTTTCTTAAGATCATGCTTTTTTCCATCATGATGGATGCGAAAATGTCCTTACAGGAACATCTCACAAAGATTAAGGACATTTGTGATTAGTTGGAGGCGATTGGTCGAAAAATGTGGGAAGAAGACATGGTCGTCATTACTCTGAAGAGTCTTCCGCGTTCGTATGAACATTTCATCGAAACGCTGAATATCACCTCCACCAATGTTGATCTCAAATTTGAAGATCTTTGCACCAAGCTCTTGCAGCAAGATCGTTCGCGACAACAGTTTGCAAGCAGTTCCAGTTCCACCTCCACAAAGCAAGCGTTCTCCGCCAAATCTTTTGCTAAGAACACAGGGAAGGCTCAATCTTCTCAGCTGAAAGGCTCTAGTTCTTCTCAGGACAACAAGAAGAAAAAGAATGTTCAGTGCAATTATTGTCATAAATATGGTCACATCAAGGCTGATTGTCGCATTCGGATGGCTTCTGAACAAAAGAAGCAGGGAGGGTCTCACCAAAAGGTAAATGTTGCGGAGCACACCGAGCAAAAAGAGTCTGCATTCCATGCATTTATGGCCAAGCGAACTGCAAATCCAGTCCAATCTTCTGCTTGGTATATTGATTCTGGGGATTCTCGGCATTTTTCTCATCGTCGAGATTGGTTCACCAAATATGAACCATTCACTGATTTAGTGATCTTTGGAGGCGGCGAAGAGTACACAGTTGCTGGTAAGGGCAATGTTTAGATTCACTCTAGTGGAAGAAATTTACTCTTTCTTGATGTCTACTATGTTCCAGGCATGGATCATAATCTACTCTCTGTCAGCTAGATCATGAAGCATTCCCCACAGTTGGATGTCATTTTCAGTTTGTCCACTTGCAGCATTGTTGATAAGGCGACGCGTACAACAATTGCTATGGGACTTGAGGATCATGGTCTGTACAGACTTACTGATTCCGGTGATTCTCAAGAGCACGCTCTCGTAGCAAAAAGTACTTCCATCAGCAAACTTTGGCATCAACGTTATGGGCACTTGAACGTGCACTATCTCTCTCGACTGTCTCGGGAGGGTTTGGTTGCTGGTCTACCTGAGATCCAAACTCAAAATCATGGAGTTTGTGGAGCCTGTCAAGCTGGAAAGCAGCATCGGACACCGTTCTCGGATGGTGATTCTTGGCGAGCCTCCAAGGTACTTCAATTGGTTCATGCTAATGTTTGTGGACCAATGAACACTCCATCTATTACTGGGTCCAGGTACTTTTTATTATTTGTTGATGATTTCAGTCGGAAAATGTGGGTGTATTTTTTGAAACATAAATCAAATGTGTTCAGTACATTTCAACAGTATAAGGCCTTGGTTGAGTAAGAATCAGGTTTTCACATTGTTACTCTAAGGTCAGCTAATGGGGGCGAGTTTTGTTCAACTGACTTCTCTACTTTTTGTGCTCAACACGGTATCAAACGCCAACTCACCACACCATACACTCCTCAGCAGAATGGTGTCGTTGAACGTAGGAATCGCACCATTACGGAAATGGCTCGTTCTATGCTGGAGTACAGAAATGTACCTAAGAAATATTGGGCTGAAGCAGTTTATACTGCTGTCTACCTCCTGAATCGGTCACCTACATAGGCCGTTAAGAAGATGACTACAGAAGAAGCCTGGTCAGGACGTAAGCCTAAAGTGGGCCATCTCAAAGTCTTTGGTTCTACAACTCATGTATGGATTCTAGACGCCAAGCATGCCAAGTTGGACTCCAAGAGCCAGAAGCTTATGTTTACTGGTTACAGCGAAAATCACAAGGCATACAGGTTGATTGATGTGGAGACAGATCATCTCATATTCACTCATGATGTTGTGATTGATGAGACTACAGGTCCATTTGTTCCTACTACCAGCCCTGAGGATCAGCCTATGAAGGTTCCTTATGATGGTGTTCGTCTTCCTCTTGGTTCCTCTGATGGGAGGGCTTCAGAGCATTCCGACTCTGAAGATGAGGAGTCTACCGGTCATGATATAGCACCATCTGATCTTCCTCAGGATTCACATCCAGATGACATTGTTCCAGACATCCCAGCAGATCTTGTTTCTCCTCCTCCAGATGTTGGTACTTCTACTCGTCGACCTAAATGGTGGCTCAAGACTATCGAAGATCTTCATAATGATGAACTCGTTGAGGGTAGATCAGCTCACTGCAAGAGCAAGCAGCCAAACACAGTCAATTTTGCTCTTATGGCCAACCTACACAGTATCTATGAGCCTCAGACATATTCAGAGGCTAAAAGAATTCCCAAGTGGGAAAAGGCTATGGAGTCCGAATGCCATAGTCTTCTGAAGAATCACACTTAGGATCTTTCTGATCTTCCTCCTAGGAAGAAACGTATTAGTTGCAAATGGGTCTATAAGGTCAAGTATCATGCCGATGGCACTTTGGATAAATACAAGGCAAGATTAGTTGCTCGAGGGTTCACACAGCGGCAGGGCATTGACTATGAGGAGACTTTTGCTCCTACTGCAAAGATGAGCACAATTCGTCTTCTTCTCGCTATTGCAGCCCAATTCGCATGGACAATTCATCAGATGGATGTCAAGAGTGTCTTTCTCAACGGTGAGTTGCAGGAAGAAGTCTACATGACACAGCCTCCTAGTTTCAAGGTTGCCGGAAAAGAACATCAAGTATGTAGACTCGTGAAAGCGCTCTATGGACTGAAACAGGCTCCCCGTGCATGGTACATCAAGATTAATCAATACTTGGTTGATCATGGTTTTCAGCGTAGCCCCTCTGACACTAATTTGTATGTCAAACACTCTGGTGATGATGTTTTGTTTCTTGTTATCTATGTTGATGACTTGATCATTACTGGCAGTTCAACACACTTGATTGCAGCAATCAAACAAGATTTGTGTCAGGCTTTTGACATGGCAGATATCGGGCTTCTCCATTATTGTTTGGGTATTTAAGTTTGGCAGACTGCAGATGGTATCTTTATCTCTCAGTCTAAATACGCTCGGAGTCTGCTTAACAAGTTTCGGATGCAGGACTGCAGATGGTATCTTTATCTCTCAGTCTAAATACGCTCGGAGTCTGCTTAACAAGTTTCGGATGCAGGACTGCAAACCTGCCTCCACACCTATGGAGAAGGGGCTGAAGTTATCAGCCAACTCTGATTCACCTCCGGTTGATGAAACGACCTTCAGGCAACTAGTGGGCAGTCTCATCTACCTCACTGCCACTAGACCTGACATCAGTTTTGCAGTGAGCAACATTTCTCGCTTCATGATAGCTCCAAAAGTTGATCATTGGCTTGCAACGAAGCAAGTGCTGAGATATGTTAAAGGCACTTCAGATTATGGCATTCTGTATGGCAGATGCAAGGATCCAAAGCTGATTGGTTATACAGATTCAGATTGGGCAAGTTCGGTGGATGACAAAAAATCTACGTCTGGATATGTATTCAGTTTGGGTACAGGTGTTGTAACATGGACCAGCAAGAAGCAACAAGCAATGGCTCTTTCCTCGACTGAAGCAGAATATCGAGGAACCGTCAAAGCAGCATGTGAGGCAGTTTGGCTCCGTCGAATGCTTTCTAACATGCACATGTCACAAGCAGGTCCTTCTCCCTTGTACACTGACAATCAAGGGGTGCTCAAACTGGCCAAAAATCCAGTCTTCCATGAACATACCAAGCATGTCGAGCTTCATTGTCACTACATCCGCAAGCTGGTAGAAGACGGATCAGTTCAGCTACAGTATGTTCCAACGGCGGATCAAACTGCAGATATTCTCACCAAGTCTCTGAGCCCGGATAAATTTGTCAAATTCAGGGGGCAACTTGGTGTTTTTGATAGATTGACCATTAAAGGAGGGTATTAGAATAATATATTATTCCTTATGTTAATGGTCATTTGTAACTATTTTGCTACAGTAGTCGGATTTCTACTGTTGCTACAGTAGTCGGTAGGTTTAGTAGTAGATATCATTAATATCTACTATCTCTTGTATCTTCTATATATTGTAATCTCTTTTTCAGTTTAATGTTAACTTAGAATTTTCGAGTTCTTTCCAGAACAATGGGGGTACAACTTAAAAACATGAAATTAACTAAGTATAACACTCCTTAGTCCAAGGAGATAACCAAAACCAAAGCCAATACTGAAACTGAAGGATTGCCACGAATAGCATGATGACCTGAGCTGAACTGCAGATGATGATACTGCCAAGATTAGACTTACTATAAATAATACTCAGAAATATGACTATACTATTTCTGAATATTGTCATATTTCTGAGTTATTTATTTGCTGCAAGTTACTTTATTATCTGCACTTTATTTGTCATCTCAAAATCATTGCAAAAACAAACCAAAACAAAAAATAAAACTAAAGCTCAAGGCAAAACAGGACAGCATAGTTGTAATGTCCCTAATAGGAATGATACTAAATTCACTCTACAGGTGATGTCCCTGATAGGAATTATGCTAAGTCACTCTAAATTATCAACTCCCAATCAACGTTTAGAGGATATCTTAGCTTGTTTTAGTTCCTGCATACAAGTTAGAGATCAATTGCAAGATTTAATTTACAATTAGAATGTTAGTACTCCATATTGAACATTGGAATTAAGTATGAGTAGATCTATATTAAGCATCATAACCAACATTTCCTAATCAATCCTCCCCTCATACTACACCATGGTAGGAAGGTAAGAATACAATGGTTAATCCCATAATCAAACTAGACCCAAGGGCAGTACCCTCGGATATCCCAAGAGGCAAGTACCCCCTTGGCCCTCGTGGGCTCATCATGTCCCACCCCTGGGTGGCGTATCTAGTGGAGATCAACCTAGACCCAAGGGCAGTACCCTCGGATATCCCAAGAGGCAAGTACCCCCTTGGCCCTGATGGGCTCATCATGTCCCACCCCAGGTGGCATATCTAGGAGACTCCATTGCATGGTTTCCCCCTTTGTAAGCCTTCTTCCCCACCATGGTGAAACATGGATATCATAATATAAACAGATTAACAGTGTACATATGTATGTAAATTTCTAAATATATCATAATAAACAATGAATAATAAACAGTAATAAATAATAATGAATAATAAACAATAATGAATGCATCTATGATTCTACTTTATAAATTTTGAACATAATATGAATATACCTACTTCTGCTACTATATAAACTCTGAACATATTACAATTCGAAATAAGTAATGATTAATATATCTATGGTTCTATTCTAGAAGTTCTAAATATATTATGATTGTAAACAGCAATAGTAAATATATCAACGGATCCTACTCTACAAATTCTGACACACATTATAATTATAAACAAACAGAAATAAACATGCCTACCCTTTAACCTACGTTATATTCTTAGCAGGTTACAATTCGTAATATCTGATGTATATGCCACGAGAATATGCAGACTGTATCTTACTCCTTATATTTCTAATGCCTCTTCATCGATGCCTTTAGACTTGCATCGTTCTCTTCTTATAGCCAATACTAGGACATGTCTTTTCCTCATGCATTGTTTCCTTGCTTGGAACCGTCTACAATATGGGTCGTCTTCTTCCCTTTGATAATATTTGATTGTTTTGGTTAAACACCTATGTTAGGAATCACTAGATATTAATAATCTTTCTTTCGTTTGATGTTCTTTATATATTTTTTTTCTCTCTTTATCTATTGCATATGTTATATACTTTTTTCCTTCTATGATTTATGAAGTCATATCTATTAGTTTAGGGTATAGGTTATTATATTTATATGAATTTCATGTATTAACATTATAGTCTGACTTATCATTGTAGTGTATGTTATTCTATAATAGGTAATCATCATAGTTGTCGAGAGACGCGTCTCCCCCCCTTTGAGACGCCTCTCTGACACCGCACCAGTACCCAGAGACGTTTTTTGGAGCTTGGAAACTTCTCAAATGTCTCCCGCCGTCTCTCACGTCTCTGAATCCAAACAATCGCTCTCCCGTGAAGTATCTTGCATTTTAAAGGCAAAACATAACAAAATACCTCAAACAAATTTTTTAAAGTGAGAGGCGTCTTTTAGCACACGATTGGAGGCGATTCGAGGAGACTAGAGAGGGCAACAGCATTGAGGAGTGAAGAGGAGTGACTAGTAAGTAATATTTTTTATAAAAAAAAATTATTTTTTGATTTTTCCAACTCTCCCGTGCTTATCCGTTTGAGTCTCCACTCTCCAACTCCCCTGTGCTTGCCGCTTGGTGAATATCTGTTTATTTTTTTATTTTCATTTTTCATAGCCTATGGCTATTTTTTAGATTGTTTTATAATTTTATTTAGCATCACCAGTAATCTCCACAAGGGCATTGTCCCTATTTAAAATTCCATGATTTTAAACAGGGGCAATGCTCTTGTGGAGATTACTGGTGATGCTAAATAAAACAGTCTAAAAAATAGGCTTGCACTATAATATTTAATAATGAGTTTGTGCCTGTGGAGATTCATCTGCCGAATGCCAAGTAAATTTCTCCAACTTTGCATTGATTTCCACTTTCCTGTGTCTGTGGATGTGATTTGTCTCCTACACAAAAAGCATGTACCATTTTATGGCCTTCATGATTCATTTTGAGTGTGCTCATGCTATGTGCATTGTGCAATCATGATTCATTTAAATAATTTCCTCAAAGACATGTTTTTTTTTTAAAATCCGTTTCCTTTTTCATAACTTTAGCTACAGCCATTTCTAATCATGTCTTTTTTCTTTTTTTTTTGTAGAATTTGATTCTTTGAATCATTGAATCAAGAATGTCGAGTGGGGGAAACAAACAAGGCTTGTATCCATTGTGGAAGTATGTTGATCGTGTTAAGGGGTCGAAGGGTTCAGGTGGAACAGCCACGATCTCATGTAAATTATGTCCAATGGCATGGCAAGGTACTTACACGAGGATGAGGGCTCATTTCCTTCACATACCTGGAAAAGGTGTTGATCCTTGTATAAATGAGGTGGAATGATATGAGGCTGTGAGGGATCAAGAAAAGGTTGATGGCAAAGTTTCTAATATGAGCTCTCACGCTTCAACAACAGGGGCAACGCTGCAAATCAAAATCAGAATAGAGAGGCAGAGGTGGATGTGTCTTCAAGAGATGTAGCACCAGAAAGTTCTCACAAGAGGCCACACATTGGTAGCTCAAACCCCATTAGCAGATTATTTGATGTGCAAGGTCGAGAAGCGGTCGATGCAGCAATTGCATGCTTCTTTTATGCCAATGGAATACCATTTAATGTTTCTCGATCACCTTTCTATGCAGAGATGGTCCAAGCAATCAACAATGCACCAGCTGGATATAAACCACCTATGTATGAAAAGCTTCGCACTACTCTAATTGATAAAGAAAAAATTTGATCAGAGCAACAAACTGCACCATTGAAAAGAGTGTGGGCTTCAAAAGGATGCAGCATTGTGATGGATGGGTGGACGAATACTAGAAACCATCCACTACTTAATATCATGGTAACATGTAGCATGGGTGGACGAATACTAGAAACCATCCACTACTTAATATCATGGTAACATGCAGCAAAGGGCCTTATTTTTTGAAGGCATTAGATTGTTCGGGGCAAGAAAAAAATGCAAAGCATCTTTTTAAACAGCTATGTGACGGCATTGAGGAGGTAGGGGCATCACATGTAGTCCAGATTGTTACAGATGTTGCCCCTGTTTGTAAAGCAGCAGGCATGTTGGTGCAAAAGAAATACAAGCATATATTTTGGACACCCTGTTGTGTGCATTCGTTGAATAATGCACTCAAAAATATTGGCAAGTTTGAATGGGTTTCAGCTCTCATAGAAAAGGGCAGAAAAATTCAAATGTTTATATGTAACCATCACCAAACACAAGCTATTTATCGAAAATTTGCCAAGGTGGATCTTCTCAAACCAGCTGATACAAGGTTTGCTTCTTATTTTATTATTCTTCACCGTCTTTGTGAAGTGAAAGGTGCTTTGTGTTCCACACTTGTTAGTGATGCATGGGCAGCTTGGAGGCAATCTACATAAAATGATGCAGTTGAGGTGAGAGGTATGATCCTTGATGACCGTTTTTGGGCTGATGTTAAATTTGTTGTGGACTTTATTCAGCCCATATGTGACGTGATCAAATTTGCAGATTCAAACAAGCCATGTTTGGGGGAAATTTATGAAGAAATAGATTCCATGTGTGAAAGAATTGAGAAAATAACAGATGCAAAAGATCCTTCACTATATCCTTTGATAGAAGAAAAGTTACATGGAAGATGGAACAAACTTAACACACCTCTTCATTGTGTTGCCTATGCCTTAAACCCTATAAGGCATAATATACAAGAGACCAATAAGAGGGCTCCATATGAGGATAGAGAGGTAATGAAGGGGTTTTGTGTCATGTCCCCACAATTGTAACACCTTGAGGGAGTCCCATTTGAGATTGTTCACGCGCCCTTTGCACAGTTATTCTAGCATCCAAGGAGGTTAGGAAAGAGGAAACAAGGCGAAGATCTATTCCGATCAAGAGTAATAAGTCATATCAGATTATGTTAGTTATGCACTAGTTGATAATAATGCATTTCATTTATCTTATTCCAACAATCTTTCATTGCTCTTTATCAAACAATCTTTTAAAAATCAAAATTTTAATCTGTGCATTTTATGTCTCTAATTTGGGGACATTACAAGTGGTATCAGAACATGTTCCTTCCATCCTGTGTATGCTACATGTGCCTTACATGTATTCAAGTGTATACTTTGAGATAATGTATGTGTATTCAAGTGTATTCAAAGATTTACTTTGTGACTTATATGTATGCTTTGTAACATATCTTCATGTGAATACTTTGTGTATTACGTGTATGCGCGTGTATGCTTCATACTCGTGTATACTTGATGACATTGGGATGGGGGACGGGTCCGCGGTGTAGTATGGGATGCATTGAATTCCCTTCCCAATTGTCTGACGGTATACATCATTTGATTGTATTTGTATTTGAGTGTATACTCTATGACTTGTGATTATATTCGAGTGTATACTCTATGACCTTGCAATTGTATTCAAGTGTATACTCTATGACCTTGTATTATGTTTGAGTGCATACTCTATAACTTGTATTTGAATTCGAGATGTATTTGTATTCGAGTGTATACTCTATGACTTTGTGACTTCGTGTATACCTTATATTCAAGCGTATTCAAATGTATACTTTGTGGCTCTTGTGTATTCAAGTGTATACTTTGTGGCTTATGTATTCAATTGTATTCAAGAGTATACCATGTGACTTATGTGTATTTGAGTGTATTCAAGTGTCTACCTTGCGACTAATGTGTATTCAAGTGCATGTTTTGTGGCTTGTGTATTCCTATATATTCAAGTGTATACTCTATGACTTACATGTATTCAAGTGTATGCTTTGCAAAATACATGCGTTGTGACTCGTGTGTATACATGCATTCATGCGACTTACATATTTAAGTGTATACTTTACATGTATTCATATAAATGCTTTGTGACTTCATGTACACATGTGTATACTTCATGTATTATTCGCATATATGCTTCATGCTTCTTGTTGAGGATCGAATAACTTAGACAAGTCTTAATATCTTTCTGGAGAGATTTAATCTACAAGAGCAGAACATTATTGATTTCTATATTCTACTTTGAAGATCAAGACTCTTATAAATATGTTTGAGAAAAGACGTGACCTTTCGATTGACATCCCTCCGATTAAGCAAGGCCGACAATCAATCATAATCAAGACATATATATATATATATATCAGTTGATCTCTAACCGAAGTTACCAGATTTCAACACTCCCTCTTAGCTAGGGAAGAGAACTCCAATCAAGTATATATATATATTGATATCACCTAACTTGTGATATCAGAAGATATGGTATGCTTCTGGAAGTGTCAAGTCACATGACATTCTTCATAACACATCTTCTTTAATCAATACTCCTCTAGGCTAAGGAGGATAACTTCCACTAAGTAAAAATGATATCACCTAACTCGTGATATCAGAAGATATGGTATGCTTCTGAAAGTGTCAAGTCACAGGACATTCTTCATAACACATCTTCATTATTCAACACTCCCTCTGTAACTAGGGAGGATAACTTCCATCGAGTAAATGTGATATCACCAACCTCGTGATATCAAAAGATATGGTATGCTTCTGAAAGTGTCAAGTCACATGACATTCTCCATAACACATCTTCATTATGGTATGTGCACTAACATCAAGTCACATGATGTCTACCATAATTCATGGCATATCCACGGATATAAATATCCACCATGATTATCTCTTAAGGATCACAATGATCATCAGATATCAAGTCTCATGATATCCATCAAGGTGTCCAAGAGATACTATCATGACAAGTCCACACATATCAAGTCACATGATATCTATCATGATAGTTCATCATTGTAGAGTCGTCACTTTACAATGTCAAATACAAGTGTTCATTATTGAAAGATCGTCACCTTTCAATAATGTACACAGGGTAGTAGGCCCATAAGGTCATGGAGTCACACACATGACAAAAGAGTTTACACATTAAACATCTTTATATATTAGTACAACTTATAAACAAATTTGAATTTCAAACATAATATCAAATTACGTACCAAGTTTTCTGCCCGAAGAGTTCAACCTTAACTCTGGAGAGAAGTTGTTGAGTATGTTTGTTGTTTAAACATTTGAACTAATATACTCCAACTGGATCACTTTCCTTTCCACCATATCTCTTACATAAAGATAGGGGATCTCAATGTGCTTAGATCAAGGAGTCCCACAAGCAATTTACGAAGCCAAAACTGCTTCTCTTGCCCCCATAGAGGTTGCATTGTAATCAGCCTCTGTCGAGCTTTGTGCTACAAAAAAACTATTTTCTGCAAATCCAAGAGATCATAGCCCAAACTGAATCAAGGTTTCCAGGTTGATCTAGTTTGTCTTTTCTGTAAAGAAGACTATATCCAATAGTGTCGTGAAGATATCTCAATTTGTGTTTTTACAGCCAAAAGATGAATTTCCTTTGGCTCACACCTGAACTGGCTTAGAGCATTCACTAGGACCTTCCATTTGCAGCAGGAGTGCTTTATTGACTGAGCTACTGGCCTCTTGTGGCCAGCCCATCATTAGTCTGGGTGTGGCTTATATCCAACACCCCCCCTTAAGCCATACTGCGGGTGCATGGGGCTCTTTAGATCCTGGGACCTGTCGTCATGGAGTCTCTTAACATGACGCCTCATCTCAGTCTCAGAGATGGACAAGGCTTTCACCTCATATTTCTCTATCTCAAAGCATTACAACAAGTGAAGATGAGACTCCCTCTGAAGCTCTGATTACTTCTTCTTAGAAGGGATGACTTCAGCCATCCACACAGTCTAATGGTTGCAAGCAGAGTCTTCATTTTCTTCTTCTTTTGTAAACAATCTCTTATGCTTCTGATCCGTCCTAAAAGCATCTAGAAGAGATTATAAATAGTTCATAACTATCCAAAAATCATACAAGTTATATCATGAATGAAATTTTCAAAGGGTCTTATGCTAGTAAAAACAACACAATTCAAGAGAATTCACAAGAACAAATAAATGATATAACTCAGCAACCAAAGAATACTTATCTCTTTAAATATTTTGATCCATCCTTCATGAATTCATGAATCTGAACAATCAATCACAATATCTTCTCTCTCTGCCCTTTACAGTGGCGTCGATCGCATCGAGTCTGCCCTTCACATGAGCTAAAAATCGAAGACTCCTATGACAATGCTCATTTAATTTCCAGGTAGCACAATCAGCACCGAAGCAAATAGTTGAAGGATGTATTCTTGATTATACCAAGCCTGCATTCAAAAACTATTTTAAATAAATAATAAAAAATTATTAAATATTTAATAATAATTAAAATAATGATTATATTTGTATGATATGTGCCCAAAGCTAATAATCATTTTTTTTTTTTAAATTTCGGGGGCAAATCTCTTTGCTAGCAGCTGTGTAGCCTTCGGCTCTCACCACCCGCAATCACTGGTGACACCTTCGACTCTTGCCACCCGCAACCGCAATCACTGGTGACACCTTCGGCTCTCGCCACTCGCAATCATTGGCGATAATGTCACCAGTTTTCCGCGCCGTCACAATGCACACATAGATTGCTCAATCATTACAGAATATAGAGCACGCCCCACACTCTTCGCCCATAATCGCCTGTAGGAGTAAGGTGATTCCTTTGATGAGAGGCAACTTGAGTGATTTCACCAAAAACGTTCCTGACTCTCCCGGAGATCATGTGATTTGGGCGTTCTTGTCTAAGACTTAGTCGCGGGAGGTGCTCTGTGATGGGATTGGCCAATGCCACCATGATCATGTCTGACGGATGCTGCTCGTGATTCGTCTGTATAGCCTTTCACAAAGACTTCGCTATTTCAGGATATCCACCTGATCCACAAACCCGATGATGACTTTAATGAAGGCACAGGGGTTTAGCGAGATCCACAGGCTCCGCCACAACTCGGCTCTAATCGCCTACCATAGTCGTTGCATGTTCTCCCACTGACTAGCAATCAAGATTCTTGAATGTGATGCGATGATAGATAAGGAAAGGTGACACCGAACCATTGGCAATGCTAAAATGATTCTGATCAATCTCTCTGAAACTAGGCTCTGATACCATGTTGAGGATCGAGTAACTTAGACAAGTCTTAATATCTTTCTGGAGAGATTTAATCTACAAGAGCAAAACATTATTGATTTTTATATTCTACTTTGAAGATCAAGACTCTTATAAATATGTTTGAGAAAAGACGTGACCTTTCGATTGACATCCCTCCGATTAAGCAAGGCCGACAATCAATCATAATCAAGACATATATATATATATATATATATATATATATATATATCAGTTGATCTCTGACCGAAGCTACCAGATTTCAACACTTCTTGTGTATGCTCTCAGTATTATTCATGCCTCATATTTATACTTTATGTGTCTTCAACAAGATGTGTTCTTATAATTGCTTTATGCTTAAGACTTTGAAAATATTAAAAAATATTGCTTAAGTGAATTGGTTGTTTGCTTGAGCTACCTGCTTTTCTACTTGAGTTGGTTGCCTACTTGCTTGAGCTGGTTGCCTACTTGTTTGAGCTGCTTGCTTGCGTGCTTGAGCTACCTAGTTGTCTACTTGAGTTGGTTGCCTGTGTGCTTGAGCTACTTGCCTGTGAGCTTGAGTTGGTTGCTTGCTTACTTGAGCTACTTGTTTGCTTGCTTGAGCTACTTGTTTGTGTGCTTGAGCTACTTGCCTATGTGTTTGAGCTGGTTGCTTGGTTGCTTAAGCTACTTATTTGCTTGGTTGAGCTACTTGCATGTGTGTTTGAGCTATTTGCTTATGTGCTTGAGCTGATCGCTTGCTTGCTTGAGCTACCTATTTGCTTGGTTGAGCTCATTTCCTGTGTCTTTGAGCTACTCGCTTGTGTGCTTGAGCTAGGTGCTTGCTTGCTTGAGCTACTTATTTGCTTGGTTGAGCTACTTGGTTGCCTGCTTTATGGGGTTTTAAGTTATAGAGTGTATATTATGACGTGTGTACTCATATGTGTACATGTATCCATGCCTTACGTGTATTTATATGTATACTTTATGTATTATGTGTATTCGCGTGTATGCTTCATGCTTCTTATGTACACTTTATGTATTATAAGTATTCAAGTGTATCCAAGTGCATACTAGGACTTATGTGTATTCAAGTGCATTCAAGTGAATACTTTGTGCCTTACATTATGATTTGTGTGCTCATGCGTATACCTTGTGATTGGTATTCATGTGTATAACTTGTGCCTTACTTGTATTCATGTGTACATCTTGCGACTTGCGTGCATTCACACTTTGTGACTTATGTGTATTTATGGGTATACTTTGTAACCCAAATGTATTCTGGCATATACTACGTGTATTATGAGCATGCTTCATTAAGTATATCCATGTGTTTGCTCCATTAAGTATATCCATGTGTTTGTTTCATTCCAGATGTGCCTTGAATAAAGATTACTCCATGGGTGTTTATGATTACTACATAGTATAAGAACCATGTTTACCAAAATACCTCTTGAGTTGGGAGGTACTAACAAATTAACTTATTTAAAAATCAATTATTATCAGAATCCAAATGCAATAGTGAAAAGTGTGACTATTGAAGTGAAAAGGTGCAACTCCCTCAAATTTGCAACACAAAACGGAATATTGTGTGATTGCTTGAGGACAAGCAAATTTGGGAGGGGAGGACTGTCATGTCCCCACAATTGTAACACATTGAAATACATTGAAATACATTGAAACAAATGAACAACAAAATACATATTAGCAACCTAATGCTATTATATTTTAATATTAAAATATGATATATTGAAATACAAATAACAAAAACAAAAGAAACGAAAGGTATAAATATAATTAATTGCCATTTAACTACTATTATCATAGATTATCATTATCATGATAATATTATAATTATAATATAAAAATCATAAATAAAAGTTAAAACAACAAATATTATTATTAGTAATTATTGTAACAATAATAAAGAAAGTCACAAAGAAAAATAATAATAAAATCTGTCGATTGTGCCTTAACTAAATACACAAATAATAAATACGAGATGAGTTATCATGAACCGGCTCCTAATTAACTAAGCACTAGTTTCTAAATACATAATGCGCTTCCTAAAAACCACGACTATCTAAAAGAAAATGCAGCGATTATATTTGGTAAAGCAAGCGGTAAATTCCTTAGGAATCAGTTCCCAAAAGGTAGCAACCACATGGAGGACACGTCCCTAGTCAACAAGGGACATGACTCTTGGCAGGGATCGGTCTATAAAAAAAATCTAGTTCAAACAATTGGGCATGGAATAAAAAAGGAAAAGAATATATTCTAATCTGACAGGAAGAAATCAGAAATATAGAGGAAAAGGGATAGGAATTGAATAAGGAAGAAAGAAAATATTCTGTCAGAAATCTGATCACCAGAAGAGAGCAGCAGACTAAGGTAAGGAAAGGTTGGTAATTACTTATATAATAAAAAGGTAAGAATAAAGGATATCAAATATATTTAATATTATTAATTTAAATTTCAGTTGATACTTATTAATATATTTAAATGTATTATGATTTATGAATATATTTAAATATATTTTGATGGATAAATATATTGAGAAATTAATGACATTTAATAATTGATAAATATATATTTAGATATATATATTGTGGTGATTGATAAATACAATGCATACGTAATAGTGTATATATATATATATATAATATCCAATAATGATGCTTGTAGCAATTATTGAGCCTTATAAATAGTTATGATGCTTAATATAATTACGGATAATAGATTCTTATCTGTTGAGTTACACTAACGATATCTTTTGAGTGCAAAGAAACAAGAACAATTGCATCTTAGAAAGATACATCATCGCATCAAAGAAAGAAGACGGCTTGGGCAAATAAGTCTGGAAGAAGTCCAATTAGTTCAACGATCGGGGGATAAGTGACTGCATAGAGTGATTAAATGACACACTGCAATCAATAGATATATGTGTCGATATATTGAGTTCATCTCTATAGTGTAAGTGAATTTCACCCATAGAAATAAATGGATGTTATTTGCTTAGCCACAATAATATTGATTACAGCAATTATTGTGTCTCATTGAGCTTTTATGGCTTTACCTTGAAGAATAGACTTCGGGCCAAAATTCCCTTTCGCTAGCACTCAACAAGGATAGGGAGTTTGTGGAAGGAAAGGCTGGTAATTTGATCCATTGAAGGATGGTCCCAAGACGGGTGGAACACCTTGAGGGAGTCCCATTTGAGATCGTTCACGCACCCTTTGCACAGTCATTCTACCATCCAAGAAGGTTAGGAAAGAGGAAACAAGGCGAAGATCTATTCCGATCAAGAGTAATAAGTCATATCAAATTATGTTAGTTATGCACTAGTTGATAATAATGCATTTCATTTATCTTATTCCAACAATCTTTCATTGCTCTTTATCAAACAATCTTTTAAAAATCAAAATTTTAATCTGTGCATTTTATGTCTCTAATTTGGGGACATTACATTTTGGGCTGCAATAAAAAAGATATATGGACGAGGTGAGGAAGATTCAATTATGAGGAGTCAATGGAATAAGTTTTCACGTGGGCATGGTGACTTTTCTTCCATGGAAGCTTTATATGATATGCGAGCAAAGAAAGACCCTATAGAGTGGTGGTAGAACCATGGAGATGAAACACCTGAATTGCAATCATTTGCAATAAGATTACTCTCACAAGTAGCTAGCTCTTCATCTTGTGAGAGAAATTGGAGTACTTATGGTTTTATTCATTCACTAAAGAGGAACCGATTGGGATCAAAGAAAGCAGAGAACATGGTGTACATTCATAGCTCACTTCGCCTTCTCTCTCGTGTAGATCCTGCATACAATGAGGGTCTTTCAGCAAAATGGGACCAAATTTCACCTGATGAAGATGTTACAGCCATAGTGGATGAAGTGGTTGAACCAGATGGCCTTATTGATTTACCCCCAATTCTACTACCAGCAGAGGAACCCAAGTTAGAGAGTGATGAGTATTTAGAGAGCATCATAGCTGAGGACCTTAACATGGATGATATTGATGTGGTGTAGATGATATGAGATATCAGATAGATTTCTGATTTTTGTTTTTTGTTTGCATATCAGCCAATCAAACTATCAATATTTTTGAATTTCAATATGTAATCGAATATGTAATGTCAAATGTGAACTATGATATTGATTACGAAATTTGAAGTATGAACTCTTTGACACAATGTGACAATGATTCTTGTCCTAAGATTCATTCTTGTTTGCTCCAGAATTAGAAATCTTGATGAAGAATTTTTTGTGGTACAGATCTTCAAAGGAAAGAAATTTCATCGAGTTAACTGGAACTCAGTTTGTTCTTCTAATGAGAGCAAGGAAGTAGGTATAAGACAACTCACCTTGAAACAAGCTGGTATGGAATGTATTCAAAATTCCCAATTCTAAATGCAACAAAACCTTGAGAAGTAAATATTTTGATTCAACTAATCTAGAGAGGATTTTAATGATTGCTAACCCACCAAAAGGTTCTCACATTTGGAACTTTATGGCAAAAAGCAAGAGGATAATTGCAGATCATTTATCACGAGAGATTAATAAGGGCTCGAAAACTAACTTTTGGGATGATTTGTGGAATGGTTACTCTAAACTAGTCGGCCTCCCCAATCTCATAGAGGCCAAATGGTGCTTGCAAGAAGAATGGGGTGAGAATGTAAAGGATTATTTGGAAAAATTAGTTTCAAATGGGCTCAATTCGTGAAAATGGAAAAACTTCAATCATTTGAACTTCCCTATAGATCAGTGTGCAAGACACAAATAGGAGCTTGAAGGTCACAAGGTTTTCTTAAAGGATAAGGATAAATTAATTTGGTATGCCTCAAAATCAAGGAAATATTTAGTTAGAATAGGCTATAAAGTTAATGAAATGACCCAAATAAAAGAGGAGTGGCCATTTGAGCTATGTTGGAACAAGTTTTGCCTCCCAAAAGCTAGAGCTTTCGCTTGGGTGGTCATTCAAAAAAAGTTTTTAACGACTGATAGATTTCAAAAATTGAGGTTCAATGGTCCTTCCAAATGCTTTTTATGTGGAGAAAATGAAGAAATAATCAATCAGCTCTCTATCAGGTGTTGGTGATGTCTATGTGTAAAATTGAGCCGGAGTTGTACTCTCCCTCAAGATCTACTAGAGCTTTTTAAGTCTTGGCCTTTGCTTAATAGTGCTTCTATTTTTTCTAACTTATGGACAATTTCTCCCTCTATGCAAATATGGGAATTATGGAAAGAAAGGAATAGGAGGTTGTTTAAAGAGTTTATCAGCAAAAAATATATCTTTGTGGAGAAGCTGCCACTACTTAATTTGTTATGTCAGATCTTTTATTTTAGACAAATAAAAATAAGAAGTTTACTTTGTGGGATATTAGGATCTTGAATCATTGGGAGGGTCTGAAAGCTCCACAAGTTTATGGGGTTGGGGGTTTAGCCTCTGAAAAGCAAGATGACAAACTTGTTGGATTCCTCCTGTTGTGGGGAGATTCAAGTCAAATTTTGGTAGGACCTCAAAAAGCAATCCTGACAGTCTGGGATAGGATGTACGATCAGAGACTCTTAGGTTAGCTTATCATGGCAGAGTCTATGTGCATCAGTGATGGCTCCAACAACGAGGCTAAAGCACAAGCAATTGCTTTTGGTTTGCAATTATGTTCTCAATCAACGAGGTGTATATTGAAGGGGACTCCCAAGTTATTATAAATGCTCTCAGAAACAGCTCCACCTTTCAACTGGAAGCTGAAAAATTTCCTCAACTTTGTTTGGAATTGTTTAAACACTTTCTCCCTTTGAGATCCTTCATATCTACCGGGAGACCAATAAAGCAGCAAACTTTAGCCAACTTTGCTCTGTGGCCAGCTTTGCTATTTCCTCAGCTTCAAATTGTTTAATTAGTTCTCCAAAACTGTGACCAAGTCTGGATTCATTTTTAAGTCTTCCTTCTCCCTATTTTTTCTATGGTGTGGTTTAATTCTTGAAGGATGTTATTTCTTTTTCATTCAATGAAGTGGGTATGGTCCCAATTAAGCACTGATCATATCTACCCAAAAAGAAAACAAAGGCCCTTCAAGCACTTGGCCAATGTCAATAGGACGATAGACATAACCCCACTAGGTGAAATAAAGGTCAGTGATATTAACGGTCATCAACAAACCTAATACTAATGTCCTAATCTAACTAAAAGGTGATCTCCAATTACTTATGGAAATCTGGGCCAATCATATTATTTCAAACATATAACTGAGACTAACATATCATCTGAGAGTAAATGCTCTGTATAACAATGTTTTGTTAGATTTTTATTTTTGTGTGTGTGGTTTGGCTTCAAATTATCTCAAGATGATTTTTATAAGTAGTCCTTTACACTAATGACATTTTTCTTCACGTATATTGGTAATATTCAGAAGGCAGGGAGATACACATAACACACATAAATCTCTAAGCATTTGTTAATAAGGGGAGTAATAGCTGATTCCAATTCTCTTTGTGTGTTAGTACAGTGTAATCTCCTTACAGATAAAGCCACAACCTTGAGCATAACTCACCCCAGTAAATGAAATTGAGACCTCATCCCAAATGCCTGTATTTCTATCCCTGCAAACCAAAGCCACAACAAGACACATTTAGGAACAATTAAACTCCAGACAGAAAATCAGATAATTTTATTTTAAAGGGGCTAAAATGTCATATAAGATTGTTCAAATATTTTTACACAAAATGCTTATCGTTCATACCCTGAAGCATACAATGCTGCAAACGCTCTCACAAGTAAACCCACAAAAGATCTTTTCTGGTTCTGAACAAGAATTTTAGATTACCTTATAGGTGCCATCCAATCCCAGCCTTGAACATATTGCGTTGCCACGTCTTTACCAATCTGTGAACACATGAATCAACCATAGGTCAGTATATCTTTCCACTTATTGGAAGCAATGGCCAAATAATGAAACAACACTAGCCTATAGCAGAAATACAGCATGTACAAAAATATTTTATATAAAAACAGTGTTTACACTTTCATTCTTTAACATTAAGGCAGATAATATGACCACCAAAGCATCCAACATGTCCTATAGTAGTTACACTTTCATTTCTTTAACATTTAGGCAGAGAGTATGACCCACCAAAGCATCCACCATGTCTTATAGGCTTATAGCTCCTGAAAAAACAACTAGAATTCTAGCTCAAGCAAGTTAAGTAATATATAAATATTTGAACCTCACATAATCACACGTTAAATCAAATGTGCACATAAAATTGTAATCTTTGTTTACACGAAGACACAAAATGTTCCATGTATACCAATTTTGAATCCAGAAAGGGGTAGCAGTTGTACACTCAATATGAACACTATATAAGGAAAATTGGAAAATAAAAAAAGTAAAAAATAAAACCCTTTCTTTAGCTCCACAAGGAGGATTTCATGCACCAAATTGGTGTCTTTCTTAGCATTTAGCTAAAAAACCAACTTTGGCATACCTTTTATATCAGAACTTCAGGCATTAAATGTATAGATGGTGATGAGCACTGCAACTGTTTGGCAAAGATAATGTGTTTTTCAAACTACTCGCTAGAGGAAAATACAATGTAAATATAAATTTGCATGAAGAACACTAGGATATAAGATTCGTAGAGAAGTAACGGTAGATAGAATAAAGTATATATTAGTTACTAGCTATGTTGCAACTTCCATTAGTCAGCAAGAATGTTTATGTCTTGTCACGTGCTTGAATTAGTTTTGGATGGTAGCCAATGGTTGGAATTCCTTGGCAACCATTGGCAAGCTTATGTAGTTATTCTATAGTCGGGAAAAGGAACTGTGTTGTTGGAAAATTATTCCCTTCTCCATTTTTGTATAAGAGCGTTGAATGAATAAAAGAAACAATTGTTATATCTTCTGAAATACTCTATTATTCTCATATGAATGAATCATGTGTGTGTAAACCATTTTACTGTGCTCAAGTAATTGCATGTTTAGATAGCAAGCAAACAGTAACTATCCTCCTATAGGAAACATGCAGATCCTACTCAAAAGGAGGAGACAATAGAATCCTCCACCATTGCTGCATGAAAAGCTGATTGTATCTGGGGGAAGGAACAACCTTGAAATGCAGGTGGACTGTGTAGTAAAATTCCAGTTTGATATGTACTGATTAATGTTAAAATATATGTATGATAACAGCCATGCTACTTAACTGTCACCCTTGCAAGGGTTTTTGCACAAGTGTATCATTATTAGTATAGTGGTATGCCTTCTCACTATGATGAGGCCCTATAATAGATCCTCAATATTATAAATGAAAGAAAAAAACAAACAAACAAACAAACAAACAAAAAGTCATACTACTCAAATGATGCATTCAAACAATAAAGGAGATTGAATAAATAGCCACATTTATATAGTATGTATTATTTATATCACAGCTTGTGTATGTAGCATACTCAGCAAACCAAAAGTACTTGAAAAAATCAGGAAAAAATCGGAAAAAAATTGGATCTAAGAAAAAACGTAGAAAATTGTAGAAAAAGAGACAGAAACTACTATTTTTAAAAATTTAAGGGCATTTCCATAGCATAGAGATATATAGAGCAAATAAAATAGTGAGTTTAACACATGAATTGTAAAAAATAGGACAAAGCATACTTCATAGTGCATAAATAATAGCTAAATGGTTACAGTTGATCAAATTTCAATTACAATACAGTTTGTAGTTTGTACAAAGTTCCAAAAAATCAAACGTAGCCAATGACTCGTGCTACTACAAATAGAGCTATGCTAGAGGGCTGCAGGTCCTGATGATGAAGCTCCTGGTTCAGAGCTTCTCTTAAGTTGTTCAACCTCATGATATCCAAGTTGGCCTCTATGATCTCAAAATCCTCAGGCTCAAGAAAGTCATTAAAAATATAGTTTTCCTTTGTTGAGTAGACATCATAAATTCTCCTTCTCCGGTTCCGGTTCCGGTTCCGGGTGCGGGTATGAGAACCCCGTACGTGGGTATGTGAAGAAAAAAATTAGGGGTTTGGGTACGTATGGGTATGGGTGTATATATATGTATTATATATACAAAAAAATAAGAGAAATATGTAGAATTGTAAGACTAAATCATTTCATAGTATGATACTCGATCATTGATCAATGCCAAATGCCAATTGATAGTTGTATTTGATTGATTTGAAAGCAAATTGGGTACAAAATGGCATCCTCATGTGGAATGAGCTGATGTTGATATTCTTAAACAAAATGAAAATAGAAAATTGTTTTTGTAAAAATGAAAGTAAATACTACATTAATATATTTTACAAATTTACATCTTCCTCTTTCCCATGAAAATGAGGTGCACCATGGAGTTTTGTATGGTTTCAAAAGCCTTAAATGCGATATTATAGATGAAGACTTGTAGGAAAACTATGGAAACTGGGACTTGGAGAGTACCTAGAAAATCAATTAAATTCAATGGGAGTTTGAGGGCAATGTCTCCAATGGGGTCGAGGGGCAGCGCCCCTTGTGGGGGTCTAGGGGCAATGCTCCAAGCGGGGTCGAGAGGCAACGCCCCTCGTGGGGGTCTGGGGGCGGCGCCCCCAACGGGATCGAGGGGAGGGGTAGCGCCCCCGCCACTAGCACCAATTTAAGGCTTTTGAAATCATACAAAACTCCATGGCGCACCTCATTTTCATTTTTTTTGAGTGGCAAAAAATAATGCTGACAAAGCCCAATTTAAAACCTTCAAAACACACAAACCGCAAAAAATATGAGGGGTAAAAATGAAATATATGTGTTTGAAGGCCTCATATTGGGCCGTTTTAGGGTTAGGAAAAAAAAAAATTAGCAAAAAAAAAGTTTTTTAATCAAGTTTGGGCCCACATTTTTTGACTTGGCCCATGGGTTCACCTGGGTTCGTGTTGGGTGCGCACGCGCGGGTGTGCGCACTCGAGCGAACCCACAAGGCTAGGCGCGCACCCTATGCGTACCCAAGGCATACCCACAAGCGAACCCATACCAGGTTTGTATCCGGACCGGGTTCGAGGCCTGTGGGTGCGAACCCGGTAACTTAGCATAAATTCCAAAACGGGAATCAACTGGCTCATATTTGTGACTTAACAGTACTTGCAATGTCTAGAACAATGTCAAAAAGAACTATATGAAGAGCGTGAAAAGGAAATTATATGACAAAGGAAGCAATTGCAAAGTTCAACTTAATAGGTTTTGAATCAAATAGCTCAAGAAAGATTAATAGAAATTGTGTTTCAAACAAAATCTTAAATCTCAAAAGACCATAAATGATATTGAAATGTTCTCATTGGTAACTACTTTTAGCAGATTTGTAAAAGAGTAAAGGGAGTGATAAATATTTTTCCATTAAATAATAAAGACATGCTAGTACAAAAGAAGAGAGCAACTATTTGAGCCACAATTTTAGCTATTGTTGTTCAAGTAAATTTTCCTTGGTTTTGTGTGTAAGTGGATGATGGAATTAAAAGCATTGGTGGACTTTGAGTTGAGAATTTGAGAGATTATAGGTACAAGTTTCAATGGAAAATCAAATCACGAGGAAAATTCCCTTTCAATGGGATAGTTGCTACTGAAATCTATATGGATAATTAAAGAGAAAATATATAAGACCTGCTTCAAGAGGGATTAAGATAAGCCCACAAGACTAGAGCATGATTTCTCTCAAGGCATGCATTAGTTTGCCTGATACCTATTTGACATGCACGGAATGCTACAATGTATATGTCTAAAGCATTCATGCACTGCTATTGTACTCCTTGCAGGCCTTCTGAACCTCCATGCATATGGCGATCCTAAATGGAACGTAGTTCCCAAGCAACTGCAGGACATGATTTAGGAAGTGAGTTTCACCAATTAAAAAAGCATTAAGCTTATAGAATATATAGGAAATTTAAATATAACCAAAACAAACCTTCATTTTGATATAAAATACTACTACAGTTTACTTTCTTCAGCACTACAAGCTGATTTTTATCTTTCTGATAGGAACCATTCTACTTCCGGTTCCACAATGTCTATATACTATTATGTATATACTTATGCTTCCCACTTGATTATACAATTATCGTTACCCTACCCATTTATCGTTAAAACTTGATGACAATATCAAATTGAAGCTCCAAATTATCACACTTTGTTAGCATCTGAAAAGGAAATTTGCACCAACCTAACCTTGATAATCTAGATTCTAAACAACCACCTTGGTATTATTGTTGACAATTGAAATGTTAAAATTCTTTTGAATAGTCAAGGTCACAAGAATTCAAAGAAAACAAACCTCTTTAGGTTGATATCAAGCCAATAGAGTTTTGTTTCAGTTTAGTCTGGCTTTCTATATTTACTTTTGGCAATTATTTTCTTAAGGTTCAAATATGTTAAAAAAACAAGATAGAAGCCTTACTTAGTATTTATGATATTGTCTACTATTTCCCACTAAATTGTGTCTTTGGATCTATATGCATGGAAAGTATTACTATGAGCCTAAGGCAAATAACAGTAATGTGGAATATAGAGAAAAAAGCAGCACATCTCTTAACCATTCCATGTTAATACCCCACCCACGTAAGACAAGAGATCGCAGGCAGTGATTAAAAAGACCAAGATCGCCACTAGACTAACAATAACGTCAATTAATATTAAACAAAAGAAATGACATGGGGCGGCGACTTTACAAGGCATAATTAACAATAATAAAAAAAGGTTTAAGGCAGGCTGCGTTTCAAAGGATGAGTCTTTTGCCAAGGGAACGATGTTAGTGAAAAGAGGTGACTCTTCCCCACCAATGAAGATATCAAAGGGAGGAGCAAATCATTTGTGAGAGAAGGAAAAGGAACAAGCAGAAAAATAAAGAAAGGAAAGTGGAATTCAGAGCAAGAAGTAAATTAGCAGAATTTATTTAAAAGATAAATCTGAGTAATAGGTCGAATTATATATTACCATGATGACACTTGCAGAAAATTAATGATCTTTGTGAATAATTTGCATGCTTCTCTTGATTATATGCGATAAAGGATTCATGTAATAATCTATTTTGAATTTAGAGGAATGGATTGCAAATAGGGAGGTTGATCAACCTTCCGGGTTCACAAGAGGTGAAGGAAGACCAGCCTTCATGCTCTTATCAAGTACGCCACCCCAAGATGGAATGAAAGATGGCTTTCCATGCTCGTGGGCCAGGGGGTGGAATGGAAAACCGGCCTTCCATGCCATTGGGCTTGACCAAGGAGGACAACCAACCTCCAAGGTGGAATAAGGGGTGGAAGGGAACCCACCTTCCATGCTCTCGCAAGACAAGGGCAACCAACCTTGGACTACAGTTTGCAAGCATTTCAACGAATTCCTAATAAGATTATTATGGGATCCACATGGGAATGGATATGGCCTTAATTAGATTTTGAAGTGACTAATGTGCATGGATATATATATTATCATGGCTTATGATTTAATGTCAATTTCTAGTGTCTAATATTGTGTGCAAGACCTAAACCAAGATTTATCTTATAAAGGACAATTTAAATGGTAATTTCATTATTCTTAAGTATATTGCATTTCTTATTTTGATTAGAATTGTGATTTTAGGATAAAATATAGAGATATCCCAACAGGGGACATTACAATTGGTATTAGAGCAATGTTCCTATCATCCTGCAGGACGGAAGATAGTTGATGCAACTAAGCCAAAGGGCTCAAAGGCTGTTGGAAAGGGAAAAAAGACAACTTGCAGCAAATAACAACTCTATTCAAAGTAATAAAATGGGGGAACAATTGGGAAATGGGTTGAGGGCTTTCATGGAGCAAAATGAGAAGACAACCCAACTACTCCTACAAACCCTTCAAAATATGAACAACACGATTAACACACTTAGACCCAACCTAACCAATGGGAGGGATGCCACTTCTAACCATTCAAAAAATGACAATAGAGCTCCACTGGGGTCAACACCTAGGGTAACCAGAGCATCTTTTTTACCTAGAGAGGGACCATCAAGGGAGGAAGAAGAAATCAGTATACCAGACAATAACTTAGACGAGTATGCAGCAGCTTACTCAAGACTTGACCTTGAAATTAAGAGGAATATTTCATTTAGAGAGTATTGTGAGGCAGGAACAAGAAGTAACCCTAGAAGAGAAAGGGGTCAACCTAATAACAATTTAGGTCAAAAGGTGGGTAAAATGACTCTTTCCAACTTTGATGGGTTAGGAAAGGTCACCGCCCATTCATGGGTCCGAAAATTGGACACATATCTATCTCTCAGTCCCATGTTGGAAGAAGATGCCATCAAATTTTCCATCTTACATTTGGAAGGGTGGTACCATGGTTTGATTACTCAAGGGCACCAAAACGTAACAACCTATGACAAATTCGCACAAAAGCTTATGGACCGATTCGACCAAAAACACCCTGAAAGACACTTTAAAGAACTAACACAATTAAAACAAGGATCCGTAGAAGACTATATAACTGAATTTCAAAAGCTCTCAGTCATGGTACCTAGGATTACAAAAAAAAAAGCTAACTTACCTATTTATTGAAGGACTATTGGAGTCAATTTGTGGTTTAGTAAGTGCTTTTCACCACACATTTCTTCAAGATGCAATTCAAAAGACCCTAAGATTAGAAACCACATCAACAAAAGAAAAGAGCCAATCCAAGAACATACCTTCAAGATCACAAAACCAACCCCCTTACAAAAGAAACTGGCTACAAAATTCATTACCTTCTCAATCACACACAACATGGGAAGAAAGGTCAAACATCCAAAGAAAGGGATTATGTTTTGATTGTAAGGAAAAATGGTAGTCGTGACATAAGTGCACAAATAGAGGAAAAGCAATCAAAGTAGAAACAATATCAGATAAAGAGGTAAGTGAAGAAGAATATGAAACCCAAAAGAAGAGAAGGAAACAAGAGGACGAAGAAAATGTATGTAGTACATTAGCCACACTTTCGGGAGCAGTCAAATACCACCCTTTTAAAATTTGTAGTGTTCGAAAAGGACAAAAAGTGAGTGTCTTAGCAAAAAGTGGCGCCACTCACAACTTTATTGACGAAAATCTTGTGACAAGAATGAGATTAGAAACAAAAAATTTGGAAGGTTTCAAAGTGATCATGGCAGACGGATTGACTACTCCATGCACACAAAGAATTCAACAACTAAGTATTACCTTGGGAAGACATCAAATCAAGGAAGACTTTTACGTGGTAAACATGGGTGATACCGAAGTGGTGTTACGCATCCAATGGCTACATTCCTTAGGGAGATATTACCAAGACTTTCAAAAGATGGAGCTTTATTTTCAACACAACGGCCAAGAAATGATCTTACAGGGTTTATCTAATGGGGCCCCAAGGCTAGTGTCATCCAAAAGAATGGAAAGAGCCTTTAGACATGGTCAAGTCAAATGGGCTAAACAATGCATGATACTTGACAGATCTTTAACCAATAAAGGAAAAACTATACATGTAGACATTCAACCTATCTTGAACACACTATTGAGCTTGAAGAGGGGGTGAAACCCATTATCACCGCACCTTATCGACATCCAAGAAAATATAAAGAAGAATTTGAAAAAACCATAAAAAAATTATTGGAAATGGGACATATTCAACCTAGCTCTAGCCCATTTGCCTCCTCTACAATATTAGTGAAAAATAAAGATGGTACCATGAGGATGTGCATTGATTTAGGGCTCTTAATAAAAAGACCATTAAGAACCGTTACCCCATACCTAGGGTAGATGAACTAATTGATGAGCTTCATGGTGCAATATACTTCTCAAAAATCAACCTACGTTCAAGGTATCACCAAATTAGGGTAAGAATGGAAGATGTCCACAAAACAGCTTTTCTATGTCATTTTGGGCACTCTGAGTTCCTTGTTTTACCTTTAGGGCTGATTAATGCCCCTGTTACCTTCCAATCTTGCATGAACCACCTTTTTAGCAAACAACTAAGAAAATTCCTCTTAGTATTCTTCGACGACATACTAATTTATAGCAAAACTTGGGAGGACCACCTAAGACACATAGATGAAGTGTTGGAGATACTTGAACGACAATCATTATTTGCCAAAATGTCCAAATGTGAATTTGGATTGGAGGAAATTTTATATCTGGAACACAAATTAGTGCCCAAGGGGTCAGCATTGATGAAGAATGGATTAATGCCATAAAGGATTGGCCAAGATCAAAGACTTTAACACACCTAAGAGAATTTTTGGGTCTTTGCAGCTACTACAAAAGATTCGTTTAAGGCTTCTCAAAGTTAACGGCCCCACTAACAGACTTAACCAAGAAGGGTGCATTCTCGTGGAGTACACATGCCCAACAAGCCTTTGAAAAGCTAAAGGAAATAATGAGCTCATGCCCAGTTTTGGCCATTCTCGACTACTCATTACCATTTGAGTTAGAATGTGACGTTTCGAGAGAAGGCGTTGGAGCAGTACTTATGCAAAATAAACATCCTATAGCATTTGAAAGTAGAAAACTGAAAGAAACCAGAAGAAACTACTCCACATGTGATAAAGAAATGTTAGCAATCATGCATGCCCTAGCAAAATTTAGACAATACCTAGTTTGTGGGAGATTCATTGTAAAAATTGATCATAACAACCTGAGGTTCTTCTTAAACCAGAAATACTTAAACAACAGATAACAAAAGTAGGTCAACAAATTACAAGCCTATGAATTTGAAATTAAGTACATGAAAGGGAAAAATAATCTTGTAGCCGATGCCCTATCCCGAAGACCCCATCTAGGCTCTATGATGGATATCTCCACCAAATGGAAACATTCCATAATTGCAAAATATGCCAATGACACACTATCAAATGATGTACTAGAAGGAAAACTCCAAGATGAAAGGTACCAAGTATTAGATGAACTTATCCTCTACAAAAAATAGAATATATATCACCCCAAGATCAAAGATGAAGGGGAAAATTATGAAAGCCTATCAAGGTACCCCTTTAGCAGGGCATCAAGGGTACTACAAAACTTACAAACAAATAAGAGAGACATTCTCATCAAAAGGACTCAAGGGAGACATCATAAAACACATTAGAGAATGCATGGTGTGTCAAAGAAACAAAGAACATACATTCCTTGAAAGATTACTTCAACCCCTACCTATACTAATCAGAAATGGGAAAGTATTTCGATGGATTTCATTATAGGACTTCCAAAGGTGGAAGGAAGAGATTGTATATGCATTGTGGTAGACCATCTGACCAAGTATGCACATTTCCTTGCAATATCTACCGACTATAGAGCCCCTCAAGTGGCTGATGTCATTTTCAAAGATTTTCAAATTACATGGTTTACCCAAAAACATTGTCAGCAACAAAGATAGCAAATTCCATAGTTTGTTTTGGCAAGAGCTCTTCAGACTAGCATGAACTGAGCTCACCTCAAGAACAAGTTACCATCCACAAACCAATGGACAAATTGAGATTGTCAATAAATGGCTTGAGCGATATCTAAGAAACTATCACCAAACAACAAAACACGTGGATCAAATGGCTACACCTTGGGGAGCATTGCTATAACACTACCCATCATATGTCAATAGGAATGAGTCCTTTCAAAGCCTTGTACAGGTACGAGGCAACCTCATTTGGAGATTTAATTCTCACCGAAAGTCGAGTGCAAGGAGCTAGAGACTTAGTACAACAAAGTATAGACATTATGAATACACTCAAAGATAATTTGCACCACGCGCAAAATCAACAAAAGATATATGTTGATCGAAAAAGAACTCAAAAGGACATTTGAAGTTGGGGACTTAATTTTCCTAAGGTTACAACCCTATAAGCAATCATCAATCAAAGGAAGTGGAGCTAAGAAACTCCAACCAAGATTCTATGATCCTTATAAGATTATAAGGAGGATCGCCAGGTTGCTTACAGGTTGGAATTATTGGCAAGTAGCAGAATTCATAATGTCTTCCACATGTCTCGCCTTAAGAAGGTATTAGGAAAGATTATTACACTATGTTTAGAATTACCCCCACTCGATGATGAGGGAAAATTAGTTTTGGAACCTGAGGTCATCATTGATATGCGAGGAAGGAACTTAAGGAATAAGACTATTCCCAAGTATTTGATTAAATGGAAAAACTTGCCTATGGAAGATGCCACTTGAGAGGGAACTGAAATCTTTGATCATCCCAATTTGAAATTCCTTGAGGAAAAGCAATCTCAGGAAGGGCAGACTGTCATGCCACACCAACATAAGACAAGAGAATGCAGCCTTTATAAAAGATCGCAGGCAATGATTAAAAAGACCAAGCTTGCCGCTAGACTAACAAAAAGGTCGATTAATATTAAACAAACGAAATGGCATGGGGCGACAACTTTACAAGGCATAATTAACAATCAAAAGAAAAGGTTTAAGGCAGAGTTGGGTTTCAAAGGATGTGTCCTTTACCAAGGAAAGGATGTTAGTGAAAAGAGGTGACTCTTCCCCACCAATGAAGATATTAAACGGAGGAGCAAATCATTTGTGAGAGGAGGAAGAGGAACAAGCAAAAAACTAAAGAAAGGAAAGTGGAATTCAAAGCAAGAAGTATATTAGCAGAGCTTATTTAAAAGATAAATCTGAGTAATAGGTACTGGTAGAATTATATATATAACCATGATGACATTTGCAGAAAATTAATGATCTTTGTGAATAATTTGCATGCTTCTCTTTATTATATGTAATAAAGGATTCATATAATAATCTATTTTGAGTTTAGAGGAATGGAATGCAAATGGGGAGGTCGATCAACCTTATGGGTTCACAAGAGGTGAAGGAAGACCAGACTTCATGCTCTTATCCAGTACGCCACCCCGAGATGGAATGGAAGAACGACCTTCCATGCTCGTGGGCTGGGGGGTGGAATGGAAGACTAGCCTTCCATGCCCTTGGGCTTGATCAAGGAGGACGACTAGCCTCCAAGGTGGACTAAGGGGTGGAAGGGCAACCCACCTTCTATGCTCTCACAATACAACGGCGACCAACCTCGAGACTGTGGTTTGCAAGTGTTTCAACAAATTCCTAATAAGATTATTATGGGAATCCACATGGCAATGGCTATGGCCTTAGTTAGATTTTGAAGTGACTAATGTCCATCGATATCATGATGTTTACTAATTATTAGTAATATATATTACCATGGCTTATGATTTAAAGTCAATTTCTAGTGACTAATATTGTGTGCAGGACCTAAACAAAGATTTATCTTATAAAGGACAATTTAATTGGTAATTTCATTATTTTTAAGTATATTGCATTTCTTATTTTGATTGGAATTGTGGTTGAATGTCATGTCCCCAAAATAGCAAATACCATAAAGACCAAGTGTTAAAATACTAATAAATTAATAAATAAAATAAATAGAAATATTAAGATTAAATATAAAATAAATGTGTACCATATCAATATAAACATATATAAATAATAATATATAGGCAAATTATTGTTATTACATTCTAGTATTAAATAACTTAATATCAAAAATAATAACAATAAATAAATATTATAATCATTACACATCAAAGATTGTAATACATTAGAATAAAATAATAATAAGCTATTAGCAAATTGGTTTTATTATTATACTTTAACATTAAAATATGTTCAATAAAACATCAAAATAAAATAATAAAATAAGTATATAAATCTGAAATGTCATAATTATAGTAATAATATATTATTTTCAAATATAGATATTATTGTGATAATAAGTCTTTAAGGGCAGCAATTAAATCTAACAAAGGGATATATTTTATGAAAAGTCACCTCTTCCACCAAACAATACATTCCCCCCATGAGTCACCTACCTTGAATGGTATAAATATAAGGAAGGAAAGTAAGGAAGAGGGAAAAATATGGGGAAACAAAACAGCAGCAACAATGATTGTTATGCATTGGAATATAGACTCATTTAATATATATATATAATAGACATACAAGTATATATGCATAGATATAGATAAATCTTATAATGAATAATATCATTATCAATGAATAAATAATATATATGAATAAGGAAAGAATATATATATATGGGTAAGTAGATAGGGAAATCATTGGTGAATATACAATAATGATACTTGCAACAATTATTAAGCCTTATAAATAATGATGGCTCTTTAATATAAACATAAGTAGATTATGCATATTTTGTCCTCATCCTATGATCAATCCAGTATAAGGTTGAAGGAAGACGATTAAGGAATAATGAGTCATGGGAAGACATAGCCAATCAGGTGAGATTACTCACTTAGCTTTAATATTTAATTATCTTTAATCTGACATAACAATGTTGCATGAACCTTGAATGCCCAACCGATCTATGTATTATTTTGGAATGCACACAATCTCTTATGATGTGTTGGGACCATTCTCTCTTTACCGAATTTGGAAATAGATTCATTATACTGGGAATTGGTATTGAACTTAGGCGGACTGTGTAGTCCCTGACTGACCAAGAGGCCAAAGGGTTTATCTTCTGTAGATATGGCTTTAATGATGATTAATCTGCATTTATATTTGATTCCTACTAATATTGGACTTGCAAGATGTATTAAATGGCAAGGAGGACATAATGAATATGTAGATAAGAATATTCCTCAATTTACTTATGTATTTTTGACATACCTTCATATTAGAACTCCAAGAAATGTTTGATCATATTAAATAAAATGTGTAAATAAAAATGAAATACTAATGACTGCATATCAATTGTCTGAATTGTGTTTGTAATCCCACCAGGAGCGCTGAATCATAACTTAAAGTGGTTCGTCTAAAAACCTCACCCAAGTTCTGCCCCACAGGCCCAAAGCAAGGGTTGGGCAGTCTGCCCCACAGGCCCCATGGGTTGGGCAGTTCTACCCCACAGGCCCATGACAAGGGTTGGGCAGTATGCCCCACAGGCCCCATGGGTTGGGCAGTTCTACCCCACAGGCCCATGACAAGGGTTGGGCAGTCTGCCCCACAGGCCCATTGCAGGGGTTGGGTCATGGAGGGGTGAGGGTCCCACCTTAGCATTCTGCCCCACAAGCCCAAGATACGGGTTGGGTATTGGAAGGTGGTAGACCGTAGGCCCTTAGGGATTCTCCTCTCCTGATGGGCTGAGTGACTCTTCTTATGTTTATCAATTTGTATTTATGATTATGTCTAATTTTGGATATCTATATATTAATGCTAACAAATGTGTTGTTGACATGTTAAATACAGGGCTCAAATTTAGGATTATTGAATCTAGGAGAACATACTTTTGGAAGGAAGGAACCCTAAACCTAATTAATAAGCGAATATTAGGACAGGACAGGGAAGGAACATTACATTGAAGGGTAAAACATAGAGATATCCCAACAAGAGACATTACAAATTTCCATAATATCAAATGTAGAAGCATACCAAAGAACGTGTCTCTATTTTAATGTCCTTAACATCTATTAGAAATATACGTCCATTCAAGGTTGCTTGCCTACAATTTGCCTCAACAACCTGATGAAATCTAGCGAATCTTTGATGGTGAACCACATCCTAGTGGCTAGCGCTCAGTTCTATGCTAAAAATCAACCAAAAAAACTTTATTAAATCGCAATTTCACACGGTTATGGTTTCACAACGGGCTGGTCGGAAAAAAAATTTGCAATTTTTATGTAATTTTTTTGCGATTTAAACCCTTAACAATTGTTGAAAATTACATTTCAGTAAATCAAGATTTTTTGGGGATTAAATCGAGGAGTTTTGGGGGAAATATCATTTCGGCCAAAGATTTTTGTGATTTTTGAGGATTTATGCTTCTATGGTATGTAGTACTTTTAAATAACATGGTAAATGTTTTGTAATTTGTATTATAATTAAAAAGGGAGAATACAGGTTACAATGTTGTGTTGTTTGGTTGATTACCAACGAGAGGACTTTCATAGTTTTGTCCTACAAATCATCAAAGTGTTTTTGATCTCTAACCATTCTAAGATATGGGCACATCAAATTCATGCATGGGAAAGAAGCTAGCAAAGTCATGGAGATTTGTTGGAGAGGCAGAAGGACAGATTTAAAGTGAACTTTTCAGGTCCTCCAGCTATAGATGAAACAAGTAACTCGGAAACGATGTCATGAAGAAAATCTGCGTGTTTGAAATTCTATAAGACAGTTGTTGTGACTTTCATTGCAAAAGATTGGAAGCTCTAGATTCAGATTGCTATTTGCATAATTCATTATAGATGATGATTGAAGATTCATGTTCTTGTGGCATAAATTGCTTTAAGTGTCTCTTGCAGACAAAATGATAGACTAAAGAACGGTCATTTTAGGGAGGTCACTATTGAAGATTAGTGCATTTTGAGAAGATTTTAGAACTCTTATTTCATTTATGTTTAGCGTTGTAAATTTTCATCCAAAAGTTCAATTATTTGCACAAGACATTCCTTTGTAAAAGATTGGTTCATATTTCTTCTATCGGCAGTGTTTACTATGCAAGTCTACTTGTTTAATTGTCACAGAGTAAACAGTATAATAAATGCCAAAACTATAAGAATTCATAATAAAAATTACACAATGATGGATCAATATATTTCATTCACAGTTATACAAGTTTTGTCCAGGAAAATTCCATACATGCAGTCTCCATTCTCAATTACAATAGGAGTATATAAAGTGGCCAATGGTTTGCTAAGAACTACCAACCATTGGCAACTTCCAACTATTACATTCGAGAACTAACTATTCTAACTACAAGTAAAACTGATATGATCATTTTGCTAACCACATCAGCATTCCCAAAAAAGAAGTTAGTCTTCTACACGACAAAAAAAAAAAATTGGAAGACTTAACAAAATGAACAAAAATTTTACTGAGGGGGTGGTTGAGAAGACTTCCATGGAGGTGTATAGATTGAGGAGAATGTGGATTGTTGGGCAATATTCTAACACAACCTATATACTTCCTCTATGTGAAGCTTCAAATGGTGGGTTGTTAAGAGTTCTCACTCCTAAGTGGATTTCACCAATTCAACTACCTCAACCAACTGGCGCTTGGTTTTCTCATTTTCCAATTGTAACTCAGCAAGTTGTTTATCCTTGTCCACAAGTTGGCTATCCTTCTCCATCAATTGTTTGTTCTTCTCATTCAATTCTTATTCTTTCATTAACAGTTTATCCTTCTCAATTTCAGTGATGTGTGATTGAAGGGCTAATTGGTCTTCAAATCTTTGGGTTAGCTCATCTGCTTCCACATGTAGTTGTTGTGAAATCCACATTGATTCATCCGCACACTACATGAGTTGACTGTAGGAAACCAAATGGTGCAGTAGAAAATATAATACTTCTCGAAATATGGTCTCCATGCCAAGTCATAAGCACCTTACCATCCCTCCCTCCAAATGAAGGTGCTATCCTAGTAGGTAGCCATGTCGTTTTCATCTCAAGAGTCTAATTTGCAGGCCAGCCTTTGGAGAGGAAGATTCTTTTGAACCCCTCGTGATATCCTTCCTCCATGAACTTCAGGGTGCAATGGGCCTCTTGCAAGACCAAGGGAGAATGAGTGTTATCCACTTGTTTGGCAAAGTCTACCACCTCTTGCATGACTATACCCGTCAGTTCCAGGTCTTGCACATACCTATGAATGGTACCTAAGGGGTCCTATGGATTTGGGTTCGTACTCTAAATGATGATTTCCTCAAGATTGTTGGAATCATCATCCTAAATAGGCGAATCCTTGGGTATCTCTATGGGCTGCTCATGTATGAGGGAAGGATTACCATCCTGTAGAGGCTCGATGTTATGTGTTGTCTCCTAGGTGGTGCAAGGTTGAATACTCCTAGTAGGGGGCTCAAACACTAAAAGTTGATCTAGTTCTTGTGGAGGGCTTAATGGAGGATATTCCTTTATATCAATTGGAGCCCCCAGTAACTTCAGCCATCCATCAATCTGCTCGAAGGCCTCACCTTGCCCCCTTCCATAAACTGCTCAGAGACCTCACTTGGCAAGTCGGCTAGCAAGTCACCTGAAAGTGATGCAGTAGGAATGTCACTAACTACAGAAACGGTCTCCACGATGGGAAGATCTCATGCAACTAGAGAGTGAGCCTCTATTGTGGCTTTGGCGGTTATAGAGATAGCTTTCATTGAAGGAGAGTCCCCAAGTGTAGTGTTCGAAGTAGATCTTGTCAAATCAATTTGCTCATACTCTTCCTCATTGCTATCCTCTAATTCACCCGATGCATCCATATGTTTTCAATTTTTTACGTGCATGTTTGGATTCCTCCCCTGACTAAACCTATATACCCAATGAGGTCCATCTAAAGACGGTAGGCTAGGAAGAGTCAAACTCAGAATCTAGTTGGACCTTTCCCATTTTTATTGCAAGAACTTGGGTGAGAATGGCATCAAGAAATAACATGATGACATGCTACATCATATAAAAAGCCTTCTGCTTCAAGGATAGAATTCTTGTATGCATTCTAACAAGAGCATCACCCAGGTGTAAACTTTTACTTTATGCATGTTGATCATTTAATCAATCATCCACACAACAATATCTAACACTTAGCTAGCACCCATTGGCCTGCATTTAATTAAATCCATTATACATCGCCATTCATAATACGCTAACAGGTGTTTTTGGAGCCCTCTATTTCCTAAATGTAAAATGGTCTCATTTTCCCTTTGTGTCAAATCGGTTTTGCACAACCTACCAATGGATGCTTCCTCCCGCCATGGTGTTATTTTTACAAGTTTTGATACAATTGCTCCAGAACATGGTATACCAAGAACCCTCTAAAACTTTATCAGCTGAAAGGAAATGGTGACAAAGCAATTCTATATTCGATCACCAATTTATTTTCCTATCGATTGTAGTTGGCGACCATGAGATTTAAATATGCTTCAAATTCACAATAGCTGAAAAACGGAATTTGGATAACCTTATCTACCTAAGCATGCTATAATGCAATCTTTAATGGATGATCAACCGAATTGCCACACCACCATGTTCAGCATTCAATGGTTGTCAAGCTCTCCCAGGAAGTAGAATCAATTATATTTTATTCTTTTGTTGATGGTTGTTTCTTTCCCTTTACTCCTTTTGTCCTAGTTGAATCTTTGACCTATACGGGTCCATTCCTCTCTTCCCTTTCTTTCCTTGCATGTCTATGGATGCTTGCTAGATTTTTTGAATGCACGATTTAACCCACGCAGCCCAGTTTTCTTACACAAAATTATTATAATAACAATTTGGCCATACATGCTCTTTTCTTATTCGTGCAACCTTCACCACCATACAACACAAGCAACTGCCTTACCTTATTCACAAGAGAATGTCATACCTTGCTTCCAGATCATATGCTTTACAGTTTTTTCGGTTGTACCAAAAGGAAATGATATGCCCACACAATGGAGAAGTTGCAAGTAAGACACCATAAAATGCAAAAATTAAAACGATCAAGTCATACGATGGAGATTGATATCAAATTCCATACCAACATGCGTTGCAAACAGCATATGTTGTACCCTAATGGAGGATGTCGTACACCAATGGATAGTCGTACCTTGCAAGCTAATGAAGACTTGAAGGGTCATACGATATTGCGGAGCTTGACTAGCCATATAATGTAAAATTGCATGCTAGAACAGTTTATACCCTTCACCAAGAGGTGTTGTACTTGATTGTGACGTCATAGAATGTGAAACCTCTATCATACGGTGTGTTGGTTGAATGCTTGTTTTGGTAGTATGACTTGAACAAGTCGTACAAGGTGTTGGTTCAAGACTTGCTTTGGTCGTACTATGTGCTATAAGAGTGAATGTTTTGGTCGTACGATGTGCTAAAAGAGTGAATGCTTTGGTCGTACAACTTGGAGAGGTTGTACATGTGGTGAGCGAGAAAATACATTGGTCATACGTTATAACTTGAGGGAGACCACATGATATGAAGTTTTGTTCCCTTCAAGTGAAGCTATAAAATGGGAGACCTTTGTTGTACGAATTGAAGTAATATTGATCTATGTCGCACGATGGGAAATAATAATGGCCTTTGTTGTACTTTATCCCTCGCCTTTTCATTATTTCTTCTTGGTATATTTAATTTTTTAATATCAGAATTTTGCTTTTTCTTATCTAAGCTTTCCTTATTTTCTTATGTCCTTTTTTCACCTTTTATCCTTCTTTTGGTTTTATTTCCATTTCATGTCCAAGCATACAAGAATCGCACAATCATTTATAGCATTGATTTTCACAACTTCCGACGTACTCCAATTCAAAAATCTTGTCAACCATAGGAGTTGTTTCCATACCTTCATTCGTTTTTTGGCAAGTGTCGATAAGTCTTCCTCATTGTTGGCACCATCTAACTTCATCCCCTTGTGCGGAAGACTAGCTATAGGATTGTGTACCGTTAGCCAAAGTTTGTTGGTGCATGACATTGTTTTTGGAAGTGGCATTAAATTGCACTTCTTTGTGTATTCTTTTACTACTTCATCATACCCTAATCGCTCACCTACCATGTAATATTCAGCCATCATTATTGGTCGTAGATCCCGGCCTTGTTTATCTTCTCAATCTATATATTCTTCCACTGGTTGGTAACAATTTTCCATTTTTATCTCATCATTGTATTTCTCTTCGCATGCCTCATCCGAGTTCAATTCATAGCTAACGTATCCCATTCTCTCTCCAAAATATGGTGCATGTAGTCTCCATTTGCCATATAGTTGTATACATTTGACTGGTGGCCCGAACAAACACTTTGTCAAATGTGGATGTGTTCAAGTTATGGTGACTCCATTGGGCTTCTTGATGAAAAGTTTTTCCTCTAGTACTACTTCATTCTTGTTAACTGCCTTGTTTTCCCTAGTCATCCAACATACTAATTACAAGGGTGGCCTCTTTTCTTTCTTTGTACGGCTTTAATTTAGACCCGTTGATGCTATCCTTCATAAAGGTACCGTCCAAGTTTGCTAATTTTATGGCTCCATTCTCCAATACTTCTCTTATTTTAAAGGGTCTCGACCACCTTACCTTGAACTTATTCGGTTTTATTTCATTACGACCATTGTACATTAAAACTAATTGGTCGGGTTGGAAATTCATTTGTCGAATGTGCTTGTTGTGCACATACTTTCATTAATTTTGCATCGCCTCTATTGTCCATTGTGTTAGCACTCTTCTTTCATCAAGCTTGTTTAATTGAAAGAGTCTTTCTTTTAGACTTTCGATATCACCTAGTCGGTTCTCCATTGCAATCTTTAGACTTGCTAACATGTACTTGACAAGGACTACCGCTTACTTGCCATACATCAATTGAATAGGCATGTGTCCCATAGTTACTTTATTTGTTGTTTCATAGGACCATAAGCATAGCTGGTAATTTTTCCTCCCAATTTGTTTCTTCAATACCACAAGGTTTGTGGATGATAGAGATGAGTACTTTGTTTGTTGATTCAGCTTGCACGATTTCCCTTGGATAGTGCGAGCTTGAGAGGGTATGAAATATTCAAAATTTGTTCGTCATCAAGCGAATGACATGATTCACAAAGTGGCTTCCTCTGTCACTAGTGATTTGAATAGGAATACCATAGCTGGTGATGATTTATTCATAGATAAACCTCGTTGTGTTGAGCGTTGTGTTGTTTGGTAGTGCTTTGGCTTCTGCCCATTTGGTTAATTACTCAGTAGCCATAACAATGTATCTACACTTGTGTGGTTGGCTAACCTTGAGCAGGCAAATAAAATGCAGCCCCCACCTTTCAAAAAGCTCTTGTGGTTGTGATGGCAAGAGTGGCATATAGTCTCTTTTCAATGGTTTTTCTACCCTTTGATAGGTGTCACATCCAACTACCCATTCCCATGCATCTATGTGCAATGTTGGCCACCAAAACCAACCAGAAGAATTTTTCTTGCTATGGCATCTGATCCCATGTGGTCTCCTACCAATCCTCCATGTGCTTCTTCACGTACACCTTTTATTTCTTCTTACATGACACACCATCTCAAAAAATGATCAAATCCAATTTTGTATAGCAATCCATTTATGAGTTGCAATGTTTTATTTTTGAGGGCTAACTTTCTCCTTTCCCTGAGAAGCATCTCCTTCGAAAATGTTGAGGTAGACAAGTACTCTCCAATGTGCTCATACTACAGAGATAATGTTCCTATCTGGAACAACTGGGCATCTGGGAAATCTTTATTCATGCCTTCCAGTGGTTTACCTAACTTTATCCTTGACAATTGGTTTGATATCACGTGACTCTTTCCAAGTTGTATGATGATGGTGGATGTAAATTCTTGTAGTAAAAATAAGTATAACTATCTACTTAGTTGTCCTTGGATGATTGGTTTATTAACTAAGTACATTAAGGTCTGGTGATCCACATAGAATGTGAAGGGTGTTTTCAAGAGATAATGTTGAAACTTTTACACAAAGTAAACCATTCCTAACGCTTCCCTTTTCATTGTAATATAGTTACATTGTGCCTTTGATAACAATCAACTGATGAAGAACACCAAATGATCCAACCCTTGTGGTCCCACTTGTGCTAATGTTGCTCCAATCACAAAATTTGATGCATCAACTTGTGCATGACACTCCATACTCCAGTCTAGGTATGCAAGGGTGGTAGAACTATGTTGATCTGCTCCTACCATTTGGAAGGTTGGTGACCAAAGGGTTGGTTTCCTAAGACATTTCCATGTATCTATTGGCAATACATTTACTCCCAATCCACCGTTGACAATTATATTTGTCGAGGTTTTCCCCAAGATCTACATATGCACAATCATTGGTTTCTTCCCTATATTTATTGCCAACATCATCATATTGATGAATTGCTCTCTGTGCAATGGGTGTTATATTATTATGTTTGTGTTTGTACATTCTTATTTTTATTCTGGTCATCTCCTACTGTGTTCGTAATTGCCACTCTCAGTTGTGGAATACTTTGTAGGAGGTTTGTCATTCTTATAGGTATAGTAGTTTGTAACAATTGCCTCATAATAGTTTTAGCAGATTCAAATCGTGTGGAGGTACTTGTTTCATTGGAACCCCTTTGTTCCTTCACCATAGCTTGCTCCACTTCCACCTTTGCTTCTCAAAGTCTTTCTCTGTATGAGGGTCTAGGTATATAGCCTTCTTAGTTTGTGCTTTGGTGATGGCCAAAACTGCCTCATCCTATCCTTCCACTTCTATCATGTCAATACTGCCCTTTGGTTTTCGATTATCTATGTCTTCATGATCCCCTGGACCGCACCACTTGCATAGCATTCTAGCTTTGTTCTTATCATTTTGACATTTGCTAGTGAAATGTCCCCATTCATTACACTTGCAACATTGTATCATGGGTCTTCCTTTCGCATCATAATAAATTCTGCCTCTCACCCCACTGTTATTGTTGAATCGATTGCTGTTCTATCTCCTACTACGGTACCTATCAAGTGATGCATTATTGTTATTGTTCTTTTGTTGCTTTAATGGTGTGTTGGTGGGGTGGAATGCTCGCCTTGTGTGAAGAGCACTTGTGTGCTTCTTGTTTTTAGTTTATATGGGCACTCCTTAATGGAATGTTCCAAGACTTAGCAGATGTCCCAAAACAATTTCTTAGGACAATTTGTTTTGTTATGACCTATTTTACATTTGGTACACCACAGTTCCTTATTTTCTTCAGTAGCTTTTATTTCCACTTTCAATTCCTTCATCATTCTCATCATATCCCTTCTCATGGCTTCGACAATTTTCAATTCGTTATCATTGCTTTCATCTAAACTTTCGTCTTCTTCTTTCTTTTTCCACGAGAAGATATTTTATCCATATTGTAATGTCCCCATTTTTCGTGAGCATCAAAGTTCAGAGGATTAGCCTATCGGTTGACCCTCGTATCCTAGTGTTCAGTGATTGGAGGGTCCAGTGGGCGTTAATCAGCTCTTCAGGGGGCAGTTGGCGGTGTTTATCTCTCTAGATTGTTGGTATATTATGAGGCTAAGCTATTCCGAGGTTTTAGGCTTCATTTATAGATACTTACTATTTATAGTAATTCCATGAGGTGCTAGAGGCCAACCTTACTATTTATAGTAAGGCATCTTGATGGGCAAAGAGAGCAGTGGGTTAGCCGGTGGTGAAGTCAAAATTGATAAAAGAGGTTCATTAATGGAGTTAAGGTGTTTATTTATTATTAAAGTTATACTTTAATAATAAATAATTAATTGTTAAAGTGCATATATTAATGACTCGTATTGACTTTATAATCAAGGTGCATTTAATATACTAAAGTCAAATTATAAAAGCACTAGTTTGGGCACCCACTTTGAGGAATATTATAAAGTGCAAAAGCAAATATACTTTATGATATATTTTAATGATTAAAAAGCACATTGGGAATCGTGCCATCTTGGAGAGGGTATAAAAGCATGTGAAAAAGAAAACGTAATGATTCTTGATCATTTATCAAATTGGCTCTGTGCTTTGCATTCTAGAGGTGGAGACCTAGGGTTTTCAGTTGCAATGATCTTGGAGAGCATAGCTGCTTCATGAATCGAGCTTACCGAGGGTGTGAAAGACCATCTGAGATTTCTTGATTGGTGGCTTCATACAGGGGTCACATTTGTGCTTCATCGATTAAAAGGAGAGTTTCAAAACAAGGGTTTACAAAGTTTCACGATCAGAAGTTGTTGCCCGGGTATGATCAACCTTATTGTAAATTCAAAGCAATAAATAATCAAAGTTGATCATTTGATATTCTAGCTTTCAGCATTTCTCTATTTGCATTTGCTTTGCAATTTTATGCATTTCCTGGTGAATATTTCGAAAACTTCAGAACACAAAAAATATAGACTAGCAGCTGCAAAGAAAATACTTCAGAGAGAACAAGGGTTCTTACACATACTTTCTAAAGCCATTGCTCGGTTATAAGCATTGACAGAGGAGGAGGGTGGCACAACTTTCATCTTCTTCCTTAGTGAAGGAATCAACCCTTCAATGAAGCACCTCTTCTTCGACCCTTTCGTAGGTTGGTTTTCTAATTTTACTAGAAGCTCCTTAAGCCTACGATTGTAAGCTCTCACATTTTCATACTTCCCTTGTTTTGTATTCTAGATTTCTACTACAATTTCATTATCGTCCCAAAGAAGTTTAAATTCTTCCTCAAATGTTTTTTTCAATAAATCACAAATGGCTTTAGATGTTGCTTCAAACTCCATATACCCATCTATGGCTATATTCCACAAGGTTCTTAGGAGTGCTCTCAACTAGTAGACCCTGTCATCCTAGCCATTGGCTACACTATATTGTTGTTTCACACGTTTTGCAATATCGTATGGGATCCTCTAATACATTTCTTGTCAAATTCTGAAGTTTTTGTCTCTCAACGTTCAAACTTGTTGGGGGAGTCACCATCCTTCTTCCCTAGTTTGCCCTTCATGACTGGAACCTAGCTAGAGAGTTTTGATTTATATGTGTCGGTGCTTCTCTTGCACTCTCGACCACATATGAATCCCCTACTCATCCTTCCTCAATGTTTTTCACGCTTAAGTTACCCTTGAGATCTTTTTCTATGCTCCCTTTGTCTCGAGGTTTTAAGCTTAGTTCCTGCTATTCTTGGCTCTTCTATAAGTAATATTTTTTCAATACAACATAAGTTGTTCTCAGACATTTTTTTCAGTACATTTGTAGGCTCTCCCTCTCCTTCCTCTTTGTTCAACATTGACGATATGAATGGTTTTTCAACTTGGTCGATGAGATTGACATATGTTTCATTGAGGAGTGGTAGATGCCTTGCTATTTCCTCCCACTCTCCCTTCGTAAATTCTCCAGTTGTGAAGGTCTTTTTTCCTTCCTCGACTACAACTTCAACTTTTACTCCTAGATGGGCTCGGGCTTTCAGTCAAAGACCCTTTGATTTCCTCGACCATTCCCTTTAGTCTTCTCCTTTGTTCTTTTTGTTCCTTTATCCTTAGAGACCTTCTACTTTGACCTCTAATGGTTTGTGACCACTTTGTGCTCTTTTCCCGTCCCTATTTGGATATAGGGGCATTAATTTCTATAGGTGCATCGTCAGTTGGTATCATTTTCCTCTTCTTCCCTTCAGTTTATTTCCTCGTATCGTTGTAATATCTGTTGACGACATTGTTTTTGTTCTTTCTCTGTATGTAGGTCTTGTAGAATGATAGTGTCATGCAAGGAGTCTGTAAAGAACCCTTCCAGGATGGTTTATTTTTTGTGATTATTCCAATTTGATTGATGTTCCATTTAATCAAACTAAGCACATAATAAAGATTGATATTGACTCAAGAAATAAGCATACGCATTTCTGGTTACAATTTCTGAACTTCTCATAGCAGAATATATCAAAATTTGCACATAGACAGTTTCCAGCTATGAACAGAATTAAACTAAGCACAAATGCAGTGCTGATAGTGAGTTTCTATGCTCAGAAATGAATTACAAGATCACTACAAACGCCCAGAACTTGCTGCAGCAAGTTGAAGAATGAAATCACAGTAATTTCAAACTAGATATATTCCATGGACAGATTATACAAACTAAGAACCCACTTGAATACAATATTCTGATTTTTCTGAGCAAGAGTTCACATTTAACAGACACAGAATAACAGTATTTCCAAACCTGGAGCTGAGAAGTAATCTGAAACATACACAGCAATATGAAAAAGCACCTGAAACCTTCAGCTAGGGTCACATACAGCATAAATAGACCTCCACGTCTGTCCAACAGGATACGAATAGGACCTAGCCTCCAAATGATAGCATGTTAAGATCTGGAATGACAAATAGGAGGGGCGTTTTGACTCCTGAGCTCACGCTGACCTCCAAGAACCATTCACGACTTCTTAAATGGCGGTATATGTGCCCAGAATCACACGTTTCCCTGGTATATCCTCATTCGACCCTCATATCTGCAAGAACTGATCACTAATGATCACGTGGGGGCTGCTTCAGTATGAATCATGGAAGGAGCTGTTGCATCTAAGGCTGGAATGAGTAAACCAGTACTCAGAAAACCCAAACACCCTTGCACAGAGCCTGCTATAGTCTGAAACTCCAGGAACCTGCTCAAGACTTCCTCAAAATAAACAATATTTGATATTGGCTAATAATAAATTAACCTTTCAACAAAAAAGCTGATATAGGAACATTCTGTATGTGATGCTTATCTCAGGCATGAGAATGAATATTATTCAGAAACCCTTAATAGATAGAATCTCCATATAATCTGACCAAATAAATATAGTCTGCAAATAACTCAGAATCCTGACACTGAAATTGAGAGATAGAGATATTTTGTTCAAACCCTTATATCAGATATTTGTTTTTGATAATTTGTCTTGCCTGGCAAGACTCCCAAATTATCAACTCGAACACTCCAATTGTTGAAGCACAACTGTGAATCCTGCCTGAATCCACCTCAATCCAGCTAGGGTGGAATCTTTCGCCACAGAAACCAGATACCCGTAAGAATACCACCTAGAGTTTTGAACTCCGAAGAGCTCCTCCAAAATACAAACCCCAAAATAAAATAATCCAGAATATGAGAGAATGAGCTCTCAAGTTGTTTTTATAATGCCTTTTTGCCTTTTTAAAGTTTTCCCGCCAAAATCACTTAATACATTATTATAAAGTAACTTTATTAATTTATCATTAAAATATTCCCCATTGTCGCTTTATAACCTTTTTAATATAATTATTTAATATTACCTTTATAATTTGCACCTTTTGCTAGGCAACATCAAATAATTAAATTAATTAATATTCATTAGGCGAGCTGGGAAAACGGGGACATTACAGAGTTGGTAATCAATTCAAGAGATGGTCTACTTTGTCATTTACTTTTAAATTGTTACAAATCACATCTTGAGGGATCTGTCTCCTGACGGATTCCCTCTGAACGTACTCCTTGACGGATATGTCCCACAGGTTCACAAGATCTTGTCTGAGATCGTCTTCTCTTTCTTCGTTGGCTTGTACTGGTTCCTCTACTGGCTGCCCCATATATACTGCCATTTTTCTCAACCTTACTTCGTATTCTACCAAGATTCTTATAGGAAACGGCATCAAGTGTTTACTGCCTAAGCCTACTTGTTTAATTGTCACAAAGTAAACAGAATAATAAATGCTAGAACTATAAGAATTCACAACAGCAATTACGCAATAATGGATCAATATATTTCACTCACAGTTATACAAGCTTTGTCCAAGGAAATTCCATACAAGTGGTCCCCACTCTCGATTACAATAGGGGTATATAAAGTGGCCGTTGGTTGCTAAGAACTACCAACCGTCAACAACTTCCAAGTGTTACATTCAAGAACTAACTATTTTGACTACAAGTAAAACTAGTATAATTATTTTGCTAACTACAGGCAGTAAGGTAGAAAAAATGCGTTAAGTCAGTCTCTTAGAATAATACTATATTAATTTGTGGAAGTCAATATAGAAGTCAGTCTCTTAGAATAATACTATATTAATTTGCAGAAGTCAATATTTTGTTTTGAATAAAAATTTATAGGAGACGTCCAAAAACTCTTGTCACAAACCAAGGATATGGAATGCATTAGAACGGTTGAGACGTTCAATGAATTCAATTCTTATACATAGAAAATTAAAATGCAGTTACATCTTATAAAAGGTCAATTTTGATTTTTTAGCCTGACATAACCAACCTGCCAATTTGGCATATGAAATTCCTTGCATGACCAAAGGAATTTTTCGCACACTACATGTATTGTTCAAAATTTTGCCACTAGATTGCAATTTTATGACAAGCTCAATCCATCTGCACCAGGAGTACAGTGGATAAATTAGCAAGAATTGAAAGATGATAGAGCCATGTCAATAATTTGTTTAGGTGTAGTAGTTACAGAATTGGTTTCACGAAGGCAGCACAAGTGTGGTCACCTTGAAGGCATACATGATCTTCACTTTTGTAAAAGCCTAACTACAAACAAAGAGAGGTTGAGTTTTTTGAAGCCATAGATGGGTTCCACGATGAAATAACAGATTCCAGAGAAAATATAGTACTTTGTCGAACTGGAAAGTGCATCATTGGGTTGGCATCGGCATGCTCACCAGTACAAGTTCCAGGAAGGGCAAAGTCATTTAAGATTTCAGTGATGGTGTTGTCAATGTTGATTCCAATGCCAATGCTGAGCCCGAGAATAGTGTAGCCAAGGTTGTTGATTTTTCAAATGTCTTTTGCCCCTGTAAGATCACTAAGCCAAGATCAAAGGCCCCAAAGTTGATTTGTAAAACATCAGTTATTGTTAGTCAATTACTTCTCTGTTTTGAGTGATACTTTTGAAAAATAATAATGAATTTTCAAAAAGTTGAAAACTCATTGTCAACCCAACAATGTTTCTTTGAAAACATCTTTAGATATAACCAATACCAATCTTAGGACAATATACAAAGAAATGTTTAAAGAACAATGTCCACTCAATTTACATTACATTTTCACCCTGTGAACCTCTCGGCCATTAGGCTAGACCAAGTGGATTATTTTTCATCCTGGGTGTGTTTAGTAATCATGGGTCACCTGTGCAAAAACATATCATCAATAATGAAAGTCGATTGTTACTACCCTGCAATAATTCCAGAATTTATCATTCCTTAGTCACATTCATGGGAATCATGAGAAAACTAGTAAAGTATGGTTAACACTTCAGAATACATATTGAAATACAGATCCTATAGCCCATAGAATTAAGAATTTGTGTGCATCATAAAGACACAAGTCACGAGTTTAGGAAGAAAACCAGTATTAGAGAGCATACATCATGATCTCCACCTTGGCCTCCTTCAATTGGAATTCGTCCTGGATGATCAGGTGGATGAACAAGAACTGCAAGAAAGTTGTCTCCATCACTATGAAGAATATCTGTAACATCTAATGTGTGCCTCCGGAACATTCCCTTTGGCAATACATTCTTATGTCCATTTAAATAGACCTCCGCAGAGTAATTAATGCCTCTGAAATTCAGCCATGCATGTGCATTCGCAGACTGTTAAGAGGAAAAGATAACAAATTAGATAGAAATTTCACAAATATATCTGACCCTTTTGATTTTTCATATTGAAAAAGCTATTCACCTTTAACGCCAAGCAAAACTAAGATTTCCTCATCTACTAAGATTTAATACTATTATTCACATTGAATTTGGTACTCATACAAAATTGATAAAGCCTAAATGTTGAAGAATTCTTCTATTGTGATATATGAAGGGCAATGATACCAGCCCAGGCATCTGCTCTTTTATAAGTGATTGCTCTTTATGAGCCCCATCGATCCATTCTGGTTATTCATGGACATCAATATGATTTCTTTCTTTTTTCTGTATAGGTAAAAGATGTATCAAAAAAATTCAAATTTTCCAAAGTGTTTAGAGAATGGTAGTTCTCACAACACACTATTTTGTTTGAAGGTAAGGCAATAAAGTTGACAATTTCCAGAATTTCCTTTTAGAGCGGACAATTTCTGTAGAATATTGAGGTTAAGGAATAGAATGAATATGGACTAAATTATGTAATGAATTGCCATACTTTAGACATTCTACGTGCAGAAGAACATCAAAATTGAATACAACCATCAAACTATTAGAATTAAGCAAATTACTAACCTGATAGAAATTGTGACAGATAATTTCAAAGGCCAAGCTCTTAGTCATTGACCCCTAAGCTGAGGCTGGAAAATTGGATGCAATAGAGGGAAGGGAAGTGGAATCAGCAAGTACAGACCTCAAAAAGGATATGATACCAGCTGATATAGCCTCATATGAACAAAAGAAAAATAAGAATAGTAAAAAATAGAAGAAAATATCCACCAAAACCTTTGTCACTTTGTGTGTTACAAATCTTTATTGACAGTTAAAAATATGTAAAAGGATAAGGATAAGTATTGTATAGAACCGGATAAGGCAAAGAAGATAAATATATGTAAAACAATAAGGATAAGCACCGTCTGGATAAGGTAAAAGTTAAAACACATACTAAACGCCTAAGAACTGGGCAAGCAAAGATACCTCACTTGGTATAGTTTGTGTGGTTAGAAACTTAAATGAGCTGAAGTGAACTTAATCAATTTTCCATGAAAATATTTACAATGCAGCAGATAATTAAAAGGCTAAAGATTGCCAGTAATTTCACAAGCTGTCTAGTCTAATTCTTGAGTGATGAACCATACTCCTTTTACAAGAAGTTCTTCCACTCTTTTTACATGAACTTCTTCCACTCTTTTTCTGCCTGTGCTTCTTCAATGAACTAGGTTCATGGGAATTCAAAATGGTAACCATCAAACTAAAGTTTACCAATGATGTTACAGCTATAAAACCTTGTTGCCATAAGAAAGCGAGACCAACGTCAAACTAACAAGGATCTGAAAGAAAAACTCAATAAAAAACCCACTACAAAATCAAGGAATGAAAACTTATACTGTAAGGAAGAAAGAAGCAAGAGCTATTTGGCAGACGTTAGCATAATTATACATGGTGAAACGATAAAGAAATGGTTGTTTCGGTCTAATTTCCCTGAATTCACCACAATCACATCAGCAGAAATCATCATGATATTGACCCAGTTGCATATAATGTCAATGATTCAATATATAATATATTTGTTAATACTGAGATGTCCCATTAAATTCTTGAGTGATTTTTCTCTCTCAACCTGCAACCAGTTCTGCAACATTGAAGAAAGTAACTATTAAGGTTTTGTGCACTACCAAGAATAAGCTGGAAATTTAGCACTAACAAGAATAATACAGACATGTGACTTTAGCAGTAATTTAATAAGCATTTGTGGACAAAACCTCCATTTACAACATTCATCCTATGCCTTTATTCTCACTGACCAGTGCTTACTTTAAAGAACGAGAGTATCCATTACATAAAATATGTGTGCGCTTTTTACTCACTAAGTGGTTTAACCGATGAATACGGAGTAAACAAGAATGTACAGTAACAAGTATAAAACATATTAATTACTCAAGGATTGCACAGAATATAGCATTGTATTCATTCATCAGATAATAGCATGTACATCATAATTCAAAAAGTTGAGGCCCTGACTACAATGGAATGATCAAATATATAAGCCGGCCAATGTTGGTTGAGAACACCAATTGTCAGCAACAACACACTACAACTACCCAACTGTTGGGGATCAGTTTCCCGATTACAACTCATATTAGTCTAATGCTGGACACAAGTATTATTTATTTTATTTTATGTACTATTTGTTTGGCCGACTAATAACTTAATTATTTATGATACGGCCCACAAAACAAGTCGTCTTCCAAATGACTGCTACAAAAATTGGAAGACAACTACATAGTATACTAATTCTAATGAGAGGATGGTTGAGATGACATCCCTGGAGCTGGATGAACCGAGGAAGTTGGAGTAGGAGTTTGAGAGATGAGTCGTCGGAGCCGGTATACTTCTTCAATCCTCAGCTTCAGGTGATGTGTTGCCTCCAACTCCTCTCTGGCTGCCTTCACCATATGCACAACCTCTTTCAGGTGACGGTTGATCCTCTCGATTTCCTTGTCCTTTACTTCCATCTGAGCTACCATCTCTACCTCCAAGGCCTCAATCTGTTTATCTTTCTCCATCAATTCCTTGTCTTTGGCTACCACTTTTTCATTTTCAGCTTCAGCTTCTATAAGTTGAGTTTGCTGCTACAGTTGGCTTTGAAAATGTTGGATGCGAGAGTCAGCCTTTGCGCAAACCTTCTGAGATATAGCTATAGTCTCATCAATCTTACTGTTCAGTTGAAAGTTAGATGGTTTTTGCTGTTTGAACATATAGAACAACTCTTGATATGTCTTCTCCATGCCAAATAAGTGTTTATTAACTTGTCATCTCTCCCCTGGAATGTAGGCCTGGCGGGGTACCAAGCTGCCAGCATTTCTAGAGTCACTATCTCAAGCTAGCCTTGTGCTAGAAAAAGGCCAATGAAATCCTTCTCGCAGTTTGTCTCCATAAATTTTAGAATTCTTTGAGCCTCCTACCATGTTACTAGAGAGTGACTACGGTCTAACTGCTTTGTAATATCGGACACTTCATGTATAACTGCTACTGTGGGCTCCAAGCTCTAAAGATATCTCTCAATAGTCCTCATTAGGTCTGCTCTATCCGGTTTGGGAAATGCTATGATTATTCCCTCCGAGTCACTCAACTCTTCTTTTGAAGAAGCAAGGGTTGTTGATTAGGGTAGCATGGGGGTGGTGGTTGGCATCGTATCATCTGGAGGGATGTCCTCTATCGTTTGTGCAGTTGTTGGTTCCTCTACTCTTGCTACATGTCCTAGCTCTACGGGAGTGAGTGGCTGTGTGGTGACTGACGATGTAGTGATCGACAATGTAGTGACCTGTGTGCTCTCGACTGCGGATGGCACCATCTCAAGCTGCTCTGTACCAATCTTTGTTCCTTGAGGTGAATGTATGAGAGATATATCCTCTAACTAAATAGGGGAGCCAAGTAGTGTCAGCAAACTATCAATCTGGGGTGTTTCCACTCTTGTGCCTATTGTCGGTGAGGTTAGAGAAGTGGTGGTGGCACCAATGTCTCCTTGGCCGCTCCTATGTTCTCCTCCGCCTCTCCTATGTCTTTTGCTGCTACTATTCCCTCGATTGCTATTATCTCCTTGACTCCTTATGTTTGTGCTGCTGAGATTAGAACCTAGTTCTCCACCTCTGTGGGTATATTCTCAGATGAGTGTGTGTCTACATGTGTAGTACTGGCTATAGACAAGGATATGGCTATGCACTGCTCTCCTCCTCTTTTTGCTTCCTCTTTCTTTTCCCTATTTTTGTTTCTTCACCCGATGCTACCTACACATCCAGGGTGGTCCATCAAAACACATTCAGCCATGAACCATCATAATCTGTGGTAGGCTACAATTTACCCAACTTAGTGTCAAGCACTTGGGTATACATAGCGTCCAAAAATAATGCAAAATCATGCTGGGTCATGTAAAACGCCTTAAGTTTACATGCCAAAAAATCCTTTATTTGCTCAAACAAGTAATGGGCCCAATTGTATATCTTTCCTATACTCAACCCGAACATGTAATCAACCATCCACGTTGCAATGTTTGATGCCCTACTTGACCCTGTCAACCTACATTTGATGAGATCCATGAGACATTTCCAATCAGCATTAGCTAGCATTTGTTTTTGTAACCCCCTGGCACCTACATTCAAAATTATGTCCTCTTTTTGTGTCAAATCCTACCTACAAATTCTTTTGATTATTGTTTCTTTCTGTTTTGGACCCATTTTTGTTGTTGGTTTTGCTATTATTGTTCCTGATGCAGGTATTCCTAAAACCCTTCGAAAATCATTTGGCTAGAAAGAAATAGTAACTCAACATCCCATATATTCAACAATACTTTTGTGTGCATGTTGATTGTAATTTGTTACCATTGCTTTTAGGTAGGGTTCAAAATCCCTTGAATTAAAGAAAGGGCATTGAGCAGCTTTGTCTACTTGGGCATAGATTAATGCCTGCTTCATTGGATAGTCGACAGCATTCTCCTACCACCAAGCTTTGCACTTGCTTCCTGTGAGACTTTCCCATGTGAGAAAGTAGGCAGTGACATTGTCCTTCCTTTCCTTTATCCAATTTTCCTCTTGCAATCTTCGACCTATACATTGGTTTCTTTCCTTTACTACTGCAACTAAAATCCATATTTCCAAAACTTAGAAAATGACAAGGCTCAATTTTGAATTTTGTTTGTTGTGGTTGTTACCTAAAATGGAATAAATCGATGAATGATACAGTATTGTTTACTTGGTCACATCCCCTAAATTCCTCTTGTCGTCCCGTGTGAAGCTTCTCGACATACCTTGCTAGTGCCCACTCGTTTCCTATTGCCAATCCTCTGTACTGTGTAATTGAGTGCAATTGTTCGTCGTATGGTGTAACTTATAGCCTGTCGTACCTTTTTATTCTTATGTCGTACTCCACACAATCCCCATCCGGTACCCCTAATTCCTCCTTCTGTATTGCATAAACTTGGTCATACGTTCAATCTTGGATTTTTCCGTACTTCAATATGTGATCTCCATGTCGTACTACAAGAATTATTATACTCCGTACTATACCCTAATTTGCAATGCTACGTCGTACGATGTAATTAGGATCTTGGCATACATTTAAACTCTGTACCGTGCATTCATTCTCCAGTCGTGCAAGATGTCTTCTCTCCTTCATACGCCGAACTCACCTAATCTCTCGACTTTACTCTTTGTCTGTCGTACCTTCCAATCTTCTCGTACCTTGTTCTTTTTTGCCCGTATGGTGTTCTTTATAATGTGCATTTGGTGTACAAGGAGGGATTTAATACCATCGTACGATTCCTTCTCACCCCACCGTACTTTTGGTTTTTCACAGTTTTTAATTTTGTCACTTTCTCCAATTTTATCAATTTCTTATTATTTTTATTTTTTTCTTTTGCAACACTTTTCTTTTTTTCATTTTTCCTCAAAAAATTGTTTCTCCATTTTTCGTACTTTTCTCTTTAATTTTTTTTTTGTTTTTGGCTTTTTATTTTGTCCTTCCTCCATTTCACTTTTTCTTTTCAAGCCTCTTAATTCATTGTCTTTTCTAACTTTTACCCCTTACACATATCACCACTTGCATGTGAAGGCATATCACCACTTGCATGTGAAGGGAGGCCTATTATAACACCTTCACAACAAGTTCCCATATATTTCAAATCAAAAAATTTATCCACTATGGGGGCGGGTCCCATACCTTTAAAGCTTCCATCAACATATCGTTTGCCATGTTGCTGATACAAAGTGATGCTCTCTTCGTTCACCATCGATGGTCCAGTTGGGTTTTGTACGACTCACCATAACTCGTCCGATGTCACCACTTTCAACGTCTTCATTTTATTTTCTTTCATGTACTTGATTAGATCATCATTGTATCCGTGAGTTGTGGATATGAATGTGTCTTCTGCCATTATTATTGCTTTGAGACACGGTCCAATTTTTTCTGAATACTCATTCCAGTCTTCATCCCCCATTCGTCTTCATCGCTTTCAACCTGTTATGCTCTTTCCTTTCTTTCTCTTTCCACTTTCTCCTCTTTGTCCTTATGTGCTTCCTCATCTAGTTTATAGGATATTTACCCCCTTCGTTCACCTTCGTAGGGTGCTTGGTATTTCCAATGACCCCATACCCTTCTCCAGAGAGCGGGTGTCTCGAAAAACGCATTGGTTAGGTGTTTATGGACCCAAGGCACTGCAATGCCCTCTACTTTCTTTCTGGCAAGCCTTTCCTCAGTTAGCTTTTCTCCGCCCGGTGTGGTCCAATCTTCCTCTGCAACATATTGGCTTTCGCCTACTCCCCAATCTTGTTCTTCCATCATTTTGTTCCCCCTTACTAGCCAATCCTCTTTGGTTGTGTATAACCATATTGATTGCGACTGGTTCTTCCCATCTCTCCTTGTATAGTTTCAATTTGGACCCATTGATAGGATCTTTTTAGCAGAGTACTATCTAATCTCTCCAATTTGATGGCTCCATTTTCCCCGACTTCTCGGATTTTAAATGGCCCCAACCGCTCGTTAGGAACATTATACTTGAGAACTAATAGCCTCAGTTGGAAGTTTGCCCGATGGAGGTGTTTTTCATGCCAAAACTTTCTTCGTTTCTGCATTGCCTCCATAGCGCAATGTGTGAGTACTCATCGTTCATCAAGCTTGTTCAACTAGAACAACCATTCCTTTAAACTCTCTATATCGCCAAGTCTATTTTCCACTGCTATTCGTAAGCTCAGTTCCATGTACTCTGTTGGCACTATTGCTTCTTACCTGTACATTAGCTGGAATAGTCTATGGCCGGTGGTTACCTTGTAGGTTGTACGATATGCCCAAAGTACGAGAGGTAACTTTTCTTCCCAATTTGCCTCCTCAATGTTGCATGATTTGTGGATGACCGAGACATGTACCTTGTTGGTTGACTCCACCAAACCGTTTTCTCTTGGGTAGTACGGGCTCGACAGATTATGAAGTATTTTGAACTCCGTCATCATCAGTCGAAGGACGTGATTGACAAAGTGACCCCCTTTGTCATTAGTGATTTGAATCAGAATGTCATACCTTCTAACAATTTGCTCATAAATAAACCTTGTCGTACTCAATGCAGTATTATCTGGCAATGCTCTAGCCTCCGCCCCACTTCATTAAGTACTCAGTGGCCACAACTATATATCTACATCAGTGTAATTGACTGACCTTCAATGGTCCAATGAAATCCAACCCCCACCGTTTGAACAATTCTTGTGGGTGGGATGAGAAAAGTGGCATGAAATCCCTTTTCAAAGGTTTGTCGACTCTAACATGTGTTGCATCACACAACCCATTCTTGGGCGTCTGTATGAATTGTCGGCCACCATAGTCCTACCAACAAGATTTTTCGTGTTGTAGTGTCTAGCCCCATATGTCCTCCTGCCAGTCCTTCATGTGCCTCCTTCACAATGCCAGGGATTTCTTCCTCCATGACACATCGCCAAAGCACTTGATCTAATCCCATCTTGTATAGTGACCCGTTAATGAGTTGGAAGGTTTTGCTCTTGAGCACTAGTTTCCTTCGTTCTACAGATGGCATCTCTCTCGGGAAAGATGACATTGAAAGGTACTCTCCAATCTTCTCGTACCAAGGGGTAGTGTTGCTATCTGGAACAGGTGTGCATCTAGAAAGTTTTCATCCACTCCCTTGGGTGGCTCGCCAAACCGGATCCTTGATAGCTGGTCAGCAATGACGTGACTCTTCCATGGTCGTACGATTATGGTGAATGTGAACTGCAACAATAGAAGCCACCGACTTACTCTCCCTTGAATGATAGGTTTGTTGACTAGGTACATAAGAGCCTAATGGTCCACATAGAATGTAAAAGGAGTCACCAACAAGTAATGTCTAAATTTCTGCACTACGCACACCATTCTGAGAGCCTCCCTCTCTGTCGTACTATAGTTCTTCTCTGCCTTCGACAATAGCCAACTAGCAAAGAACACCGGATGGTCTAGCCCTTGTACGCCCACTTGTGCCAATGTCACTTCAATTGCATAGTTTGAAGTGTCCACGTGCACATGAAATTCTTTGTTCCAATCCAGGTATGCCAAGATCGACAAACTAATCAATCGTACTTTTAGTTCCTTGAAGGCCGCTTCTTGTGCTTCGGTCCATTTGAACGGTTGCCTCTTCCAAGTAAGTATGTCCAATGGATAAGAAATCTAAGCAAAGTTCCTAATGAACCTTCTATAGTACCCGACATGTCCAAGGAACGATTTTACCCCGATGATGTTCTAGGCAGTTCCATCTGTACAATCACTCAAGTCTTATCTGCGTCAATCTTCAATCCTACCTTATAGACTATGTGCTCAAGCAATTTTCCTTGTGGCACCATGAACCGACACTTCTTTGGGTTGAGTGTCAATCGTGCCGCTCTGCACCATTTCATGCATTCTTGGAGGGCCTTCAGGTGTGTTTGTTTGTCGTTGTAGATCGAGCAATCGTTGCCTTAAAGTTCCCTACTAACATCTTGTTGAATATGTGTAGGGTTTTCGGGCTACAACCAGATAAGTATAGCCGAAGAAGATAATCACAAGATGGAGCTCTGCTACAAAGATGTCTTTCTCAGGTTGCATCGACAAATGGCTTCCATTGAGGAGGCCATGCAATTGAGAGATTGAGCCCTCGCACAAGCTGATACTATCTAAGCAAAGTTGGTCAATCATATTTGGAAGTCTTGGGAGCGGTTGGCTCAAGCAACAGTGATAGAGTGTGCTCGAGTCACAACCTTGGAGCAGATGGTTGTGGAGAGAGACAAACAATTGGCTAAGAGAGATTCTCAACTATCCGAGAGGGACGGAGAGTTACAAGTGAAAGTGCAGGAGGTAGAGAAGATGATGACTAAGCTACAGGAGAGAGAACAAGAGCTGGAGAAGACAAAGAAACAACTGACAAAGGCTGTTCACATGGTCAAAACTGCCCAAGAGCGGTAATTGGTGGCTAACCAGAGGCTCCAACGTCTTCACCAACAGCATTCAACGACATCCACATCCACGTCCTCAATCCATCCAGGGACATCTTCTCATCCTCCCTCTTCTCAATGATCATTTTCTGTTGCATGTTCAGTCCCCAATTTTGTTGTGTCATCTAGAAGACAACGATCTTTTTGGAGGGGGGCTGATGTAGTCAGCTGAAAGTCAAGTGAATATGTTTTAGTTGACTAGGTTATGAATAAATAAATAATTATGTTTTGTAATTGCGTGTTAGTCCCCGATGGTTGTTATAGTTGGTTAGTAGTTACCAATAGTTGGTAGTCTTAACCAACATCAATCTACTATATATATGTACTTGTTCATAGTCGAGGACTGATGTTATGTTATTCTTGTATACCTTGCATATTGAATGAATGAGAATAAAGCAATATCTTCTAAAACATGGTTGTTCTTGATTTATATTATGTTTTGTAAGTCAGTTATTTCCATTTACTCTGTAAATCTGTCAAAGTAGAATAAGCGAGTAAACAAGCTTCATGATGAGGTTGTCACTCTATTTACAAACATAAAGACAAGTTTGGACGAAATAAGGCAGCAGGCTGTCTCCTTGGTGGCATCCTTGTCTTGTACTTTCGGTAATGAAAACGTAATCTAGGTTTAACATGAGAAAGTACAGGATGATTTCGGAGGCCAGTGATGGACACACCTGGAAGAGTTCAACAAGATGAAAACATGTACAATTTAACTATCCTTGCCAAGTATATTCAAGATGGTGAAGAGGTGGCAAAGATTGCTACCTTGATCGCAAAATGCAATCTTATAGTTGCCTTAGAAGTGCAAATTATTCAGTTGGATTCAGCGCCAACACCTAATAGACCACGAGTCTAGGACATAATTGATAGATTGTAGAGGTTACAAGGTACAGATGTTGCTATTGCTGCTGCTATTGTGCCAAGAGCATCCAAGGGTGCTCCATAATAACTATATTTAGCTGCCACTATTTTCAGCTAGATCTTTTTTGGGGACTTATTCTATTTTAGTGGAGTGGCTATTATGTCAGATTTTATATCATCTATTTGAAAAAATGTTATTTTTAGATGTCCTAGAAGGTCTGTTTTTTAATTGTAGTTATCCTTATAAGAAATCTATTTGAAATTTTGTTGATTTAAATATTGCACTTGTGGACCAATTTGTTTATTGAGTTTGTTTTGTGTGCAACCAAACTGTTGATAGCATAGGAGCTTTAGTTGGCTTGTTTTAAATTTTTCATGCAAAAGCGTGTAAAAACTTAAAAACAAGTGTCATTTGCACTTAGATTTTTTATTGTAATTTTATGCCTACTTGCTGCGAGGATTGTTGTTCAACAATTGTTTTGTGTTATCTTATGCTTTGTGAATTGAGTAACTTTGTAAAATACTATAAACTTTGCTTTGTGTTATCAACATTTGTATCCAATTTTCCTTTTCAATTTGCTGATTCACATGTGTGCTGTTCTAAATCCAATTCCAGTGTGTACTCATCTTCTTCAAGTCCCTGATTTTAGCTAGAAAAAGTGAGTGTGTCTTTGCTTCCTCTAGATTAGATTTTCCAAATTTAAAAAATACATCAAAAAGCATCATCTTGTGCGAACTGCTGATTAGCCTTGTGTCAAAGCCTAAACACAAAATAACAGTTTTACTTTCACTTTGTTTGCTTTGCATGCTCAAAGAAATCCCACTAGTTCTAGGCATATTTATAATTTTATGTGTAAGGAAATTTATCATTTCCATCAACTCTTCAAAAGGGAGTTTCCCCTACAAATTCAAAGAAAGGTTTTACCTTACGCACTGTTCCATTTTGTGTTGTACTGCAAGGTACAAATTAAAAAGCTAACAAGTATGCCTTTTTATAAATACATAAAAAGGATTGCTACCTCTAACCAGTTAAATTAATATTTAATCAATTACTATGCATTCAATCGTTCACAGATAAGAGAAACATATACACCAAGTCATAAAAACAATAATACTTCTAAGTTCTATCCAAACCAACTCAAAATTATAATTTCTTTCTCATTATCCTGCGCATAGAAAAAATCTTTGCATAAACATCAGAAGATTTGGGCAAAAGGAAATTCATGACATGATTACATACCATGTGTGCTTGGAATCTTGTGAAGAACCAAAAAGTATAGTATTCTCTTCCTGAATCGGCAATGTCAATGATAGCCTCATTCTCCAATCCATAGAAGGGATCAGGTATTAGTTTATTTTTCAGAAGGGTCCCTAAAACACTGCAAAAACCACAATATTGTACTCTTTAGCACGTTGCATATGGTGCTCAAGATGAAATTCCATGATAGCAATTTTTGGTCTTGAAAACATTCCATAGAAGAATTTCTGCAAAAATATGCTGATGTCATTATGTACTTAACATGATCCAAATTAAGCTTCATTGCAATGACAACTTCAAGCTCACAAATGAGAATTTTAATTGCTAACCATTAGCAGAGTGCATAGAACCAAGTTTCACCCAAGGCTACTCACAATAAAACCCTAATGGCTGCACATTCACACACACATTTTCTCTATGCTAAACTAACAAAAAACTCTAGACTGCATCTGATAGAGCTGCACAGATGACAAATTATCAATATTTTACAATAGACAGCATTATAATACTGAAGAAAGTTCACAAAAACAAGAATGCAATAAACTCATAGCTCTCCATAAACAACAGCTTTGTAAGTGGTACCAATTGATGTCTACAAGGGTATTCAGATATTGGCTAACATGTGTTTTGACCAACATACAAAGTCTTGTGCGTTATAAACTTATATACCTAGGTTAACAGTTTTGATTCGGATCCTAGTTCGGGTTCGCGCATTCGGTTCGTGGATCCGACAAAAAAATTTAGGAGGTTGGGTTCATTTTGAGTCCATTTGTATAAAAAAACATGTAAATATATAATATAATAATGAAATAAATTATTAATTTAATAAATATTTATATAATAATATATAAATAATATAATATACAAATATTAATAATATAAATAAATTATACTATTATAAATATTATAATATATAAATACTAATAATTTAATTTAAATACAATATTATTATTATATATTAATAATATAATATTGTACTATAAATATAAATATTCCAACCATGGTTAACACGAATGGGAGTGGGAATACAGACACTAGAATCAAGTTGAATCTGATACAATGAACAATATAAAACCACTTAATACAAGCATATCTCTAAGGGCATCTTTTTCCCCTACAACACTATTGACTCTGCATTTCAAAGGTTATCCATCGTCTAGTGCTTCCATTGACTACTACAAGAAGAGAAGAGGGTCAACTTGACATAATACATATGTGTGTTCTACTCTATTTGATAAATTAAATACATCAATTAATAATGGAGATGACAATGCATACTAGATACATTGCGTAAAATATATCTTTATTCCCACATGAAATTATTGCAGAAGAAGACTAAAGATGGTCAACCCAGGATCAAAGTCGATCCAACTAGATCATACCACTCTCCTTTACGATAGAAAATGTATTTAAAAGACCCGACAGTTGCCAAGAAGAACACAACTGTCAACCAACTAACAATTATAACTACCTAAAGCTGACAACTAATTAATACAAACAATTAATACCTAGTCGGATAATCAATATTACCAAAGCATAATAATAGACATTGTACATTGACTACATCCCCCCCAAAAGAAAAAATTTTCTTCCAAATGGCAAGTAAACATCAATTAATATTAGGGAAGACTTGCCAAATTAATGACGATAGTGTAGTGTAGAAAAGGACCTGTAAACAAACTTGGAAATGTACTTTGCAAACTTGAACATGGAGTGTACTTGGCAAATCAAATGAGTGTCATAGAGGTCTGGAGGCAACGCCCCTAGTGGGGTTGAGGGGCAACGCTCCTCACGAGGTCCAAGGGCAACACCCCTAGCGCACTCCCTATTGCGAAACAAGGAGAGGTCGAGGGGAAAAGCCCCCTCCACCAAGCTCAATTTAAGACCTTCGAAACCACATAGAACTTCATGGCGCACCTCATTTTCATGATTTTTTAAGATGCACAAAACAATGTTGATGGAGACAAATTAGAGATTTTTGAGTGTTTAAACAATGTATGATGTCAATCAGGGAAGGAAGCGGTATGATGGTTGACTGTCGTGCGATGGGGGATTGTATTTGCCTAACAATGTAACCAAACCAAGTCGTGCAATAGGGGAATGACATCACCGAATGGTGAGAAGAAATGGTTGTTCACTTTGCTTCCCTTCCTGCCATACTGTGTTTTCTAGACTATGTCGTGCATCCCTTTCGCTTTGTACGATTTGTTCTTTTCCTTGCCATGCATTGCTTCCGTAGCTTTCCTGTCATACAGAGGGTTTGTCCTTTCCCTTCCAATGCACGACTTTGCAACTGGTTCGTACTCCCTTCTACCGTGCGATCCATACTCCCATCTACCTACAATGTTTATCCCCTGGTCGTACGATGTTGAGTTTGCATCGTCCATCATGATTCTTCCTTCGTCATCATACGATGATCTTCGAGGGCCATACATTGCTTTGATGGTGAGGTTGTAGAGTGCTATGAAGGTTTGTTCGCCATACGGTTTGTTGTCATATCGATCGAACAATGTGTCCTATCCATTGTGCAAAGTGAAATTCTTCTCTTTGTCGTGCGTGTCATACACTATTTCTTTGGATGCCTCCAAACAATTCAGTTCCTTGCCATCATACGATGACCTTCCTCTCATGTCGTATTATGTAACCTATTCGTCGTATAGTTGGATGAACTATTTGATGTCATACTATAAACTCATGTTTAGCTATTCGATGAATGTAATGTGACGTTCGATAGACCTCTTATTTCGCCATTTGATGAGTGCTCAATGATCCATAAGATTTGTTGCGGCCTTGATTATACACTGGAGAGTGCTTTGTGTAGGTCGTAAGATGAGATGAGTGTAATCTTTGGACCTAACAATGTGAGTTTTCCGTGTTATGTAGCTTGGTCGTACGACATAATCTAACCATGTAATTTAGTTAGACTGTGTAATTGGGCCTTTTATTATTTTCTCTTTCAATTGTTGAACAATATTTTCGCCTCTTCCTTTCCACAATTTCTTTATTTTCTATTTTTCTTTTCCTTTTTTTGTAAATTTTTTGTGAAGTTGATTTGACTTAACCAATATTTGTATGCTCCACATTAAATATTTTGCTCTTCATCTGTTATTTTGCATTCTACAAAGTTGGATACCTTTGCTGCAACTGTCATCTTTTGCTAACGATGGACTACATCTTGCACCATAAACTATCCAACTTTCCAAAATCATTTTTCATCGATTGCTCTTCACTCAAAGTCGTAGGTTCAAAAAATTACAAATCAACAGAAATACCTCATGGTCGTCCATCTACGAGTGAAATAGGCCACGAAGGGAATTTTATTCATCATCTGAACATGACTGTAATTCCAGAATTCCTTCATTATTTGGTTCCATCGAACCTTGACTCTCTGTCCATTCTTCTCTGAAGTTTGAATATGACAAATCCAAGGAGGCTACTTCCTCACTGACTGCTCGGTTTTTCAAATCAATTGTATATTTCCGACCCTTATTCTCAATAGAGATTGTATTCTTTTTCTAGTTGTGATCGGCTTTGGCTGCCACCAACCAACCTCGACCTAACAATGCGTCGTATGCTTTCTTCTTTAATGAAATGACCAAAAAGTTCAACAAAAATGCTTGGGTTTCGATAATTACATTTTGTCCCATTAAAACTCCAAGTACCTTAATACCTTGTTAATCTACACACACTAGTTGAAAATTTGGCAGCCAAATGGTCGATTTTCCGCGACTTCTCCAAGTGCCTTCTAGAAGTACATTCACGCCCGACCCGCCATCAACAATTGTATTGGTGAGATTCCTTTGAAGGATCTCCATATTCACCACTGCTGGTTTCTTTGTTGTGTTAACTATCAGTAACATTGGATCAATCACTTGGTAGCCCAATAGCGGAAGTTCAATTATTGGTTCTTCATTCTCACCAGATTCCAATTCAACCATAGCATGCACCATCTCATTCTCCCTCGATACAATAGCATTTCGTTGTTCAAGAATACTCTATGATAAATCCACTACTTTAACTAGTATAGTAGCTTTGAAGTACTTGTTGTGCAATATTTTTCTCAAATTGTAATTGATGAGATATCGTACTTGCATTTGCATTTGAGTGGCGTCGTTCGTTGTCCATAGCATTGTAATGTCCCTTGTTTGGTATCCTTAGAATTCTGCCCTAAAATCACAATTTCCAAGTAAGAGACATATTTTATTAAATTACAACTTCTGATAGACTCTAGTTTAACCCTGCAATAATGTTAGCCAATGATTTCATAATATAATATAATTAATTGATTATTAGTATTATTACATCCACTACATTACTTAAAATATATATGTGCTGATCTAGATGATTAATTCACAATGCTAATTCTGAATTATTATCCCCTCAATAATCAATCATTGGAGAAGATTAGAGAGGGAACCTCAATCCGGGTGCTAGGAGTCTTTCCTACTACTTCTAAGCCCAAGAGTGGATAGTCAACCACCTTGTCTACTTAGCAAGGAATCTCTCCCCCCCTTCATGTACTTCCAACTCTTCTTCCCATGAATGAATTATAGAGGCATTAATAATTTAGATTGATAATGCAATATGAATTACAACTCCTATCAGTATATACTATATATTCAAATATCTAAATGCATGGAAATACATGGAATTAATATATTCAGATATATATTAAACAGCATTCCAATATCCGTGAACTATGTTACTGTTATAGTCACAGAATGCAATATATATTATTATATATAGATATATATATATATACTCGAATGTATTCCAATCTGATTATATCCATTGTTGCTGCTCTCTGAGTGCAAACCTCTTTCTTATTGTCTGGATGATGTTTCTTTATATTTCTTTAAATCTGCATATATATCTTTCCTTTTGAATGGAGGTGTCCCTTAGAATAGACACAATCTGTAGAGACATGACCATTTGTTAATGAACCTCCTTAACTACACATCAATCACTGCTTAGTTTATTTGTCATGCCCCGGAAATTGTAAGCATTGAAATACAAATAAAATAAATATCAATATAAATATGAAAATATAAAATTTAAATATTATTACATTTATATAAAATTAATATAATAAAAAATATATTTTCAATTAATATATAACAATCAATCAATATAGTAAATATAATATTATTTATTAATAACCAGTCAATATAATAAACATATATAATAACTAATATATATGGAGTGATTTAATTAATGGAGCTGGTACGTGTTATAGAAGGTTGTAGGTGTATAAGACAAAAGAAGAATAAAGTCAAAACAAAAAAAAGGCAATAGCAAAGGCATCGATGAGTGTTAAAATCAGCAAATAAAAAGTTAAACTAATAAGGTTTTAAAAGGAAGTGATGCAATTGGTAACAAAAATAGTCAAAGTAGCAAACTAAAAGGTGCAACTTTAATAATAGAAAGTTGCGATCAATTTGGGGGCATATCCATTTAATAAATAGACACATCCCTTGGCAAATAGAGGGATATAAATAAAGGTTGAAACAGGAAACAAAAGAAAGGGAAGTGGAAGGAACATTTTCTGAGTTTATAAAAAGCTGATTTAAGAAGGAATCGTGGCTGGGAGAGTAAGAATGCTTCAGCAGATCAAACCAAAGGTAACTATCTTTCATGAGTTTAAATAAGAAATAATAAAAGCTTTATGTATGTAGAGAAAGGAATTTGTTAAATACATTATGGAATTTGGATGTTAATAATTGGCAAATATGTTAAGAATTTAAACAATAGTGATTGATAAATATGTTTAAATATATTATGATTAACAAATATATTGCTGATGATTGATAGATACAATCTACACATATTGATCTTTATTTAGTTGATCTTTATTTAGTTGATGTTATTTATTAATGTCATTTTGAGTAATAAGAATTATGCATGCTACTACTTATTATTATAGCATTGCTAATATGTTATTTTGAATTAGATAACTAATTATGTTATCGTGATGTATCCTATCATAACTATTGTATGTGCAATCATATCTATCTTGTTATTTGTCTTTATAGAACAATCATGGAAGAAGTCAGGAAGAGATTGCTAGTAGGTCAAGCAGATTTTAGACATCCTCCTAAGTACGCCACTCCATGACGGTATGACTAAGTGCGCCTCCTGGAGCCAAGGGTGTGATATCCGCCCTTGGGCTTAGGAGGAGATGTTTATGGGCCTCCTACAGTAAGCTCTTTCCCAACCTCTACATGGGTTGATTGATGGGATTGATTCAAGGGGTTTTCCACCATAAGAGGGGTGGATAATAGCAAGGATAGGGAATGCAGATACAAGTTGTCCACCAAGTAGACCACCCCATGTGGAATGACTAAGTGCGCCAAATGAGGGCCAAGAGGGATGGTATATCCGCTCTTGGGCTTGGTGTGATAGCTTCGGGTGGACCTATCATGCTTTTCATCCACTCCCCCTTGTAACCCAACTCTTAATGTGAATTATGAATATTATGTGGTTTACGTTACTTAAATATTTACATGATTTGAATAGATACACATTTATTATATATATGTCTAATTATATGAATTATATTCCAATATTATCTAACACAATTGTAGGAACTAAACCAAAATTTATCTGGCTTAAAGCATTTAATTGATAAGTTGTAACCCTAAGTGCATTAGCTTGTGTTTTTAGGGCAAGAATTAGGGTTTCCTCAAAAGGGAACATTACATTATTTAACTCCCTTACACCTTCATCGCTGCATCCCCTTATTCCTTCTAATCGCTGCTCTTTATTGTTGTTTATGTTTGGTTTCTAATAGCTGCCTTCCCTTCATCTTAATCGTTGCCTTGCTTTTGTCTTATTTGCTGCATTTAGTCATACTAATTGCTCCCATTATATTTGCTGCAGCTTATAATATATTATATGTTTTCTTAATATCTTTATTTTACATTAGTTTTATTTATATATTTTATATTATTATATTATAATAATTATAATAATATTAAATTGTTAATAGTTATTTTATATTTTAATATTTATATTGTTATATATTTAATATTTATTTACTAATTTATCTGCATTTCAAATGTCGGGGGCATGACAAGAACTCTCCAATTCGGCCCTTGCTTCACGAAGCCTTTCTTTTTCTATACGTGGGTTTGGATACACAGCCTTCTTTGCTTGGGCACGAGTAATGGCCAATACTTCATTATGATTTACATCAATCATGTTGACACTAGCCTTTTGCTTCGGACATTCAGTGTCTTCATAGTTTCCAAGTCCACACCATTTGCACAATAATTGCACTTTGTCTTGTTTATTATGGTAGTCTCTCGTAAAGTGTCCCCATTCACTACACATTCTCGGCATTGTATGATAAGGCATTCTTGGGGTCATATTGTATTTGGCTTCGTCCTCCTCTTTGATTTCGATAATCACCTAGAGATCAATTATGTGGCGTCGGAGGAGTGGACTCCTCTCCCCCTACGTAAAGAGTACTTGTGTACTCTTGGTCTTCAAATTGTATGGGCACTCCTTTGTTGAATGACCCATAACTTGACAAATCTCACCAAACATCCTTTTAAGACGATTACCTTTTGTGTGCCCCTCAATTTTGCACTCAATACACCATAGTTCTTTGTTGGTTTCTTTCTCCACCTTCAATTCTTTCATTATTTGGAGCATGTCCCTCTAAGTCCTTGTATCGTTCCCGATTCATCATTTCTATTGTCATCAAAACTTTCATCTTCCTTTGTTTTTCTTTTACTGCACAAGGACATTTTATCTTCACTTTCTATGTCCATCGCTCGATTGTAACTAGTTTCATTTTCTTTCTTAGCAAAGGAATCAATCCTTCGATAAACCATCTTATCTTCAGTCCATCAACCGGTTGGTTCTCTAATTTCACCAGTAACTCCTTGAGCCTACAATTATAGGCTCGTACATTCTCATGCTTTCCTTGTTTGGTATTGTAGGTCTCCACCACAATTTCCTTGTTGTCTCTTAGGGGTTTGAATTCCTCCTGGAATGTTTTTTTCAATACATCCCATGTATTTTTGTGTGTTGCTTCCAATTTTGTGTACCAATCTATGGCTATCCCTCTAAGAGTTGTTGGAAATGCTCTCAACCAATACGCTCTATCATCCTACCCGTTTGCTACCCAAATTGTCTCACATGTCTTGCAATGCCTTATCGGGTCCTTCGACCCGTTTCCAATGAACTTTGGAAGTTTTTGCTGCTCTATATTCGGACTTGCTTGGGCGTCACCATCTTGCCTCCCTATTGCACCCTCTTTGATGATAACCTAGTTGGAGAACTTTGATTTGTACATTTCAATGCTTTCCTTGCACTCTCAGACATGTCGCAATCCTTCACTCGTCCCTCTTCAATGTTCATCACCCTTTGATTCTCCCTTCATCCTAGTGTTATCGGTTCCTCACTTCCAATGTTTGATTCTTCTACCAATGTCAAGTCTTCAATCTAACGTATGGTCTTTGTCAAACTGTTGGTAGGTTCTCCCTTGCCTTCCTCTTTGGCTGACTTTAATGGTACAAACCAACACCAAGTTGACAAGTTCTCCTTCGCTTTCTCCTTTGTCCAACAATGATTGTTTTGACGGTTCGCCAATGGCAAGGTTGGTGGAGTCAATGTACACTTCGTCCGGGAGCAATAAGTGTCGTGCTATTTCTTCCTACTCTCCCTTCATGCGTTCTCTTGTCGTTAAAGTTCTCTTTTTCTCCCAACTACGGCTTCTTCTTACGCTTCGGCTTCTGCTCTTGGGTGGACTCAAGCTTTCCCTTAGAAACCCTTCGCCTTCTTCAACTTCATCCCTCAATCATCTCATTCGTTCTCTTTGTTCAATGATCCTTAAAGATTGCCTGATCTCTTGATCTTGATCACATTATGGTCTCTTCCCACCTTTATTGGGGTCTAAGGGCATGAATCCCGCAAATCTAACCCGATTTCTTTAAGGTGGTGGCACCAAATGTTTACTACTCTATTCGATAAATTAAATACAAGAATTAATAATGGAGATGACAATATTAGAGTTCCTAATAAACTCAATAAAACCAAGATCACGTACAAAACCTGGATTAGCCTTCTACAAGGAGAAAATCAAACATGCAAGACCAATTTTGCCTAATAATGATGCAAATAATATATTGGAAATCAATGAATTACATAAGATAACTTGTTTTTATAGAGCAAGACGAAAAACCCTAAAAGGAAAACCTAATTAGGAGCTAAGTAAACTTAATAAAGAGTAATTAAATATTTAATTACACCAACACCCCCCCTTAACTGCAACTTAGGGAGAATAAGAAACATGCAAATAATGAAAGGATGGATGCATGAAAGCATGAATGGTTCCCAGCTACAAGGCCATGTTAGGCACCCATGTGCATATGAAATGCAACAGAAATATCATAAATGGGGAAAAGGAGAAAACCTAGTGAGACAAAACTCCTCCCCAAAAAGAGAATGCAATCAAATGATGAAAGATGGAGGACTCCATGAAACCCCCCAAGTACACCATCCATCACACAGATACATTAGAAATGCCCCCCATAAGAAGGAAATAGATGATGAAAGAATCTGGAAGCTATGTGTATCTCGATGCCAATGCCAAACTATGACTAAAACTGATCCATAGGAGCAAGTACCATGATGATTCTGGAACATTAGCCATAAGATGAATGGCCCTCAAACTAAAATGTGATCCGATGAGAATTTGATGCGATTCAACATCATTAACCATAGGCTCTCAATTTGAGATGTGAATCGATACGAACAAAAATGTGTCAAGTCATAAGCAAGATGGTGGCCAAAAGAAACAACAAAATCCAAATCTCATGTGAATTGTCATCAAAAATGAAGATGGGATCAAAGTGCACGCCATGCGACTACACTCTAATCCAATTATTATGCAAGCAACCCCCCCAATGGAACTTTATTGATGTTCATTTATTACAATACCCCAAGATTGTAAAAAGAGAACATGCAAAACATGCAGAAATCAAAGAGAAAATGAAAACATAAAGTATGCAAAAAGGAAATATTGCATGCATGGATTAATGTTTCACATCTACCTCCATGAAGAAAAATTGACCTCAGATCTGTGTAGAGGACGAAATCAGCTTTCCAACTATTTAAAGTTTTTGAAAAATGGGGTAAATTTTGCCAACGGAAATCAGCAAACATGACCCTTCTGATTTGATTTCTGAAAAGTTTACTCATTGCATGCAAAAACTAATGGATACTTAGAAAATACTTTGATGCTGCCAACAAAACCCATAAAGCATTTTTTATTCCAAAAAGCAGAACATGCAATTTGGTAAAAAAAGTAAACTTCACCTATAGGGAAAATAGCAGGGAAACCCGGGGACGCGTCCCCCCCAAAAAATGCCCCGTACCCGTTCCCGGGACGTCCCGGGTACTGGGGGACGGCAGGGGGACGGCCAGGGGACGCCTGAGCCGTCCCCCAGCAGTCCCCCATGTCAAAACATGTTTTAAAAATAAAATTTATATATATATATATATAATAGTTTTCAGTTTTTTGGTTTTTGAGTTGTTCGTTTAAATTATTTTCATATATCTTTCACAATATTTGGAACACTCACAAGATAAATATTTGATGCTCTATTAGAGATATATAAAAATAACAAAAAGTTATTCCAAAAGTGTGTAAACTTGAATTTATTTGCTTGCTGTTCACTAACAGGTTTTAGAGACAAAGACTTAGGATTTTGACCTTTTTAAAAAGTTCTTCACAATTGGAAATAGGCTGAATATTAAGGCAATTTGATGCCCAAAACTCCTTGAGTGCAACAATTTGTGAGCTGGAAATAACCTTATGTAATTTGATATAAGTTTATAAAGTATAACTTGGAGGTTGTATTATGATTCATGTATGTTAATTCTGAATTTTCAATGTGTATTGAGTATTGACAAAGAATATTGAACACAAATGCTATATATAACGTATATTATGTATGCTTTATCCATGTTTTCATATGAATATTTTAAATTTTCCCTATATTTTATATAGCCATCCCCTGCCGTCCCTAATTTTGGCCTCAAAAATCGAAAACTTGGGGACTCGTCCCGCCGTCCCCTGCCGTCCCCGTCCCGGAAACTTGGGGTAACCTTGGAAAATAGTTGTGTGGGCTACTTTGATAGTTGTTTCTGCAACGTCTGCTCACTATTTGCGAAATCTAGCAGATACCCAGATGGTATTTTGTGGTTTTGAACAAAACCGAGAAATCATTTTTCTCAAAAATACATGAAGAAAAGTTATTGGCCATTGTAGATACCCATGAGCATTCAAAGATGCCCAAAAAAACCTATCGATTAAATTTCTCTCGGATCCAAGAAGGGGCTTGCAGATTGAGGCTTTGATACCATGTTAGAGTTTCCAATAAACTCAATAAAACCAAAATCACTTGCAAAACCTGGATTAGCCTTCTATAAGGAGAAAATCAAACATGCAAGAGCAATTTGCATAAAATGCTGCAAATAATATATTGGGAATCAATGAATTACATGAGATAACTTGCTTTTATAGAGTAAGATGAAAAAACCCTAAAAGAAAAACCTAATTAGGACCTAAGTAAACGTAATATTTAGTTACACCAACAGACAATGCATACCAAATACATACGTAAAACACATCTTTATTCGCACATGAAATTATTACAAAAGAAGGCCAAAGATGGTCAACCAAGGATTAGAGTCAATCTAACTAGATCATACTACTCTCCTTGACGATACAAAATTATTTCAAAGACCCAACTATTGCCAAGAAGAACACAATCGTCAACCAACCAACATTTATAACTACCCAAGGCTAACAACCAATTAATACATAGTCGAATAACCAGTATTATCGAAGCATGATAATACATCGTACACCACTACAATATGTAGTATCACCAACCCATGTGAATGAATGAGGGCAATCTCAATTGGTGAACATCTAATTCGTTGAATGAAAAGAGTCGGTCAACAATTGCAAGCAAAAGAGCAAGCAACGTGGTTAAGAGTTCATTTGATGCTTCCATTCCTTCTAGTTTTTGGGCTAAAGGTCATTCAAGGGCATCAGCAAGTTCCTAAGGCTAAAGGTTGGGGTGGGCAACTATATCCACCCACCCACCCCAATGGGAGGATATAGGATAATGGGTGGGAGAAATTATGGTCCCCAGGTGGGGCTTGCTCCGAGCAACCAGATCAACATTGAGTGAACAATTGAATCAACATCAAGTAATTAACAACATATACCACTCCGCATTGGCAACAAAAAGGAGAGCAATTCAATACTATAGCCTGTAGCCATTTGTATCGGCCTAGGAAAAGAGAAGGGCTCCCCCCCACAGGCCGATCTATTCCCATTGAACCATGTTGCTCACCAGTCAGCCCGCCCCTTCTATAGACTCAACTATAATTCGTTGGGGTTCTAGCCATGTATCTTCCAGGGCTCCGCTAGAACCCCTGTCTCCTCCTCCTACCCGAAACTATATCCACCCACCCACCCTGAGGGGTAATTATAATTGCCCTCCCACCCAGCTCTCTCAAACCATCGAGCCCTTACGACTTCTAAGGGGCAACTATAATCCCCACCCAACAACTAATTGCCTCCATTTCTTCTACCACCCACCCAAGGGCTTTAAGCGAATCCCGGAACTTACCCTCCCAGCCACCCTCGCTATATATAATTGGGTGGGAGGGAATAGTATAGTCCCGAGAATCGCCCTCCGAAGAGGTGGGAGGAAATTGCTACTTCGGTTAGATTGAAACCCTTAATGAGAACAAACTTAACCCTTCAAAACAGTCAAAGAAAAAAATTGTCTTCATAACAAACCCTTGCCACACTTGAACTAGATCCTGAATCCAATACAAACCGAACCCGGATCTGACAACTTGGCCAATTGCAATGCCCCCGTTTTCTAAGTGATCACCCAGCAGAGTCCACTAGCTTATTCTATTCCCATAAGCTAAGGTGGGGAATTTGAGAGGATAGTTTAATTAATTAAAATATTAATTCGCCCTTAGTCATATTTCAGACATTTATATTTCATTAATTAGTTTATTTATTAAAGTGACTTATTTAAATACTTTGGTAGAATATTAAATAAAAGTCACTTTGGAAAAGTTAAATGTATTAAAAATCAAAAGGTGGTGGAGAATAAAAGAGGTGGTGAGGAAATTATTTTCATCTTTTTGGATATCTTTTCTTGGGAGAAATTGGAGAACTCGATTACAAGTTCAGGAAGCTTGAGAACGAAAACCCTTGGGTTTTATGGTGGATTGGACAAAAACCTAATACCATCAATGACGGATTCAATTCAAGATTCGCATTGAGATTCATCAATCGGGTTGAGTGATTAATGAAATTTGTTAAGTCTTTGGAAAAGACAAATTTCAAATACATCGTTCAATTTCAAGGTTAATAGATTTTTCAAAATTTCTTCAATTATGATGAATGCAAATAAAGAAGCCATGGTTAGAATGTGACAGGAATTAATTGCAGAGATGTAACATATTTTCTATCACTAAACCAAGTACTATTGGCAGCTATACAATTTCTATGTGTACTCTAGAGGAATCGACTCCTGTTACCGATGCCTAATAGTCTCATGCAACCTACCAAAGCAATGAAATTGTTTAGTTATGCAGATTAAAAGGGTATCAAACTATCTGTGGAAACCAAGGAATGATGTGGCACTGCCAGGGAGACAAACACAGCTGCCAAACCTCATATAAGAAAACATGATAGTTGAAGGTTATAAGCCACTATAATATAGTGTTGAAGCTTTCAAAAAGGGCAATTCTAATGGATATTTGTGAAACTTAAAGAAGCCTATAATCATCCTCCGAGCAGCCACAACTCTATACTAGCCGCAACATTGAAACATTGGAAAAGTTTTGAGTTTTCATTTGAGTCATATGTGGCAATTCCTTCCCCATCGTGTCAGCGATAGAAGTGTTTCAATCAACAATAAAGGAAGATTTCATTTTTATTTCCAACACTATATAATTGAAGATCAATATCTAAGAATGAGTTGCATCGCCACCATATTGGAAGCTATTAGGAGGTGGACAGAATTGTGTCAAGCATAAGTGGCTCCTATATTAGTTTCGCTAGCAAGCTGGACGTGGGAGATTTTATGGCCATTATCAAGAAAGGCAAATTTGCTAAGTATGAAGTTAGAGGCTATCTTTTATTATTTTTGTACTTTATAGCAGAATTTCAATTGTAATAACTTGCACTCTTGAAGCTTTATAGCCAATTTCAATTTGAAATAAAGTTTATCAGTGAATGTCAAATGTGAATGCCTTGTTTCGTGATTATTGCAATTAAATCTGTATAACTTGGAATTGAAATGATAATTGATATTTGATGTTCATTATTTACACAAGGAGAGGAATACTCCTTAAATAATACAATACAAGACAATGTTCTGAAAAGGAAACAATTGTTAACTAAAGCAAATAACATAAAGTTACTAAGAGCTAATTGAAGCAAACTAAGTTAACTGAAAACTAACTAACGACTAAGTAAAAGCTAAGATGACCATTCAATATTACAATAATACTTTAATACCCTCCCTTAAAGGTCATTCTACTAACTACACCAAGTTTATCCCGAAATTTTACAAATTTATCCGGATTGAGAGACTTAGTGAGAATGTCCGCAGTCTGATCCTCAGTTGGAACATACTGCAACATCACAAATCCATCTTCAACAAGCTAGCGGATGAAATGACAATGAAGCTCAACATGCTTATTTTGCTCGTGGAAGACTGGATTCTTGGCAAACTTTAGCAGCCCTTGATTGTCACAAAACAAGGGTGAAGGCCCTACTTGAGACATTTGCAAGTCAGCAAGCATCCTTCAAAGCCATACTACCTCACATGCTGCCTTAACTGTTCCCCGACACTCTGCTTTTGTCAAGGAAAGAGCTATTGCCTATTGCTTCATGCTTGTCCATGTGACTACACCCATACCAAGATTGAAAACATACCCAAAAGTGGACTTCATGTCATCAACTGAACCTGCCCAATATGAATCTTTAAAACCAACCAACCTAGGATCTTTGCATCTGTTGTACAGAATGCCAAAGTCAAGTGTCCCTTTCACATATCTTAACACTCGCTTCATTGCAACCCAATGTTTCGCCTTAGGGATAGTCATGAAACGAGAAATGTAGCTCACAGCAAAACTGATATCAAGCCTAGTGGCAGTAAGATAGATGAGGCTGCCCACTAGTTGCCTAAACACAGACTCATTCACCACTGGTGAGTCTGATTTGGTTAAAAGTTTTAGCCCCTTCTCCATAGGCATGGATGAGATTTTGCAATCTTCCATCTTGAATTTCTCCAATAGACTCCTAGCATACTTCGATTGAGAAATAAAATACTGCCACATGTCTGCCAAACTTCTACATCAAGACAATAGTGTAGGAGACCCGAGTCTGTCATCTCAAATCCTAACACAAATTCAACTTGATTTGTTCAATCAAATGTAACCACTACCAATAATGATGATATCATCCACATAGATGACAAGAAGAATGATATCACCACCAGTGTTCTTGACATACAAAGTTGTATCTGAGGGACTCCTCTGAAACCCCTGTGCAACCAAGTACTTGTCAATCTTCAAATACCAAGCCCTAGGTGCTTGCTTTAAGCCATTAAGAGCCTTCAACAATCTACATACCTTGTGCTCTTTTCCTGCAACCTTAAAACCAAGAGGTTGTGTCATGTAGACCTCTTCCTCCAAATCTTCATTGAGGAAGGCACTCTTCATGTCCATCTGGTGGACCTTCCAGCCAAACTGTGTTGCCATGGCTAGGACAAGTCAAATGGTGCTCATCTTTGTTGTGGGAGCAAAGGTTTCCTCGTAGTCAATACCTTCTCTCTGCGAGAACCCCTTAGCCACCAACCGAGCCTTGTATTTATCCAGTGTTCCATCAGCCTTGTATTTCATCTTGTATACCCATTTGTAGCTAATGGGTTTCTTCCCTGGTGGAAGATCTGAGAGAACCCATGTGTTGTTCTTCAAAAGAATATGACGCTCAGAATCCATAGCCTTTTCCCATTCAGGTTTACCCTTCGCCTCAGAATAATCTTGGGGCTCACAAACACTCTAAATGTTGGCCATAACAGCAAAGTTTACTGTGTTCTTCTTGCTCTTGCCTCTAGACGATCTTCCCTCAACAAGCTCGTCATCGTGAATATCACCAATGAGCTTTGCCCACCACTTAGGACGAGGAGATGCATCTTCTTCCAAATCAGGATGATCATAATCATGAATTGGGCTGCCTAGAATAATACCATCTGGATGCTGATCCAAGTTATCCTAAGGGAAATCTGGTGGTATAGGATCTTGCCTAGGAGATTCCACAATGTCAGAATCATCAAAATCCCTCCCTTCAGGTGGAGCTCCTAGAAGCTTAGCTTCCAAATCCTTAGTCTTCAGAGGCTGATCCTCAAGACTCTTGATGGGAGAAGAGAGCGAACAGGGCCCACCTTCCTCATCAAACACAACATCCCTATTGAATGTCAAACGATTAGTGTCCACATCAATCAGCTGATAGGCCTTATGATTGTCACTGCATCTTGTTAGCATCAACTTCTGGCTCTTGGAATCCAGCTCGGTCCTCACGGCATTTGGAATCCAAACATATGCAATCAAACCAAAATCCCTGAGATGGGTGATTCTTGGTTTCCTCCCAGACCATGCTTCCTTTGGGGTCATCTTCTTGACAGCCTGTGTGGGAGACCGGTTAAGAAGGTATACTGCAGTATACACTACCTCAGCCCAAAACTTCTTGGGAACATTTTTGTTCTCCAACATATAGTGGGCCATTTTTGTTCTACAATTGCTTGTATCTTCTTTATAATGTAACCTTCTTTTCATTTTAATGCAACTAAGAACTTTCCAGAACATGGTATCAGAGCAAGATTAGAGCAAGAATAAGCTTTTAAACAAATTCGTGGGCTTTTGCTGTAATTCGAAATTGTGTCTGGGCCCTTTTTTCTTCTGCTGCAAATCAAGGGTTTGCTGGGCAAAATTTTTGACCTCCGTCTTATTCCTACTCTGGCCCGCGCGACGTCTGCTTGGCGGGTCTCTTCTGTAACACGCGTTCCTAAAAATCGCGTTTTCGTCTCTTCTTTTCTGGCCGCGATTTTTTTGAGTTTAGGTAGCGTTTTTGTCAATTCTGACGCGTCTTTCTTGTGTTGTAAGAACACGATTCAGGCCCTTCTAAGCTCGGTTAACCTCCTGAAAATCACGTTTTCTGGCCCGCGTTTCTGAAGGCTTTGGTAGACGCGATTTTAGCAAAAAAAATTTAACGCGTTTCTTTACCATTTCTAGTCGCACGTTTTTGCTCTACCTGGACGCGATTTTTACTAGATTTTTGGCACGCTTTTGTGTTTTTTTTATGGTCGTTTTTTGCCTTTATCCACCACGCCTAGGGTTTTGCCCTCTCTTTGTCACCATTTCATGGACTTACCAGCGATTTTCTGCAATTTTTCTGGTCTTTAATGGCGACCTAGGGTTCTGCAAACTAGTTTAGGGTTTTGCCCTGTTTTTTCAACTCGACATTTTTCTCTGAGACCAAATTCCTTGTGGGTTTTCCCAGATCTCAACTGGGTTGTCTTCCGTTTTTTTGGGTACCTCGATTTTCGTGCCTTGAAATTTGTGCCATTGGGTGTTGACAAAATTTTCTGGGTAGTCAGAAAATTATCTAGGTTTTCAATATTCTCTTTTGAGTATTCTTTAGATTTTCTGGATTTTGTCATCAACGTGCCTTGAAATCCATGCTAGGGTTTCCTCTTTGAATTTGTGCGTTTTTTGTTTTCGTTTTGCCTTCACCAGTTCGACCTCAGGGTACGTGATGGCATCTCTAACGAACATAATGCTCGAAAGCAGCCAGAAGTTCAACGGAAAGAATTACAACACCTGGAAGCAACGCATGATTACAATCTTCGAATATTGTTGCCTCGATCAGATCGTTTTGGGGAACTCGCCTCATCCCACTGTAGTCGGAAAGGACCAGGACAAATGGGATAAACGCAACCGGGAAGCCGTCATGCTCATCAAACTCTCCATCACGGATGAGCAGCTACCTCAGGTACCGTCTGGAAAAACTGCTTCAGAAATTTGGGATCACTTGAAGGCCGTTCATGAAACCTCCGACAAGAGCAGAGCGTTCTTTCTCAAGAACATGCTCTTTTCCATCATGATGGATGAGAAAATGTCCTTCCAGGAACATCTCACGAAGATCAAGGACATTCGTGATCAATTGGAGGCGATTGGTCGAACAATGGAGGAAGAAGACATGGTCGTCATTACTCTGAATAGTCTTCCGCGTTCGTATGAGCACTTCATCGAAACGCTGAATATCACCTCCCCTAATGTTGATCTCAAGTTTGACGATCTTTGCACCAAGCTCTTGTAGCAGGATCGATGGCGACAACAGTTTGGAAGCAGTACCAGTTCCACCTCCACAGAGCAAGCGTTCTCTGCCAAATTTTCTGCTAAGAACAAAGGGAAGGCTCAATCTTCTCAGCTGAAAAGCTCTGGTTCTTCTCAAGACAGCAAGAAGAAAAAGAACGTTAAGTGCAATTATTGCCACAAATATGGTCACATGAAGGCTGATTGTCGCATTCGGATGGCTTCTGAACAAAAGAAGCAGGGAGGGTCTCAACAAAAGGCAAATGTCGCGGAGCACACCGAGCAGAAAGTGTCTGCATTCTATGCTTTTATGGCCAAGAGAACTACAGATCCAGTCCAATCTTCTGCCTGGTATATTGATTCAGGGGCTTCTCGGCATTTTACTCATCGTCGAGATTGGTTCACCAAATATGAATCATTCACTGATTCAGTGATCTTTGGAGGCGGCGAAGAGTACACAGTTGTTGGTAAGGGCAATGTTCAGATACACTCTGGAGGAAGAAATTTACTCTTTCTTGATGTCTACTATGTTCCAGGCATGGAACATAATCTCCTTTCCGTCAGCCAGATCATGAAGCATTCTCCCCAGTTGGATGTCATTTTCAGTTCGTCCACTTGCAGCATTGTTGATAAGGCGACGCGTACTACGATTGCTATGGGACTTGAGGATCATGGTCTGTATATACTTGTTGATTCCGGTGATTCTCAGGAACACGCTTTGGCAGCAAGGAGTACTTCCATCAGCAAACTTTGGCATCAGCGTTATGGGCACTTGAACGTGCACTATCTCTCTCAACTATCTCGGGAGGGTTTGGTTGCTGGTCTACCTGAGATCCAAACTCAAAATCATAGAGTTTGTGGAGCCTGTCAAGCTGGGAAGCAGCATCGGACACCATTCTCGAATGGTGATTCTTGGCGAGCCTCCAAGGTCCTTCAATTGGTTCACGCTAATGTTTGTGGACCAATGAACACTCCATCTGTTACGGGGTCCAAGTACTTTTTGTTATTTGTTGATGATTTCAATCGAAAAATGTGGGTGTATTTTTTGAAAAATAAATCAGATGTGTTCAGTACATTTCAGCAATATAAGGCCTTGGTTGAGAAAGAATCAGGCTTTCACATTGTTACTCTAAGGTCTGATAATGGGGGGGAGTTTTGTTCAACTGACTTCTCTACTTTTTGTGCTCAACACGGCATCAAATGACAACTCACCACACCATACACCCCTCAGCAGAATGGTGTTGTTGAGCATAGGAATCGCACCATTACTGAAATGGCTCGTTCTATGCTGGAGTACAAAAATGTACCTAAAAAATACTGGGCTGAAGCAGTTTATACTGCCGTCTACCTCCTGAATCGGTCACCTACACAGGTCGTTAAAAAAATGACTCCAGAAGAAGCCTGGTCAGGACGTAAGCCTAAAGTGGGCCATCTGAAAGTCTTTGGTTCTACAGCTCATGTATGGATTCCAGACGCCAAGCGTGCCAAGTTGGACTCCAAGAGACAGAAGCTTATGTTTACTGGTTACAGCGACAATCACAAGGCATACAGGTTGATTGATGTGGAGACAGATCGTCTCATATTCAGTCGTGATGTTGTGACTGATGAGACTACTGGTCCCTTTGTTCCTACAACCAACCCTGAGGATCAGCCTATGATGGTGTTCGTCTTCCTCTTGGTTCCCCTACTGGGAGGGCTTCAGAGCATTCTGACTCTGCAAATGAGGAGTCTACCGGTCATGATCTAGCACCACCTGATCTTCCTCTAGATTCACATCCAGATGACTTTGTTCCAAACATCCCAGATGATGATGTTTCTCCTACTCCAGATGTTGGTACTTCTACTCGTCGGCCTAAGTGGTGGCTCAAGACTATTGGCGATCTTCATAATGATGAACTCGTTGAGGGTAGATCAGCTCGTAGCAAGCGCAAGCAACCAAACACAGTCAATTTTGCTCTTATGGCCAACCTACACAACATCTATGAGCCTCAAACATATTCAGAGGCTAAAGGAATTCCCGAGTGGGAAAAGGCTATGCAGATAGAATACCATAGTCTTCTGAAGAATCACACTTGGGATCTCTCTGATCTTCCTCCTGGGAAGAAACCTATTAGCTACAAATGGGTTTATAAGGTCAAGTATCATGCCGATGGCACTTTGGATAAATACAAGGCAAGATTAGTTGCTCGGGGATTCACACAGCGGGAGGGCATTGACTACGAGGAGACTTTTGCTTGCTATTGCAGCCCAATTTGCATGGACAGTTCATCAGATGGATGTTAAGAGTGCCTTCCTCAATGGTGATTTGCAGGAAGAAGTCTACATGACACAGCCTCCTAGTTTCAAGGTTGCCAGCAAAGAACATCAGGTATGTCGGCTCGTGAAAGCACTCTATGGACTGAAATAGGCTCCCCGTGCATGGTACATCAAGATTGATCAGTACTTGGTTGATCATGGTTTTCAGCGCAGCCCTTCTGACACTAATTTGTATGTCAAACACTCTGGTGATGATGTTTTGTTTCTTGTTATCTATGTTGATGACTTGATCATTACTAGTAGTTCAGCACACTTGATTGCAGCCATCAAACAGGATTTGTGTCAGGCTTTTGACATGACAGATTTGGGGCTTCTACATTATTGTTTGGGTATTGAAGTTTGGCAGACCGCTGATGGTATCTTTATCTCTCAGTCTAAATACGCTCAGAGTTTGCTTGACAAGTTTCGGATGCAGGACTGCAAACCCGCCTCCACACCTATGGAGAAGGGGTTTAAGTTATCAGCCAACTCTGATTCATCTCCGGTTGATGAAACGACATTCAGGCAACTAGTAGGCAGTCTCATCTACCTCACTGCCACTAGACCTGACATCAGTTTTGCAGTGAGCTACATTTCTCGCTTCATGACAGCTCCAAAAGCTGATAATTAGCTTGCAGCGAAGCGAGTGCTGAGATATGTTAAGGGCACTTCAGATTATGGCATTCTGTATGGCAGATGCAAGGATCCAAAGTTGATTGGGTATACAGATTCAAATTGGGCAGGTTCAGTGGATGACAGAAAATCTACTTCTGGATATGTATTCAGTTTGGGTACAGGTGTTGTAACATGGACCAGCAAGAAGCAACAAGCAGTGGCTCTTTCCTCGACCGAAGCCGAATATCGAGGAACAGTTAAAGTAGCATGTGAGGCAGTTTGGCTCCGTCGGATGCTTTCTGACATGCACATGTCACAAGCAGGTCCTTCTCCCTTGTACACTGACAATCAAGGGGTGCTCAAACTGGCCAAAAATCCAGTCTTCCATGAACGTACCAAGCATGTTGAGCTTCATTGTCACTACATCCGCAAGCTGGTAGAAGACGGATCAGTTCAGCTGCAGTATGTTCCAATAGCGGATCAAACTGCAGATATTCTCACCAAGTCTCTGAGCTCGGATAAATTTGTCAAATTCAGGGGGCAACTTGGTGTTTTTGATCGATTGACCATTAAGGGAGGGTGTTAGCATATTATTATCTACATATATTAATGGTCATTCTTGTAATGTTTTGTTTAGTTTCTAGTGTTGCTACAGTAGTCGACTGTTAGACATTTAATGTCTAGAGTTGCTTGTCTCTTCTTTATAATGTAACCTTCTTTTCATTTTAATGCAACTAAGAACTTTCCAGAACATGCTGAGGGGTATAGGGTGTGGTAAGTTGACGCTTAATACTGTGTTTAGCATAGAAGTTAGTGAACTGGTTGGAACAGAACTAACCCCCATTATCTAACCTAAGATTTATGATTTGACATCTGAACTCTTTTTCAACTAATGCCTTAAACTTCTGAAATTCATTAAACACTTGTAACTTTGCCTTGAGAAAATACACCCACATTTTCCTACTAAAATCATCAACAAGAGGAAATACCTGGCACCGGTGACTGGTGCAGTATTCATTGGTGCACAAACATCTGCATGAACCAGTTGTAGAACCTTGGATGCTCTTCAAGACTTTCCATCTGAAAATCGAGTACGATGTTGCTTCCCTGCTTGGAAAGCTTCGCAAACACCATGTGCCTGTTGTTGAATCTCAAGTAAACCTTCTACCGAATTCTCTCGAGCCAGCTAAGAGAGGTAGGCAATGTTGAGGTGCCCATACCGTTGATGCCAAAGAGTGTTGATAGATGAACTCTTCGCATCCATTGCACGCTCCTAAGGATCTCCAATATAGACCAGCCAATACAAACCATGATCCTCAAGGCCAACTACCACAGTTTTCTTAGACTCCTTATCAACAATTCAGTACTTGTGTGAACAAAAGATGATGTCCAACTTTGGACAGTGTCGCATAATCTGACTCACCGAGAGCAAATTGAGCTCCATGCCCGACACATAGTATACATTGAGAAATATTAAATTTCTCCCACCAAATGTGATCTAAACGTTGCCCTTGCCAACAACTTTATACTCTTCACCACCACCAAAGATAACAAAATCAGAGCAAACCATATACTCTGTGAAACAATCTCCCCTATTTGTGAAATGCCAAGAGGCTCCAGAATCAATGTACCATGCAGATGATTTGACACAATCTGTTGGTCTTTTGGCCATCAATGCATAATAGGTAGACTCCTATTCAAATTGTATAGATGCCATCCCTCCCTTTTTTCAAAAGCACGAAAAAACAAGGTAAAGTTTGTGATTAACTAGCACAAATCCCAAGACAATCAGTTGGCACAACTCCCATGATTTGAAAAATCGTCAAATATCGAGGCTCGGAAACCCACGATTTTGTTGACAAAAAATTGCCAAAAACTCAAACTTCGTGCTAGGCGACAAAAAAGGCAAGATTTTTCCAAACAGAAAAAATCTTCAAAAACTATGTTGCACAAATTTCAAAAAATCCGTCAAAAAACTCAAACTTCGCCCAAAAACCCTAGGCGACAAAAAATGCAAACACCATCACTTATGTGGGATGGAATTTTTTTCCTATGGGTTTTCTCCTTCTCTTCATTTTGTACTTGGGATTCTATTAGGTTGTATATAAGTACCTAATATGGTTTGTCTTGTCAAGATTCATTTTCTTTTTCCCTAAGTTGCACTTAAGGGGGCTGGGTGTGTATGTACTTATTTATTGCACTTTGTATTCAAGTTTACTTAGGTAATTATTATTTGTTTACATAAGTAAATTAGAAAATAAAAGCAAATGTCATCTCCTTGATTGATGAGAGCACATGCCACCTCTACCTCATTCAACTCCTTGATTCACAGTAGTTAGGTGCCACATCTCCCTCATCAAAATGAAATTATCTTGACACCACTGCTCCTACATGTTGATTCAATCCTCCAATTCACTAAGGCTTACTCAACCTCTTTGGGACACTTGTCAATATATATATATATATATATATATATATATAGTCATTTCCTTCATTCTATCACCTTGAATAAAAATATTGGAATGATGTTATTCTTATTTTGTTTGCATTGAATTTATTGTTGTCTTCTTGTTAGTTCTTGGGTATATTGTTGTTTATACAAAATTTTAACACAAAAGCATCCCCTATACAACAAAATTGCACAGCTGAACCTATTTCAAGATGTGTTCCATCTCTGTGTGCGAGATATTTCAATTCCTCACGTCAACTATTCTACTCACCTTTTGGAATAAATTCACCCACTAGGGATGTGCTTAGGAGGTCACTGATAATTGTGAATGAATTTGAGAATGGTATTCCAAATCTCCCCCTAATGTTTGAAAGGTTGTAGTCCTTAGCCATAGGTATAGTCCTTATTTGTGAGTCAACAAGTAATTCCACTAGGTTGCAGGTAAGAGGATGCATTGGCTCATGTAAGATGTTCTTGATATATCTCATGAAGGGAATCATGTTTTTACAAATTCTTTGATAGCAGATTCTCACTGGAATTTCTCCCCTATTTGGGATTCTCTAGGATAAAATACTTGTGATTTTTTTTTGTATGATGTTGCTTCCTTTTACTTGTTTATATTTAATGATTGTATGGAGTTAGAAACCCACCAAAGAGCTGTAGGAAAATCATAGCTTGCAGCCTTAAATGTTGTTCAAATAACCATAAACTTGTGAACAACAAGATGTTGGAAAAATGAATTCATGTCAATGAATTGTGCAATCAAATATTCATGTCAATTACAAATCACAAAGTTAGTAAGCAAAACTACCTATGGACATATATAGGATACAAACTGAATAAATAGGCGAAGTAAATTTTAGCATTTAACTGTTATAACAATTTATATGGCCTTGCTACAAAATGGAAAGGTTCTTTAGGTAGTTGACCCTTTCAAGAGATGAAGAAAAACTCGTCCATTTTGGAGGTCAATCTAGCAGTATGTGCACATGAGATGAAGGAACAAGAATATCAGCATAATACTGAGTAATGTTTTGATGTAGGAATATGCTTTTTGTATACAGGAAAACATGCAGAACGACAATTGAAGCAAACAAGCAAGAAGAAGTTACAACCTAAGCATTATGGGCCCTACATGGTTAGGGAAAAGATTGGAGAAATTGTGCATGCTTTGGGCATACCGAACAAAGGAAGACTACATTACGTGTTTCACATCTCACTCGTAATGAAGAAGGTTGGGAAATGCAATCACATTAACAAATTTGCATGTTACAAATGCAAAGGGCAGTGGTCTTGGAACCTAGTGGTGTCATTACAAATAAGCTAAGTTGTTGCTTTTGGTACTGGTTCGGGTTTGGGTTTGTTCGTACAAAAAACATGTAAAAATCATAAATATATATATATGCAGCCTAGAAGCATGAATTAGGATTAGAATATCGCATAGCATCATATAAACCTAAGTTACCGGGTTCGCCCTAGAAACGCAGGGTACGGGTATGGGTTCGCTTCAGATCCAGATCCGGGTTCGGTTCTTCTACGGTTTTGGCCAGAGTGGGTTTTGTTTATGGGTCAGGTTCGCTCAGGGCGAACTCAAGAAGAACCCAAAGCGAACCCGCATGGCTAGGCGGCCATAAAGTGGTTTTTTTTGCATTTTTTAAATGTTTTATGCAGTTTGACTTTGACCCACACCCAAGGAAACCCTAAAAGTAACCTCTAAAACACTTTAAACACCTAAACTACCTCATTCTTATTCATTTGTTTTGCAAACAAGCATTTTCATTCCAAGAGGCTGAGTTTTCATTTTTGCTTGTTGGACTGACGAAAGGAGTTGAAGATTGATCATTGAAGCTTCTACAAGCGATTGCATTGCCATTCCTATAGATTTGCAAGTGTTCATTGGCTGCCACGAAGATTGTTGAAGGATATTTTTGCAAAGAGGTAAGTTTTTCTCATTTTTTTTGAGTTTTCAATCCATTTTTTTGTTTTACAAACCTGAAACTTTGTTTTGTTTCATTTTATGATTTATCTATGTTTTTCCATTCTTCTATGAATGTATGCAAGATTCAAAAGAGTTAGGTTTTATAAATCAATATTTTGTTTTCAAGTTTTTTGTTTTTTTTTTTTTTTAATTTCAAATTTTGAATGTGTTGCTTGCAAAACAAATTGCCATAGGAATCACAATGTCAATGGGTTCTACCTTCGGCTCTGCAACTAAACCAAAGTTCAAAACAGATCCAAATTCTCTTCTATGGAAGTATGTTGAAATGATAAAACCGGTTCCAGGTGACGGTGGTTACATTCGGAAATGCAATGGATGTGATATTCAATATTCTAGTTCATATTTTAGGGTGGAAGCACATTTGTGTGAAGTAAGTGGAAAAGACATCAAGCCTTGTCCTGGAAAAGACAATGTACCTATTCCACCTGAGACAGTTGCAAAATACATTATGGAGCAAGAAGCAGTAGATGAACAGGAAGCCCGAAAAGGAAATCACCCTTTATTAAAAAAAAAATCAAAGGGAATGCAGCCCCCATCTAATCCCACTATTGTGGTAGAAGACCACCCATTTATGGCCACTCTGGATTCTCAAGCTCAAAGTGCACAACCTATTGCAAACAAGAGAACAAAGTGGCCTTTGGAACTTGCATTTCAAAATAAGAGTAGAGCCATTGCCGACCAAAATGTAGCAAGATGCATATATGCCAATGGATTAGCTTTTAATGTTGTTCATTCTCCATATTGGAAAGAGATGTTGAGAACGGTTAATGAAGCTCCAAAAGGGTACAAGGGCCTGAGTTATGGGAAGGTGCGTGGCATTTTACTGGAAAATGCCACGTTGGTTGAAGATTGATTGAAGCCTATAAGAGATTCATGGGTTGAGACAGGTGTGCCCATTGTTTCAGATGGTTGGAAGGACTCAAAAAATCGGCCTTTGATCAATGTCATAGCGGTGTCCCCTAAAGGGGCAATGTTTTTGAAAGTCGTGGATTGTGAGGGGCAAGTAAAGGATGGATAATTTATTGCTAATATTCTCATTGCAACCACTGAGCAAGTGGGACCCCGCGACGTCCTTCAAGTTGTAACAGACAACGCCAAGAATTGTAGAGTTGTAGGGTTGTTGGTTGAGGAAAGATATTCACATATCTTTTGGACACCTTGTGCGGTCCATTCACTCAATCTTATGCTACAAAAGATTGGGAATAAAATTGCATGGATCAAAGAATTGTATGTTGAGGTTGAGGACATTTAGATGTTTGTCACCAACCACCACTTGTCTCAAGGGATCTTTAGATCGTTTTCAAAATTGGAGCTATTGAAGGTAAGTGAAGTAATATTTACATTTTCTAATTTTCATAATTTGATTGTGTATTCTAATTTAAATTTTTCTTTAAAGTTTATTTTTAAATTTTTTTTTTTTTTTTTAATTTGCAATAGGTTGTAGAGACCCTCTTTGCCTCTAACACAATCATCTTGAGACAACTTGTGAAAATTAGAGAGGCACTTTCTAGCAGGGTGATTAGCAACAATTGGTCTATATGGAGGCAAAGCAGCACTGAAAGAGCAACAAAAATTAAGAACATGATATTAGATGACTCATGGTGGGATCGTGTGGAGTATCTCCTTAGCTTCACCAAGCCCATTTTGAGTATGATTCGCTATACTGACATGGACAAGCCATGCATTGGAGAGATATATGATGGTATAGACTCAATGCTTGAGAAGATCAAGTGCACCATAAATGCGAGAGAGCAAGACCCTGAAGAGACTTTCTTCAAACAAGCACAAACAATTGTTGAAGAACGATGGAACAAAATGACAACTCCATTACAAATTCTTGCCTTTGCATTGACTCCAAAATACTACAGTAGTCAAATTCTTTCAATGCCAGGAAGGCTTCCTCCATATAGAGATTTTGAACTGGCTGAAGGGTACAAGGCAGCATTTGTGAGACTCTTCCTTGATCAAGATTTGCGAAGTGTAGTCATGAATGAGTTCATTGATTTTGTGCACTCAAATTGTCTAGGTGTTGATGCTCTTCATGATAGATCCTTTAAGGATGCTCATAGTTGGTGGTACTTCCATGGACAATACTTCCAACATTTGCAGCCCCTTGCAATCAAAGTTTTATCACAAGTAAGTTTAATAAATTTTCATATTTTAATTTTTAAAGTTTCATAATTTCATTTATAATTTATAATTTTTTAATTGTTTACTTTGTCTTCTTAGGTTGCTAGTTCATCTGCATCTAAGAGGAATTGGAGCACATACTCTTTCATCCACTGAGTAAAACGCAATAAATTGCTCTCAAAAAGAGCGGAGGACTTAGTATATGTGCATTCCAACTTGCATCTCCTTTCACACAAACAACGTGACTACAAGGGGAGACGAAGTTGTAAATATAGAGCCAGAGGATACTAACTTGGATGCTTCCACTTCCCACCATATTGCATATGAGGAGTCCGATATCCAACAGCAGCATGGGCACAATACTAGTGCTAGTGACAGTGCCATTGGCACTACTTGTGATTCATCCAGTCTTCCTACTTCATCTAATGTTGAAATTGACATTGATATTGATGATTTAGAGAATCCATTTGCTGATTAAAACTTAAAAATAGGCTGCATATATATATATATACATGTTTTTTGTACTGACGAACCAAACCCATTCCCCAAAAAATTTAGCCAAACCAAAGAACCGAACCCCTGAACCTGAACCCAAACCAGTACCAAAACCGGCAACTTAGATATAAACAATAAAACCACCATAAACTTGAATGTCATTTAAAATATCCATTGGAGGAAAGCATCTACTTTAATATATTAGATAATCCTTGAGGGGTCTTAGGACCAAGATACAAATAGAATATCTTGAAGAAAATAGAGAGCAAAAGAACTACATGTCTTAACAATAATCACGGTGAAGGATTCGCCCATAGAGGTCACTGTTTGAAAAATATATGCATATAGCTCAGAATGAACCCAAATCCATCATAGTATAAACAAGAACTCAGCCTCCAAATCCATCACTATTGCCTCCTTCACTTTCTATATAGAAAATTCCAACCTCTCCATTCAAGACTAATCTTAAGTACCATACCTTTCATCATGGAAAGAGGCTTCAAGTTCAAAGACTCATTAATATGACCACATCACCTGTGGGTTGAGTGGCAACCGAGGAGTCATACAATGCTGCCATTGCAATCCATCACTGTTGATTTCATTTTCTACATTATTACATGTTGTGATTGCTTGTGGTGGTTGGATTGGATCCTCCTCCATCAAAGCCACATTATCATCATTTGTTATCATGTGTTCCTCATTCTCAGTGACATTATCATAGCCTGACTTCTAATCTAATGACAACTCCTACACACATGTGGGAAAGTGCGAACCCACAGAGGAATTGAACCAGGACACCGATCCGGTGCGAACCGAACCTAGTTTCGGCCCTTCAGGAGGCGAACCCGACTACTTAGCAAATAAGTATAAGATTCTCAAGAACAAGGGAATTAGGATGTTAAAAATTAAGTAAAAGGGATTTCTATAGGATGCAACATTATAATCTAATAATTTTTTGGTTAAGCACCCAACCTACAACATATTGGATGGAAGATGATCATAAAATTTTAAGGGGCTAAAAGAGTAAAAGAGAAAACAAACAAAACATCAAAGAAAATGAATTCTCATGTGTACTTATCGTTAAGTTTTAATATTTGGTTGACACATGCAAAGCCACATGGATAGAGTCGCATTTCACAAATGAGGAGGGAAGTTGGTCTTGGAACCTAAGAGCATCATTGCCAAGGAGTATAAGATTCTCAAAACAAAGCGATTAGGATGTTATGTTTAAGGTTAACTACAAAGGATTTCTAGAGGAGGACGCAACATTCTATTCTAGTTAGTTTTTGCTTAAGCATCCAGCCATGCAACATTTTTTATGGAAGAGGTCATAAAGTTTGAGGGGCTAAAAGAGTTAAAAAAGAAAAAAACAAGTTCTCCTTGTTGTTAAGTTGTCTAGTGTGTTGATTAGACCTACGTTTTATGATTTGGTGATTATTAGTTCGATTCTCATCATGTATAGCATAGCTTAAAATTTTGTACATCCCAAGACTTATTGGGAAAGTCACTCCTCCTAGTACTACTTTAGATCTAGTGCACCTAACTTGAGAGTTTTCTTCTGGCTTTGGGAACAAACGTTTCTAATTTGGGGGGGGGCGCAGGTTGCATACTAAAATACAACTTAATATTATGTGTATGTTATGGGATGTTTTGTCCCAATGAATTTGGTCTTAATGTTATTTTTCAAGTGTTAAGATTCTTGAAAGGTTATATTGTGTAATTAGGTTCTCCCCCAATTTGAATATAAATTGAGCAAAAGCCCTACTTTGTTATATCTTTTTTGCATTCTCAATCGATCTAGTGAGCAAAAAGCTACTCAAGTCTACTTGTGTTTACAGTCAAATTTATAAGTCTAAATCCATCTTAGATGTCTAGGTGTCCCATGTTCTTTTATTTTTAACATAATATTTGTCTTTTAAAACATTATTTTAAATTTTTGCCTCATCTCGTACCATTGAGCAAGGGTGTCGACAAGTGGCTACAGAGCACACACTGCATAAGCTTTTATAAATACCCCAAGTGGAATTAAAAAAAGTTATAAGTTTTCTTGTTTAAACAGCTTGCAAGATCTAACAAACCTTAGGATTTTCTAAACCATTGACAAGATTGTCATGTCAGTTGAACTGCGATGTCAAAATAATTTTATTGTATATTTCTATAATTAACTTTGCACTTTGTAAAGAGGTTTATCAATAGAACTACCTAATAGAACCTCTATAATCATCCAACGTGGCATAACTGGTTGGAAAATGGGAAACATTGAACAAATACAGCACGTTCTCACAAACTACACCCATCGACTAGCGTAATTGTTTGATGATAATCTTAAAAGGAAACTGCAAATTTGGTAATACTATGGCTTCTTTGTTTTGCGTTTTTGTTTTTTCACTTTTTTTTAAATTAATTATATAAATGATCTTCCACAAACAAATAATATAAACAATTCAAAAAGGGCACCAATCCTTGACTATGGACAAAAATATTTACAGCAATTTTACTTCTTGCTTGTTTACTCAAACCATACAGACCTCATGTACTGTGGTAAAGGCCAGAATCTTTTGAGTAGTGTAGATTTCTTCTGAGATTCATTATTATTGGATTTTCAACTTCATTGATTTTATTTGCTTAGAAGTTATCTGCTTAGCATATTTTATATTGTAGTCTGTTGGAAGTATGCAGGCCACACTCTATACCACAGTGGGGTTAGTATCTTGAGAGGTAATGAATTCCAGATTTCTAAACATAGTCATGAACAGGTCCTAGGTTCATACAGACCTCATGTACTGTGGTAAAGGCCAGAATCTTTTGAGTAGTGTAGATTTCTTCTGAGATTCATAATTATTGGATTTTCAACTTCATTGATTTTATTTGCTTTGAAGTTATCTGCTTAGCATATTTTATATTGTAGTCTGTTGGAAGTATGCACGCCACACTCTATACCACAGTGGGCTTAGTATCTTGAGAGGTAATGAATTCCAGATTTCTAAACATAGTCATGAACAGGTCCTAGGTTCAATTCTTAGCTGATCCATGGAAAATTATATGGGAAGCTCCTTGATTCAAATCTTACCCAATCCATAGAAAATTACAAGGCCTAGCAGTGTACAAGCAGCAAATGAATTTTAATGAATGTAGACCGTGAAATTTAATGAATGTAGACCATGAAATGAATGTGATAATTTTAATAAATATGCAGTCAGGTATGCAAATGGTTGAAAAGAAACTAATACAAAGGAAGAAAAGCAAAACATACGTTCCTGGTACGAGTGCCTCCATCCATGGCTTGATGGGTTGCGACGGAGGATGGGTTGTAGTCAACTCCTCCCCTGAATTGCTTACTTCTTTCCATCTAGCTGCTATCCATCCAGAATCTAACTTCATCTTTATCTTCCTCTTGGCTTCCTTTACCTTCTACAAATTCAATGGAAAGAATGAGATGAAGAATGTAGCTCTCCCAAGACCAGGATCATTTAGTGTCTACGGACGATTTTTCTGTTTCATTTGCATTTGTTAACAATTGGGATAAACCCTAAAGGGTGAAGCTAAAAGGCGCTCACTCACAAACAATCCCCATCCACCAAGGTTCAGTTCCTATATAAATGCCAAATATAAAACAAAGTTCTGTAGGAGCTCTTCAAAAATTTGGTGGAATAGATATCACAAAGAACCCGCACCAACCCAAGTTCAATTTCATATGAATTCAAAATAAGGGATGAGATCTTGGACAAACTATGGGCAAATTTCACAGAATAGATGCGACTCGATCCTCTAGGAACAAAGCCAGGCCTCATAGATTCTACTAACCAGATACCCAATCTTTATCACTAATACAAATTTAGCCCAATATTATTGCACGACACTTTGTGATTAACACTAAGTTAAAAGAACATCAAGGCAAAGAAGATCAGATATAGGTGAAAAGTCAAAAACGATACCAAAGAGAAGCTTACCTTACAATCAAAAATCTCTGAAGACAAAATGCCGCTGCAATTAATTATTAACTTGATTTCCCAGAAATGTACGGAGAGATTGGAAATGACTACTTCAGCACAAGTCACATACTTGCCATACCCTACCCGATACCCAAAACTTCAAACCTTCATCACTCTGAAATTGAAGTCAAGCCCAAACTGAGAGAGTTTAAGAAAAATCAAAGCTAGGTTCTGTATTTCTGGAACTCTGTCGATCCCAATAAAGGAGGGGATAAGTGTCACGTGCTGTTGCTGCGTAGAGAAGTTGAGCATCATCTTATTACTTGTGGAATAAAGCAACCACGGGCAACAGATGAGAATATGACAAAGTACGTTAGGAAGTAAATTTTGTTCCGGGGCTGGATGTCAATTTTTTTTTAACCTTATTCTTTAAAATCGTAGCTTCGACTTCAACGCCTACCAACGTGAAAGTCGAGATTTGTGTCCGTTGCTGCAGCCAAGTTCAAACATTAACTATTGAACTTAATCGGGTGCCCAGCTAATGTAGAGGCTGTGCTAAGATTTCAGTTGGGGTAATTACTATCTGTATCTTTTCAAGATGAGTTGTTTTGTTCTGTTTTATTTGTTTGAAGTTAATCTCTAGTCATTACATTTTTTTTGGATAAGTTCTTATTAACTGTTGAATTTAATCGGGTGCCCTGCTAATGTCGAAGCGTTTAACAGCTAAGATTTCAGTTGGGGTAATTACTATCTATATCTTTTCAAGATGAGTTGTTTTGTTTTGTTTGATTTGTTTGAAGCTAATCCCTAGTCATTACATTCTTTTTGGATAAGCTCTCAAATTGTAAGAAAGAAAAAACAACTTTAATCATTACATTCTTTTTTGGATATAAAATGAAATTAAAGATTTTAATGAATCTACAAGATTAAAGAGTCTATGGAATCAAGATAAACAAACTTAATTTGTTTTCATGCCTTTTTTTTTTTTTTTATGAATAGGCAGATATCTATATTAATATAAAGATAAAATTACAAATTCATAAAAAAGGGGCGGGTGGTGAAAAGGCACACCTCAAATGTCACATAGGCAGAGCTCAGAAAAACCAAAATATCAATCACATGAGCTTAGCCCAGAAGTCTAATAACAGAAAATAAAATTAAGCGACCAAAATAGTGTCAGTAGAGCCTGGGGGATCCCTGTCATCCAGATTTTTCCCCCATACATCAGCGGGCTTTGGAGTGATGTCAGGAGGCGCACCCCAACCATCATCATCTTTATCTTTATCTTTTTCTTCTTCCTCGCGTCGAGGCGAGATTGCAAGAGTCAGTCACGGAAAACTTTTGCCATTGGTAGGCCAGCCTGAGCCAGAAGTAGGCGAAACATCAGAGGGCCACCCAAAACCGCCACCACCACTCTCTGTAACACCACTAGAGTGTCAGCCATGACCAGGATGCGGCGGAGGAGAACGAGCCCATCTTGGAAGCCAGGAATCTTACCGAGCAGGAGGCTAGGAGCGGGAACGCGCGGAGTCACTCTGCTTCCGACCCCAAGAAGGCGACCGATCGTGAGAGGAGGAGGGCAAATCAGGGATCTAAGCCACAGTACAAAAGGCATTGCCCCAGTGGTCTAGGAGGACCTGCAGGTGAGCCACTTCCAATGCAACCTTGTTGGCTTGCACTTGAATCTTTAGGAGAACATTAGAACAAATAATTGTTTTAGCATAAAGATACACATTAACATCTAAATGAAAATGAACAAATATACAAGCATTTATGTCTTTCCAAATATTGAAGAAGATTTCCACCTTGAAAGTGTGTCAAACCTGGGTGAACTTAACTGGAGTTCCAGGTGGGTCCCTCAACAGAACCATATGCCAAGAGAAGGGTTTCGATCGAAAAGGTCGTAAGAAATCATGAATCCAAGTCCAATGTTGTTGAGCTCTGGTACAAAACCAAAAAAGATTTTTAAAGCTTTCAGACTGTCCACAAAAAGGGCAGCGAGGGTCATGAACCCCCATATGAACAAGTCGAGAACCCACGAGCAAGCCTTGGAAAAAAATACACCAAGCAAAGTGAGTCAGCTTCGGATTAACAATTGCAGACCAAGTGGCATCAAACCTCATACGCCAAGTATGGGCAGAGAAATTAAGAAGCCACCTCTGGTTCAATGAACTGATCATAAGAAAATGGGGTGAAAGCCACCTGTAACCAAGCCGCGGCTTGTAGCTCCTGAGATGAGTGTCTGGAAAACCATTTCCAGTCTTTCCACCAAAGTTTGTGCCCACGAATGCCAACTTTGTGAAACATGTCTGTCGGAATGGCACTCACTAACTTGTCGAAAGTAGGACGGTTCTAGTTTTGAAGACTATACTGGGCTTTAAAATCATCTCACTGCAAGAAACGCATGGTAGGCCGGTGAAAGAGTTGATGCAGTGTTTGAATGCCCTTTCTATGAAATCTGAGGGTCTTGAGCCAAGGAGACTTGGCCAGGGGTTGAGCATTCTGAGCCAAAAGGGGAGACCACAATAAGTTATGTTGGTTGATGGAAAGCCCATCGCGAAATCCAGACCCGACCTAACGGAGCCATGGCTTAACAGTTTTCCAAGAGCGCCATATGCTCTTGGCCACAAAGGAGCCAACAATTTAAACCGGCTCCCTTATAACCAGGAGGGTTTGGAGACCGGTTCCTTTCCAGACGGGCCTATGAACAGGAAAATTAAACTATATACAATGCCTAAGGAGAATCTTTCAGGCTTCATCCCCGGTGAGAGTTCGCATAATCCATTTGACACATAGAGCAGTCCCTTGTCATTGAGTGGAGAGCAATCCAAGCCCTCCAGAGTCCTTGGGGAGACAGCAAAACTCCCAAGTGACCCGATGAAAACCCTTGTGGGTTTCAGAAGAGGCCCATAAAAAATCACCAAGCAACTTTTCAAGTCTACTGTAGGCAGCTTTAGAAGGAGCCCAAGAGGAAGAATAGTAGACATGAGTGGCAGCCAAAATTTTAAAGCACACCTAGAATTTTTCGGCCAACGAAAGAGGTTTAGTAATCCAATAGGCCAACTTCTATTCAACCTTGGAAAGCACGGCTTGCCAAAGCTCCCGAGGAGAAGCCTAAAAAGCGAAAGGGATGCCCAAAAATCAAAATATTTCTCCTTGCCCAATCCACTTCCAGTTATAGGTTTGGAGCCACATAGGAGTGGGGAGCACCGATTGTCTGTAGCACAAGGTCTTGTGCCATTGAATCGTAGAACCCGAGGCAAGACAAAAGGTATTAAGGAAATCAAGGGCAGCAGTGATGGAAACTTCATCCTCCAAGAGAGTGAGAAAAGAATCATCCGTGAAGTGGCCATTGACAAGTTGTTTCTAGGAGTCTGGGAGAGAGATCTTTTTAACACGTTGTTGGGAGACAGCATGGGCCAGGAGATATCCAAAGCCCTCAGTAGCCAAAACATACAAAGCAGGGACAAAAGGGCACCCCTGGCGAATGGAACAAAAAAATCAAAAGCAGAAAACTGACGACCATTAATGGAAATGCAAGTCATGGCATCAGGAAAAAAGGCATACAAACAAACTGTATAAGGTTGGGCCCAAAACCCAAGGCTTGCAACATCACAAGAATGAAAGGCCATTCAATGCAGTCATAAGCTTTGGAAAAATCAATTTTAATGAACACCGCTTTCTGGTTCGACCATTGGACCCACTCCATGCCTCCCCAAACTGCAATAATATTATCCATTATAAACCTAAATTTAATGAAACCAGTCTGCTCAGGACGCACAACCTGAGGCAAGAGGTGGCAAATTTTCAGAACCAGGGCTTTGGCAATAATTTTATAAGAAACATTGAGAAGCGTGATGGGCCGCCAGTTGCAAATATCCTTTGGATCCCCAGGCTTGCGTATGAATTTAATATTGCCTTTATTTATTAAATTGCCTAGAGAATTGGTTTGAAATGCTTCAAGATAAATATGATGCAAGTCACTCCCAACATAGTCCCAAAGAGCTTTGTAAAATTCATAAGGAAAGCCATCAATCCCAAGAGCCTTATCATCGGCCATGGAGGAAACGGCTTCCTTGAGATCATCACAAAAAATAATTTGGGCTGAAGAAAGTCTGTGTGGCACAACAGCAAGGCAGTCCTGAAGGGCTTGTTGGCGTGCAGGTGTGGGGTCCTGAACAGTGAAAACCTATTCATAGTGACGCACAAAATCCTGGAGAATGTCAGGTAGTTCAGAGAGTGGCTACCATCTTTGATTGCTTTGATGCCTAGGGATGAGTGCCTAGCACGAAGGGCCAAAAAAAACTATTTGGAAGAACAATCACCAATTTTGAGCCAGTGAAACTGAGCTTTGATTTGAGCACCTCTGGTAGTATAATTATCTGCCACTTGCTTTTGTTGTCTTAAATCCGCCACCTTGACTTGATGCGACAGGGAGAAAGGACTAGCCGCCAAAGCCTCCATAGTTGTATGCAAGTCGGCATTGGTGGCCTCATAAGAACGCCGACAAAAGATAGTAAGTTGGCGTCCATAAATGTGCAAGAAACGCGCAGTATGAATGATGGCATCATTCCACCAAGCAATCCAGCCCATATGGCCAGGTGGTCTGCACTTTAAATTCCACACCCAGTGAATGTGGGTCAGGGTGGGCTTGTGACAAAGCAAAGACGTGTTCAAGAAGAATTGAGTCTTATACGTGCGGGGTTGACAAGACATCCATTCAATGAAAAAATGAATTGGGAAGTGATAAAAAAGAGTCGTATCCATTAACGACTTAACTAGCAAGACAAAACTAGTTAAAAAAAAAAAGATTGAGCTAAGATCATGGCACGATCAAGGCATTTAAAGACTCTGTCAGAACTAGCCCTGTAATTGCACCAAGTGTGCCAGAGAGAATAAGAATGGTGGCACCCCATATTGGGATCAAAAAGCCCCAATTTATTGCAAATGTAAAACCACGCCTCTCTTTCACCCACTGCCCAACGAAAAGGCAAGGTGTCATTCTTGTCATACGCCATCTCTACCATGTTGAAATCCCCACAAAGCAACTAGGTGGCAAGTGGCAAAGAATCAAAAATCCAGTGCCAAAGCAAGCAGTGCTCCACGACATCATTAGAGGCATAAACATTAATAATCCTAAAGGAACGATTCTCAATATTAAGAAGAACCCAGACTACCCATTGGGAGGGGTCAACCCCATGGTCCACCACGCAAGAATGCAATTGTGGGGCCAAAAGAGTAGCAGCTCCACCACCACCAGCCTCATGCAAAGTGCAAAACATAGTATTGCCTGTCCAAATAGAGCGACAAGTTGAAGCAAGCAAAAAACTTGAAATTTTAACTTCCTGGAGAGAAAGCACTTCAATCCCTGGGTAATTCTTCAAAGTATTCCTAACAAAATACTTCTTGAAGAGGTCAGTTAGACCTCAAAAATTCCATGAGATAAAATTCATGGAAAATATTCCATACTTGCAAAATCTCGGTCCTCTTCACCGAGGGAAGATAAGTTATTCTTCAAAAACTCTTGTGAAACATAACCAATTTGAATAGAAAGAGAGAATCTTCATTTTTTCGGCACATATTCTCCTTCTTCCGGTGGAGGAGATGGGCTGTGAGACCGTCGTTGAGTCCCCGTTGCGGAGGAGAAAATCGATTGAGCACACAAAATAGTTGCAGGCTGAGGCGTGGCCTTTGACCTGGGTTGTACAACAACAGAAGTAACTCCTGAGGGAGTAGTTATCCACTTCTCTGAAGGGTTTGAAACTAGTTTAGTTGGTTAAGGGGCCTTGGGAGCTGACCCAGAACCAAATGACTTATTTTTCCGATTTGAAACCGTAGTCCACTTTGTTTCAGCCTTAGTAGAAGGCTCTGTCGGATGAGGCTTTTCAACATCCCGTGACTAAGAAGATGTATGAGGAACTGTCAAAGGGCAGTCCTTGATCTTGTGGTTAGTTGACTGGCACCGATAGCACGTGTTGGGCAGATTGAATTATGACTTTTTGGGTGTGTCTAATATCACCAATTTGAATGTCTACAGACTCTTTCAAATCCTTAGATAAATCAACTTCCACACAAACCCTCTTCTAAGGACGGGCTTCAAAGAACCTATTAGGTTCGATACAAACAACCCTCCCCAAAGAGGAAGCAATATGGTTCAAGAAGGGCACGCATGGCAGAGGTAACCTAGGAAACTCAATCCAATTCAGGACACGTATTTTGGAGTCCTCTGAGATAGCAAAATCCCAAGTCCATGCTTGGAAAACCAATAAGGAAGACTGAACATACCAAGGCCCATGACCCAAAATAACTTGGACATGAATAACTTCCGCAAAGCGGAACAAAAAAAAATCTTTGGTCAGATTTTGGACCATATCAAGGTGGACTCCATGAGGGACCCATGCCTTGCTGACCCAATCTTTCAACACACTTTCGGGGGTTGTCCTTCCAACAAAATAACGCACAAGGATGCATTGTTCGAGCCATTGACATGCAAAATCAAAATCAGGTAAAGGCAAAACTACATCAGCAGGGGCATCAGAATGCTTACCTCGTGAAAGACTTTTAGAACAAATTTCTGAGGGCGTTTGTTCGATGGGGGAGGCATTAAATTGCACCGATGAACCGCTAACACTAGCAAGAACCGGTTGAAGGCATAATAAACTCCTAAAACCGCAGTAAATGTGGTCGTACTCAATGAAGGAAACAATTTCCTGTGTAAGAAGCGTAGTATGACGCAGGAGGGGCCACGAATGACCTCAGAAAACATAAAACCCTAGCAGAGCACATTCATTGGATGACAGTATTTGAGATAATCAATCACCTTCATGCCCTTTTTCAAGTTGGATCTCTTGTTATTAGTTTTGACTAGAAAGTTGGTCATCTGGTTAATCTTATCATTTTCAAATAACTGTTGCATATTGTCCACAACCAATCTATTTTTGTGTTGAGTACGGATATCTTCATAAGTTGCGCATTCCATGATGAAGTGTCATTTTGTTTCCACCGCCCCCTTATTGTAGAATATGCAAGTTCTTTCTTCCCAAGTTTCCTTGGGTATCTTCCACCTACCAGTCTCACACCTAAGATGATGTGATCTCGTCCTTAATTGTGCAACTAATAGCCTCGCTTTCCCTTTAATAGCTACACCTAAATAAGTTTTTTCACCGTGATCCATTGTCGGGTTAAACTATTTGATGTGGTATGTTTTTTTCGTCCAATCTGTTTTGACCACATGGCAGTCTTAAATTTTTCCATCACATGGTTTTTTATTTCACTATTGGTGCTAGGACACTCTTGTAATTTGATGTCCCACTTGTTCAACCACTTGTTGTTTTGCTTCATCCAAGTTTTCTTTCTATGATCTAGCGTCTCCTCCATAACCATTTTGGGCCAACGATGGTTGTGCACGTTTTCAACCTTCTTTAAATAACTTATCAACCAGGTTATAGCAGATGCTTCCAATGGATAAGATTGGAAAATCTAAGAACAAAACAACTCATCTTGAATGGTGAAGACTGGAAAATCTAAGAACAAAACAACTCATCTTGAATGGAGAAAAGTGCAAAGTATGCACTTCTCCATCTTATAAGTAGATTTGGTGTTTCCATAGTCCATGTAATTGAGTGAGTAGGTTTGTGAAATTAACTTTGTAAGTTTTTTGTATCTACATATTGGATCTGTTATCCTCAATTTTGAATTCTCAAAATTGGACAACCCATATGAAATTTTGCCTAAAATTTATTCATAAATCTTTATGGCACGCATTTCAAGGTGCCAAAATTTTCCAATTGAATTGTGCAGCCATTGGTCTCCTTCCTATTTTTCCTTGAACTAAATTTGGAAACATTTCGACATGATTTTTCCGTTGTTTTGTCTAATTTCGGGATTTTTGATCACCATTGCAAGTAGGGATCTTTGTGTGTTAAGGCATGTTTTACGAGGTGTTGAGGTCAGAAAACTTTATATTTCAGTTGATGGTCCCCTTGGGCATCCTTTCATCAGCTCCCCTTTTCGTTTTTGTAAAATTCTGAGTCATTTTTCTTGTGTTTTTGGTCAAATTCGGGTTTTTAAGTCAACTCAGCAAAAAAAGGAAGTTTTAAGTCTTAAGGCAAAATTGCTAAAGTTCCAAAAAGTTCCTATTCTGCTTTAAGTGAAATTGCGAAAGTAAAAAGGAAAATTGTAATTGCAAGTAATCATATCACTTGCAAAGTTGGAAAATGTAATTACATGTAATTACATTACAAGTCAAATCACAATTTGGATTGTAATTTTGAATAAGTCAATTACAGTTAGTTAGCGGTTGAGAGATTTTCTCAAGTTTGTTGAAATCCTCCCACTTTTTTCTCAAGGCCTCTCTCCTATAAATACTTGAGGAGGTCCTTTGTAATTTTTATCTTTTGGCAATGCAACAAAACTTTGTCAGTTTGTATGTGCACTCTAAGACTTTGAGCTTAGATGTAAATCAAATTGCAATCAATAAAAGAGGCAAATTGCTTTCAAACTTTGTGTTGATTCAAGGTGTTATGTGACAACATTTTCTACATATTGATTGTGAGTTTTGTGGTGTTATACAAGAGGGATTCAAGCTGAATTTTGCAGACTTTGAGTTGCTTATTGCGTTTGAAGCTATTGTAGAACGCTCAAGCAACGGGGGTAACTTGCAAACTTTGTGCTGCTTTTATTTTCTATGTTTGTGCATAAAAAGTGCATCATGTAATTAGACTTTGAGTTGCTACATACTGCACTTGGTTACCAGAAAATCATCTAAAATGGTTGATAGGAGAGTAAGTTGTCAAAGACTTTGTGTTTTCAATTTGTTTTCTCGTCCCGGAGGAGCAACGGAGGACATTGCGCCTTTATGGAAACTTTGCTTCTTTATTTATTTACTTCATTAATCATACATGCTTTCAATTGTGATTTTTTTATGAAATAAGAGAAAAGAATAAGTGTCTTTTCTAAAAAGAGAGAACTAGAAAAATTTTCACCCAAATTTAAAGTAGATTTATAGTTAAAGTTTATTTCTGAATTGTTAAAATAGAAAGCAAAGGGGAGCCTTCCCTTTGAAAATAGGAGAGTTTATCTCATGTACTGTGGCTGAAACCACAATTTTGTACGCTTTCCCAAGTATACAAAATTTTCAACCAACAGGATCACACTTCATGATTCACATAAAGATGGAGAAAATATATTATTAAATATTTTTATAATTATTTTTAAAATATTTAGCAAACAAATGACAAAAGATAAGAAGATTGTTAGGTTAGTTCAATAAATAAGCCCTTAGATTTTTAGTGCAATATGCATGTGAGCAATAGCTAGAGCCAAAATTTGGGGGCTAGTCACTATAACATATTTCAAGGAGCTAGAGGAAAGGTTTTATTCCCTTGTCTTTCCAAGTCAAGGGACTCCACTATATGGTTGAAGAAGGCCAAGGGCAAGGTGATGCTCCTATGCTTGACTTTAAATCTTTATATTGTCCATTAAAAACTCCATGGCCACACAAAGAGAGGGAATTGGTAAAGCAATTGCATCAAGCAATTAAGTTCCTATGTATTTGTAATTTAGTTTTGACAAATTCCATGTAAAATGGAAAATTGTAATTGCAAGTAATCATATCACTTGCAAAGTTGGAAAATGTAATTACATTACAAGTCAAATCACAATTTGGATTGTAATTTTGAATAAGTCAATTACAGTTAGTTAGTGGTTGAGATATTTTCTCAAGTTTGTTGAGATCCTCCCAACTTTTTCTCAAGGCTTCTCTCCTATAAATACTTGAGGAGGTCCTTTGTAATTTTTATCTTTTGGCAATGCAACAAAACTCTGCCAGTTTGTATGTGCACTCTAAGACTTTGAGCTTAGATGTAAATCAAATTGCAATCAATAAAAGAGGCAAATTGCTTTCAAACTTTGTGTTGATTCAAGGTGTTATGTGACTATATTTTCTACATATTGATTGTGAGTTTTGTGGTGTTATACAAGAGGAATTCAAGCTGAATTTTGCAAACTTTGAGCTGCTTATTGCGTTTGAAGCTATTGTAGAAAGCTCAAGCAAAGGGGGTAACTTGCAAACTTTGTGCTGCTTTTATTTTCTATGTTTGTGCATAAAAAGTGCATCATGTAATTAGACTTTGAGTTGCTACATACTGCACTTGGTTACCAGAAAATCATCTAAAAAGGTTGATAGGAGAGTAAGTTGTCAAAGACTTTGTGCTTTCAATTTGTTTTCTCATCCCAGAGGAGCAACGAAGGACTTTGCTCCTTTATGGAAACTTTGCTTCTTTATTTATTTACTTCATTAATCATACATGCTTTCAATTGTGATTTTTTTCTGAAATAAGAGAAAAGAATAAGTGTATTTTCTAAAAAGAGAGAACTAGACAGATTTTCACCCAGATTTAGAGTAGATTTATAGTTAAAGTTTATTCCTAAATTGTTAAAATAGAAAGCAAAGGGGGAGCCTTCCCTTTGAAAATAGGAGAGTTTATCTCATGTACTGTGGATGAAACCACAATTTTGTACGCTTTCCCAAGTATACAAAATTTTCAACCAACAGGATCACACTTCATGATCCATCATAAAGATGGAGAAAATATATTATTAAATTTTTTTTTATTATTTTTAAAATATTTAGCAAACAAATGACAAAAGATAAGAAGATTGTTAGGTTAGTTCAATAAATAAGCCCTTAGATTTTTAGTGCAATATGCATGTGAGCAATAGCTAGAGCCAAAATTTGGGGGCTAGTCACTATAACATATTTCAAGGAGCTAGAGGAAAGGTTTTATTCCCTTGTCTTGCCAAGTCAAGGGACTCCACTATATGGTTGAAGAAGGCCAAGGGCAAGGTGATGCTCCTATGCTCGACTTTAAATCTTTATATTGTCCTTTAAAAACTCCATGGCCACACAAAGAGAGGGAATTGGTAAAGCAATTGCATCAAGCAATTAAGTTCCTTACTTGATTTGCTAGGGTGGACTCTTTTAAGGATCCTTGATGGTGGGGTTAAAGCCTTCATAGTGACGAGGGCCCTTCTTTGAGATTGAAATCTCGTCTCTATCAAGTTGATTATATATTGTGTGTTCTAATTGTCATGTTTGAGCTTATGTAATAATGCTTTTGATCCTTTTTTTACAGTATAAAAGGGGTTTTTTTATATAATGAGTGCCCTAGTTAGCTTAAGTAAGGGTAACCTAACATAAGTAAAATAATCATGTCGGTAGGAAATAGAAGAATGTAACATTATTTAGAAATTAAAACAATGGGTGAGGGAGCTATACCCCTCATTTCACATATCATAAAAATAATATTTATTTTATATATATATTGATAATAATTATAAGACAAGAAACAACTAGCACACAAGAACTAGAGTCATACAAAGTGATAGTATTTATCTTTTAAGTATGTTTGTTAGTAGAGAGAAGAAAAAATAAATCTAATTAGTAGACTTTTCATTTCTAAATATTTTTCCATATAATTTTTTACTTAGAAATCATCATTATCTCACACCACTTATCATTATGGGGATTGAACCAACTACAACCAATCATCTCTTTGTACTAAGAAAGTGTGAGCTTTTACCTATATTTGTATTTATTGAAGACAAATGATGTTTTTATTTGGTAAATGGTTCTCTTTATATGACAAATTGATAATAAAAGTGTCATATAATGATATGTTTAAATATCCAACCCTAAACACATAGCTCAAAAAAGTCGTATAAATGGTCACATCTCAAAATTATTGACCTTAGAATTTAGAGTTGATACTACGAAACTCAATCACAACCAAAATTTAGTTCACGGATGAGATTGTAGGTAAATCCATTCCAAGAAGGAGAGAATTTTGAGAACTATGTCAATGTTGATCTAAATTGGAGGACTTTACATAAGGGTTAGATTATAGATTGGGGTTAGTGAACGCATCGAGAGAGTGAAAATGTACAAAATTATACAAAATTGAAACATGAAGTAATCATATTTCTTAATACAAGAATAATTAAAAATTTTAAAATATTCATCAACAACATTCATCCTTAATCATAAAATTAAATACCCTTCTCCTTTACATTTAAAAAAAAAACTTTATTACAATTATCTAACAATAATAATTTCAACTATACATAAACTAATTTATACATAATCTACTTAATTAAACTCTATATATATTCTTTACAATTCTTAACATTTTAAATAATATTTATTAAATCTGCACAATCCATACCTCAATTATCCTAACACAATTTCAAAAATCTTAACAAAAAAATTAATATATAAACATAAAAAATCATTACTCCTAGACGATTACTTTTTCCACTTTTATTTATTAGGAAACCATATATTAATCTTTATAGTTCCATGAGGGTAAAGCAAGTTTAAAATTGATTAAAAAAAGATGTATGGTAGTCTTTGTTTAGTTAGGATATTAAAGTCTTTACTGTTGTCTTTGTTGGGGGAATATACGCATGGTGGCAGGTAACGTCATTAAGAAAGCATATTTTTCCATGCCTCTAAAGAAAGTTGATATATAAATGCGGAACAGGGTGGGGTTGCATATTTATTAGTCTCTCTATAGTAGTATCTATTATTAAATTTAATATATAAATCTAATTATATGTGATATTTTAAAAGTTGAGTCTTTAATTATTTTGTTGGGGAAGAATTAATTGTGAAGATGATGTATTATTTGATCAAAATTCATAACAGAAGAATTATGATCAGCAAAAAAATAATACACTCGTAAGTAGAGACCTGGATTTGTTGGTTGGGTCTTTTAAGGATCATTGTGTTGTTTTCACTCTTGGCACACATAGACTATCTGATCTTGTGGGCATCACTAGAATTTCATTTCGCTTCATTTTGTCATTTCATTTTTTTATTAATTGGTTGGAAAATTGTGTAATATAAAAATTTAAAACAAACAGTTTTGTAATAAGTTTGAAGCTTTACTATTATTTTGTATGCTTATTCTTCCCATCTTATGTTAGAGATTTTATTAGGGCATCTAGAAAACTTGAATATAAATTTATTCATTCATCATCTAGTAAAGTAATTTTACTAAGGGCATATAAAAACATGAATATAAATTCACTTAGTCATCCCTAAGAAAGAATTTGAAATAACTATATGTAGTAAATGAGCTCAAACCTCAAAAAAAAAAAAAAATTTTTTTTTTAAAAACTTTAATGTCAAAGATAAATATCATGTGATATTATTATTTCCTTGTAAACAAGCATAATATCTATCTTATATAATTCTTGAGATTCGAACATTCCAATCATCTTTACTCCGTCAAATTAATTGTAGGTTGGTTGGCCCCCTCGTATAGACTCTCTAGTTTTTCTTATATAACAATTTTAATTACTACTTGTTTTTTCATTGGGCTTAAATTTGATAATCATATTTAGATATTTAATCGTAAAATATAATTAAAAATTTTAAAGGATGTATAATAGGTAATATTTATATGAAAGGTGTCTTTTAGTATTTCGAGGGTAACTTTGGAATGATGAGTGTCACAAGTTGTTTGTAAAATTAAATATTTTATCACATGGAAAAGATAAGAACATCTAAATCTCGCCTAGTTTAAAATTTTGAAAGAGTAAATATAGTAGAATTTTATGTGATAACTTTGAAGAAATTATACTCAACTAAAACTAGAGAGTAAACATTCTATCAAATTCATAACACGTTAATTTTCATTGTAATTTGAGTCAAAGGACTGACAATGTTTGAAGGATAACATGAAGGTGAGCAGAAGCATTGAATGATAAAGCAATAGAGGAAAGACAAGGAAGACACAAAACAAAATGGATGCATGGTTTTCAACCTACTCATAAAGAGTAAAGTCATTTCGATGTTGGAGAGACTTCTCTTTTACAAGGCATATGGAAGGAAAATGTTAGTCAACAACAAGGAAAATGGTGCACTTAGATCTTTAAAAATGACCTCAAGCAAGGATTTGTTATGCCCTCTCAACTCTCAATTGAAAATAAGACAAATTAGGTGTGATCGATTGTATGTCTCCAAGCCTTAAAAAAATTAAGAATGTAAAAATTACATTAACCATTTCAATAACTATAATACATTATGTCACAGATAAAATATTTAAGACAAACCCCACCCATCTTGTATGCTTCTTCAAATAAGTATGGTTGTGAAGAATGGATCAAAAACTTTGTGATAGAGGTGGATGTCATAACCCTAGGACTCTATTTGGTTGATTCAATGGTGATCTTCACTATCAATTCTATTAATTTTCACATTTCAAACAAAAGCATTAATGCAATAGTTGATAATATTGGCTATATATCTTGATTTTAGATGCATGGAGAAATGACCCCTATGGAAGAATTCATGTCATGGATCAAAATTGCCTAGTGTAATTTGGATACTCCTTTTATGGAGATCTTGAATCATGGTTTCGTCTTAGTGAAATTTCATTTGCCTAGAGATTGTAGGTTTATGTAGGAACATGACCTTTTTTTTAAAAAAAATGGGTTATTTATTACCTCTTGGACCCCTTTCTTTAATCCTATAAGTATGGTCATATCTAAAATCTCAATTTGTGTGTAGTAATATAATCTTCCTTTGGCTAGGAAACACTTTGGTCTCATTCAAATTTTGATTAACCAAGTGGGAACATTTGTGAAGTTGGATGATGAGTTGGTAATACCAAATATAATTTTATAAGGGTATGTGACATGATTGGCATTTGCCTATTACCTACATTGTCAAAATTCAATTCTTGCAAGGCACTTGGACTTGGTATTTAAATTATGAAGGCTTACTAGAGAGATGTTTTAAATTTAACTTGATTGGGAATAAAATATTGGGATGTTCTACCATTCATCCTTCATTTCTTGATTCTTCAAGCAATAAATCTCAAAAAATGGTTAAGGAAAATAAACAATCTTGATAAAGATCTTGTTTAGAAAAATCATAGGATTTTTTAGAATACTCTTCCTTTGTAGCTTTATGTTTCTTTATCCATTTTGTGAAGGTTTTGTCTCAACACATGCCTAATGCAATTTTACATATTGTGATGAATTTGGGATCTCCCACCCCCAGGCAAACTTTTCTCATTAAGGATATCCCTAGTGGTGTGTATGTTTCATAGGAAGAAGCAAATTTTGAGCATTGCATAGAGAAAATCTCAAGGACAAAGATCTTGTACTTTAGGCACTTGTAGAAGAACAAGATCTAGAGATATAGAATTTATTAAAAAAATAAAATGAGCTAGTACACACCCTTGGTATAATGACCATTTCTTGTACTACAGGCAAGATTACCAAATCAAATTATGGGCATATAGGAAAGAAAAATTCAAGGAAACTAAAAGGTAAAAAATTATTCATGGAAGCTTAGGAATTAGTTAATGAGGGCACTCAATGGACAATGGATGTTTTCTTCACTAGAAGTAAGAGGAAGCAATCTACAAAATGTGCATGAGGCAATATAACTTTGCTAGGAGTTGCATAGTTATTCAAATGTGGGTGTAAAACAAGACATTGGATAATTTATTCGGGATGTAAAATTCTCCATTTCATCTTCATTTTATTTCTTAGTTATCCTTGGTGGGTCTCGTAGGGTACTTTATTTTTTGTTTCATGGTTTATGAGTCTTAACATTTACTTTTTGTTTCAAAATTGAATTATATAAAAGGGGATAGGACCTCATCGCATGCTTCACTTGATAAAAAATAACTTCTAAGATCAAATTCAATGTTATGATTCATTACATGTAAGTTGTCAATGCCTAATGATGTACAAGTGGTGATTTGAAAGATCCAATATCCACATGCCTCTTATGCATAGAGGGTTCATTTTCTCATTTATCTATTACGTGTTAAGTATCTAGGCCTATTGACACGAGTTCTATAGATGTTAGAAGAGGATAGGCTAAACTTTACACAACATACTTAGAAGGAACTAGAAATTTATGAGCAAGAATAAAAGGTTCAAGATAACATATTATATTTAGAGATGTTATATTTCCATAGTCCATTGTATATACATTATAAATAGCTCACATAGTGTTTTTATATATATTACACTTACATACATTGAACCATTTACATAAATTAAACCAATTGAGTACTTTCTATCTTTGGTTGAGATTGAGTTGTATGGTTTGTTTACTTTAGCTTTATGTGTGTAGAGAGATTAAGGAAGTACCTTATATGTGAGTACATCAAGTTTTTAGCAACTTAGTTGGTCATGAAAATTTATCTTAAGACACCTAAAGATATTAGTTTTGAGGCATCTATCTATCATAAAAAATAATATCTCTCGGTGTCTTTTAAATAAATAAATTTGTGTATATATTTATATTGTTTGTGTATACATATATACATACAATATGTATAATATAGACATATTTATGTAAATGTCTAATATATATATGTATGTATGTATGTATGTATATAAGTATATATATATGTATGTATGCATGTATATATACTATATATACATATATATGTATATATAATATATGTTTACATGTATATATATATACATGCATATATAATATATATACATGTATACATATATATATGTATATATAGTATATATACATGCATACATATATAAACATATGTATATACACTTACATATATATATATACATATTTATATGCACACACACGCATATATATTTGGCAAGTTGCTACCAAGGGGGTTGCTTTCATTAAATTAATTTTTAGAAAAAAAACTCAAATAGGTTACATCAAATATTCACATTCATAAGGATTTGAGGAAGATAAAATCATGCTTCAATTCCTCAAACCAACCCCATTGCTCACCCGAAGGAAAATATGGATCCTTCAAGGTATACCTCAAAGAGGTTACATCAAATATTCACATTCATAAATATTTGAGGAAGATAAAATCAAGCTTCAATTCCTCAAACCGACCCAATTGCTCACCCAAAGGTATATATACCTTCAAGCGTCCATATTTTCCTTCAAGTGAGCAATGGGGTTGGTTTGAGGAATTGAAGCATGATTTTATCTTCCTCAAATCATTATGAAATACCTTAAAGCATCCATATTTTCCTTCGGGTGAGAAATGGGGTTAGTTTGAGGAATTGAAGCATGACTTTATCTTCCTCAAATCATTATGAAATACCTTAAAGCATCCATATTTTCCTTCGGGTGAGAAATGGGGTTAGTTTGAGGAATTGAAGCATGATTTTAGCTTCCTTGAATTATTGTGAATGCGAATATTTGATGTAACCTCTTTGAGGTATTTTTCTATAAATTAATTTAATGGGAGCAACCTCTTTGGTACCAACTTTCTAAATATATATATGTGTGTGTATATAAATATGTATATATGTACGTATATACATATATGTAGGTATATATATACATATATTTATATATACATATATTTATATATATATGTAGGTATATATACATATATTTATATATATATGTATGTATGTATACATGTATAATATATAGTATATTTATACTATCTATATATATACATATATATGTATACATGCATATCTCAAAACCTTTGTAATATAATTTATCTTTTGTTGTGTTTTTGTCATGTTGTCTTGTATATATTATTATCTTTGTGTAGTCATGACCCTTTTTTTCATGATAAAGTGTGAGTTAGTCGTTGGCCATGTTATTCTTTGTTTTGGGTTTGCTCTTGGAGATCTAGAATCTCATTGTTCTTGCAAGAGAATGTCCCCAACTAGAGCCAATATCGGTACCTTAGTTTTCATGTGTCTATTTATTATGCCCAATAGGTTATGTATTTGGACCTATCCACCCCTTTGTAAATAGTTGATTTGAGAAATATTCAATTAGGTCCCCTATGTTGAGTAGTTTTCTAAGGGTATTCATTCAAAGTGTGCTCATCAAATATCCTTAGTAAAGTTTTTTAAGGGGTAGTTTTGTGGTCAATGCCTTGTACTTTGGCCTTTATTTGGGTGGATTTTTAAATCTCAATATTTTGATGCATCTCACATTATCATACCTATTAGACCCGTCGTCCCTAGCATGCCTTTTCCTCCAAGTTTTATTTTCTCCTCTAAGCCCATTTTACTTGAAATTTGATATTTTGGCCATGCATCCTTTCCTCAAATGCCAAAATTTCTTCCCAAAATTCCACTTTTTAAATTTTAGGATTTGAGAGTATCTCATATTGTCGTGCCTATCAGACCTATAATCCCTAGCTTGGCTTTTCTCCCAAGTTTGATTTTCCTCTTTAAGCCCATTTTCTTTAAAATCAAAGATTTTGGGTTTGGTCATCCGTGCATTCTTTCCTTAATTGCAAACCTTCCTTCCCAAAATTCCACTTTACAAATTTTAATATTTTGGATTTTCTCATACCATCATGCATGTTGGACCTTTAGGACAATTTTTCCCCTCTTTCCCCTTTAGCATGCGAAGTCCCAAAACTTTGGTGTTTAAAACAAAAATCCCTACCTACCTTCTTGTATGACCCAAGATGCCATTAATGACCTCAAAATGAATATGATTCAACATATGAGGACTCTTAGACACCTCTTTGTACCTTTGGACCCCTCTAAGACATTAATAGTATACCAAAGAATATGGCTTTTGATGTAAATGACATGACTTCAAGTGTATGGTCATGTGAAGGTGATACAAGAAAACATGGTAAGTCAATAAAATTGTAAATGACCACGGTTCTTTCTTTGAGATATCTAGATGGCGACGCAAGAGGGTCCTCCCCTCTTTCAACAAAACACTCAAATTATGAATCTCAAAGGAAAAATTCCACCTTTTTCTCAACATTCAAAAAAACAATGATTGCAGACGAATTTAAATTTTAGTAAATCAATTACAAATTCAATTATCATGGCCTTCCATGGCCGCATTCTATCTCAAACATGCACCCAAACCTCTCCTACATTTGTTAGATGTGTTATTTAGCATACAAACCACAATTGGTTAGCGACTAACATCAATCTCACAATGGGTTTTAACACCACACACCTTTGGTTCCAACATGCCACCTTCCACACTCCATGTAGGTTAATTCACTATATGTTGCTTTAACATCAACCCTTGATTAAAGTCGTTGCATCCTCTATTTCCCTTCACTCTTTAGGTAGCCTCTCACACACCATTATTCACCTATTTGTTAAGCTTCATAAGCTTGGCACTGCTCCATATGCCCTCTCCTCTCTTCTTGTCATGCAACCCACTTTCACATCATTTCCTATTTGCCAAACCCCATTTTTACTTCGCACATATATATTATTCCCCTTCTTTAAGTTGCACGGCCTCACCTAATATATCTTCATGGTTTTTTCCATTTTCAAAATGTCTTTTCATGAGCATATGAAGCACCCCTCACTAATTCCTTCACAACCATTATGTCTTTTCTTTTCCCATGTTATCTCTCTTCTCCCTCTAATCTGGTGCCACCCTTGTTTTGTTTTTAAATCTACATTTTAATTAAAAATTTAAGATTTCTTCTACTGCTCCTTCATTCCCATTTAACTTCCTCATGTAGGCATCAATTCCCTCTCCCAAACTATTCTGCCTTACTCAATGGTTGTTGTCAGTTATAATTTTTATAGCCCCCTCATGGTTTTGAAGGTGAACAAGCTCAAATAAAATGTGATCTCGTTTGCGCAATTAATAATCCATTGACCCCAACAGGAAAATGTCCTCTCATCTTTTACTTAATTAAAAGATGCAATTTTATTTTCTTTTGTTCTATTCCTTTGTCATTTATTCTTCAATTTATGCATTCAAATTCCCAAATCTTTGATCAATTCAATGGCAATTACAACATTTGGAAAAATTTCCCTTGGCAACGATGGACACCAACTAGTCGATAAGTTCACTCTCTTCATATCTAGCAATCGATATTTCAAAAAGAGATGGATGCATTCGATCACATAATTCATATACTTGGTCTACGCTTCCACATTTACATGTGTCCACCAGGTAGTTGAAACTATCATTGATGGATTTCCATGTTATTCAGACCATGAAGATGCTAGAAAAAGTAGAGGAAATTGGCTTTACACTAGCCAATTGCATTTTCTTGAAAGATTTTCTATCACCATATTTCATGAGACAAAATTTCCATAAAATTTAAGAGGTTTGGGCACTGATCAAAACAAGAGAAACCAAACAAGAACAAACAAAAGTTGAAATCAAACCAAACAATTTTTTATTGGTTTGTGTTGATCACATGTTTGCTCGTGTGCTCCTACAACAAACACATCAGATAGAAATAGTATGAACACAAGCTCACAATAGAGGAGTTGAGTAGTTTCTCTACCCTTCTAGGTTGCCATCAACCTACAATGAAATCCTTCAATGTATTAAGTGCTCAAGATCAATCTTTCTTCCACTTTTTCTAGCATTGTGTTAGAACACAAACCACAACCCTCCACCTTTTCCCCCTCGTCGTGGACTTATTTACACCAAAGCTCAACCTCCTCTGCCAAATTCTTTCCACACTCCTCTCCTCTTCCATGGATTCAAACCCACCTCTAACCAACCACCTCCACCAAAATCCTATAGCATCCTCAACCATCTCTACACACAACCACATAAAATCTACTACATGCTCTTATCCTATATCCACCTCACCTTCTACTACCACATCTAAAAATAAAACAACATCACAAAGTTGATTTACCTCATCTTCATTCACAACTACAACACCGAATTTCACTATGACAACTTCCACCTCCTTGTTAGTTGTAACTTTTTTCTTTTCTCTTTTCACTGCACCAACAAGCTTCGACATCCATTCTTCCTCAATTGATGATAGTTGTGTGAACAAATCTGATTCACCTTTGTCATCCACTACGACCTCTTCTCTACTTGCTTCATTATTTTCTGCCTTTTCCTCCATGTCCTCCTCACGACATGTCTCTACTGCGATTTCTTTGGTAGGGGCTACATCTTCCTCTTTCCATCTCAGGTTGATATCCTTGCTCTTCTTCTCACTCCTCTTTATCACTTTCTTCTCACCTTTTCCAATATTCTTTTCCAACTTCTTTATTCATTCCTTGTTCTTTCCCACTTTCACATACCATCTATCCCATCTTCTCAAACATTTTGTCCTGCACTTTCTCTCAATATTGTTCCCAAAACAGTACCTGCACCGGTCTCCTCATGACCTAACCCATCTTGCCTACTGTAATCTCACCTCATGCAATATGTCATCACTCTCAATCTGCAAAACAAATTCCTTTGCGGTGTTAAACTCTCTCATTGCTCAGGACTCTTCTACCTGCAACAATCCTCACGAGCTTCTTCTCAGCCACTTCACACACTTTCTAAGTGCAAACTACCTTTTGATCGATAGTTTGTTCACACTTCCACCCAAAGGTCCTAAGGATCCTCTCCACACTCAAGATTACCCACTCTAATACCAATTGACACAAGAGGGTCCTTGCCTCTTTCAACCAAACAATCAGACTACAAATATCAAAAGAAAAATTCTACCTTTGCTCAACATTCAATAAAACAATGATTGTAGACAAATTCATATTTTACTAAATCAATTACAAATTCAATTCTCATGGCCTTCCATGGCCGCATTCTATCTCAAACATGTACCCAAACCTCTCCTGCATTTTTTAGATGTGTTATTTAGCATACAAACCACAATTGGTTAGCGACTAACATTAATCTCACAATGGGTTTTAATACCACACACTTTTTGTTCCAATGTTCCACCTGTAGACATCTAAATTTATATTTGGTCAAATTTACCCTTTTCGTCTAAGTATCCTTTTATCCACATTAGTTAAATAATGTTACTATTATTTAATTAATACCCCTAAAGTATTCTTGTGATCCCTTTAAAATGCTACTCCTGATGTGAGATGCTAAAAAAAACTAATGATGCAATAACACTAAAAGAGGAAACCTCAATAAGATTGGTCTAAGAAAATAATGAAGCAAAGAAGCAAGATAAAACAATTGATGATTGAAGTTGGTTATACCTTTCCTTTGCTGCTCCTTCCTTGGTTGGCCCTTTGATTCTTGAAGATTTGTGTTCTCCTTGGATGGCAATGGAGTTGAATGGATGCAAGATGATTTGATGATGCTAAGTGCTATGATAGATGAGAGCTCAAATGACAATTTTGTAAGAGTTTTGTTGCAAAAGACTTGATCCTCTAAATTGAGGGAAATGAGGGGGTATTCATAAGCTAATTGGAATTTTCCAAAGAATTCAATGGTTGAGATTGATCCAACAAGATCAAGATGAAGGGCTATGGTGAGTTGAGAACTCACAAGCCCTCACATCTTGACATGTGGAATGTGAGATGTTTTAGGGTGGAATGATGTGGAAATGAGGTGGAAGGGAAGTACATGAGGTGGATCTTGGGGGATGAGAAGATTCCTTGGAGGAATAAAAGTGAATTAAAAATTCACAATGATTGGAAGAATCTAGTGGATAAGAGAGGGTCTCCAAAAAGTTGGAGATTTGTCACATGTGGGTGATATGACAAGTCCAAGGTTCTAGAAGCCTTGGGCACATGTAAAATGACATGTCACATTTGTATGGGGATAGGGTAAACCTTGGAAGAATAAAATGTGAATTAAAAATTCACATGGGGAAGAGAGGAACCTTGGGCAAATAAATGTGAATTAAAAATTCATATGGGGAAGAGAGTCCAGGCTAAAAAGGGTAAGTGGGAAGGTTGACCAAAAAAGGTAAGCCAAATGTGGCTAATGATTCTGATTAAGGTTGTGCAAACACAGGATTATGATAATTAATGAGAGATTAGAGGCAAGTGGGAGATTATGGAGGATGTGACACTTAATCTTGATTAAGTGGTGCACATCCTAATCATAGATTAATTAATTTAATCTGGATTAAAAGAGGGTTATGGAGAATGTGACAAGGAGAGAGAAAAGAGGAATTAAAAATTGGTTTTAATTCAAATAGGTTAAATGACTAAATTAAACAAATTGTCTTATTTAATTTAGAGAGGAAAAGGGATAGTGTAAAGTATTTAATTTATTTAATTACATACTTTAGGAACCGTAGGCAGAAAATTAAATAATGATTAAATAAATTATTTAATCACTATTAATGAAGTAGATGGATAGAGTAGACGATTTTGATCATATGAAAGTGATCAAATTTGGATGTCTACATTTTTCCCCTCTTCGAAGTACCGTTAGAATAACCGTGCTTCGAAGAAAAGAAAGTGCAGATGACTCTATAGAGGAAGTAACCGGAAGACGATGCCCCAACATGGGGAGGAGGACCTGAGCTATCTGAATTAGCAGAGTAATGGATGAATATGCCCCAATCCAGGAAAGGGTTGATTACGGTCGAGAAAATTGGTAAATGCGAAAGGTATGCCCCCTTGAGATGGTGACGGGGGAAAAATAAGGGTCCCGAGCAACATCTCGATAAGAAGAAATGGATGGTATAGTTGAAAAGAGGGCAAAAAATTAGGCAACTTTTCTTTTTGGATGAAGTTAATTGGACAAGCGAGGTGCAAATGGTGGCCCCGGGAAAGGAAGGGATTAGTTGGAGGAAAAAAAAGGTAAATAAAAAGTTAAAAAACCCTTAAAAAGGGAGGGAAAAGAGAGGGGTCCCAAAAAAAATTCTCAATAGGAAGAAATGGAGGGTATGAATGGAAAGAACTCGAAAAAATAAGCAATTTTTCCTTTTGAAAGAAGTTAATCGGACAAACGAGGTGCAAATGGCGGCCCCGGGAAGGGAAGGGATAAAAATGTTTACAGAGGGGCGGATTTGCCCCATTGCAGAAGGGCGGGTCCACCCTAGGAGAGAGAGGGTCCACCCCGGGAGAGGTCGACTTCGCCCCAGAAAAGGGGCAGAAGAGCGGATGAGTGATGAAGGATGAAGGGATGTGGGAAAAGATGAGACAAGAGATGATGAAAGGGGATATGAAGATGATGATGTAAGGTGATGGATAAAATGATGATAAGCGATGGGAAATAAAGGTGAGCACAAATGGATTCGATGACACATATGATGTTGCCCCAGTCAAGCTACAAGCCAGGTTGGGTAGATGGTTGATGGAATGTTGTTTTGATAAGGACATGATACATCCCAAAACAACACAAGGATAGGGAAGGACACATCCTGATGAGGATGAGGAGGAGTTTTGTTGACGAGAGAATAATACATCCAAAAACAACACAAGGATAGGGAAGGATACATCCCGATGAGAGTGTTGTTGATGAGGGAAGGATACATCCCAAAACAACACAAGGATAGGGAAGGATACATCCCATAAATGATAATGATGATGATGATGATGAGGATGAGTGGATCAAGGCTTGTAGCAAGGCTAAGACCAAGAGTGTGATTAAATTATTGGAATGGATGAGGATGGGGGAGATATGTAAGATGATGGAATGGAAAATGAAATGCAATCCTAATGCAATTTGCCATCCTTAGAGCACTGATTTTTTCTATAGCATAAGACACCGGGCGTCAGGGTATGTAAACCAAGACGAATTAGTGTCAAATGCATAAAACAAGCACAAAAAACAGAAGGCTATCCCAACACCCCAAAGTCACAATGACTTTGGTCGGGCCAGGTATTGGAATAACCACAAGCACAAATGGATGCCCCAGCGTAACACAAGACCTCAAGGATCTTGGTGGGTACTACATGGGACAACCAAGAAGACAACAACAAAGAAATGAGCAAGATATGCCCCTATGTTGACTAGTCAAAGCACACCGTGATATGATGGATCAAAGCGACCATGAAAAGTGATGAAAGGGAGCTCAAATGATAAACAAAATCCAAAAGCATCAAAAGATCACAATCAATTTCAAATGTCCTTTGCCATAGGATCAAGATGATGGATGGGGTTGATGAGGTATGTTAGGAAGGATACATCCTGTTGAGACCGATGATGGATAGTAAACTAAAAGATCGATATGATGCAGGATACCAAAAATCGATTGGATCTTGTGATACAAATGATCGTTGTTTGTAAGCACCAGCCAGGATAGGGACATACTTGATGACACGATAAGATGACAAGATGACAAGTTAATAAGACTAACACACCCTAAAGACCTAAGGGATCCAGGGTTGATCAAAGATTAACCTTGCCTACGTGAAAGCACAAAGCCCTCGTAGTTCAGGAAAAGACCATAGTAAAAGTGGAAAGAGGACGATGAAGACAGAGGATGGAGGACAATGATCAGATAGAAAAAATGCCCAAGGGGCAGATCAAAAGATTGACCTTGCCTACGTGAAAGCGCAGAGGCAGCGTAGCTCGACACAAGGCCAAAGACAGATGGTGGAAGAGGACAAGACAGACAAAAGGCAGAACCCTAGGGGCAGATCAAATGATCGACCTTGCCTACGTGAAAGCGTAGGGGCAACGGAGTTCGACACAAGGCCAAAGACAAATGATGGAGGATGACAAGACAAACAAAAGACAGAGCCTTGGGGGCGGATCAAATGATTGGCCTTGCCTACGTGAAAGTGTAGGGGCAATGTAGTTCGACACAAAGACCGATGACAGACAATGTATGATGAGATGACCAAGATAAATGGATAAAAGGATGGAGCCGATACGATGAGACAAGATAGACTTGCAGGATTCGATAGGACGATGGTGGATATGTGTAAGATATGTAGGATGTGAAGCTCAGAGATGGGATAGGTAATCAGATCAATAGAATATGAATTGGAAGGGTGAGACGATGGATAGATGAGCGATGAAGATGTGAGAAATATGTGGTAAATAGATAGGAATGATGAATTACGATGTGAATGACATTGGGTTGCATGTGGGTATCCTAGAGCTAGATACCAATGACAAGGGATAATAGAGGGAAATGGATGGATGGATAAGAAGATGCTTGGGTAGGTGGATAAATGAGATGAAGATTGAGAGGATATTGTTAAAATGTGATAAATAGATAGGAATGATGATAGTGAGATAGCATGGCATTGGATTTCATGGGGGGTAGCCGATAGCTAGATACCAATGACAAGGGATGATGAGATAGAAGGAAATGGATGGATGGATAAAGATGGGGAGATAGAAAGATGCGAGGATAGGTGGATACAAAATTGGAGGGATGGAATGGATTATTGGATGGATAAATGGATGGGATGACTAGGGGATGAGAGTATAGGAAGATAAGGATTGGGAGATGGCAGGGATTATTGTATGGATAAATGGATGGGGGGGAAGGATGGGGAGGATGGGGAGGATTCCCTGAGGAATGGATGTACGATGTCTCAAGGACTAAGACACAAAGAAGGAGATGCCCCCACTCTAGATGTGTCATGTGTGATGAGGCAAGAGGGAAGGAAGATAGAAGGATGGGGAAATAAAGGAGTGAATGGATATGGATTGTAGTAGGATGGGAGTATAGGAAGATAAGGATTTGGTAGATGGAAGGGATGACTAGATGGATAAATGGATGGGGAGGTAAGGATGGGCAGGATGGAGAGATGGAAAGGATTACTTGGAGGGATGGATGGATGATGTCTCCAAGGAATTTGTTGCAAATAACGAGATTCCCCCACTCTAGATGTGGCATGCATGACGAGGCAAGAGGGATAGCAAGATGTGTGGAAGGAATATGATAGTGTATGGATGAGGAGAATATATGCCAAGAGATGTCCAACACATGTATATAGGTTTTCCCCTATCTTTATCAAGATCACAAGGAAGATGGAGGGACTGGGATAAATGGGATCAGAGGGATAGGATGTGGAAGATAGGCAGATGTAGGAGATGGAGGAAAGGAATGCATAAGTGGATGTCGCCCCCAATTGTGGAAGGAGACTAGATGGGGGATTTACACATGATGCTTGTTTGCCAGGTTTTCATCATGGTACTAATCCAAGGTGCTTGTTTGCCAAGCTTTCACCATTGGACGAATGATTTTCTCCTTACTTTTTTTTTTCGTATTTTTCTGAGTTTTTCTCTTTTTTTTAATTTTTTTGCTGATTTTTTGGACTAGGATGTGGACGACGATGGATAAAGATAGGGATATGGATATAAAAATTTTAGAGGATAGTTGATAAGGATAGGGATGAAGGACTCATGCATCAAGTTCCATATGAGGTAATAAGAGCACATGTTTGAAGTGACTATTCGGATGTTGGTACAACCTTATTAGATTGGATGGTTTATGCAAGAGGATGGATTAAAGGAATTTGATGGGGGATATATGGGGGATAGTGGATGGGATGTTGGAAAGTGTATGGATGGAATGATGAAGTGGATGTGTGATGGGGGAAGGTGTTCAGGACCAACATTGGCACATGTGGTAGATGTGAAATGATAGGAGGGTTGATGGGTGGATAATGTGGCGATAGTGGAGGCATTGGGATAGGGAATTTGGGACATAAGGACCCAAAACAGATTTAGGAAATGGAGGATGCAAATGATTTTGTGGGGGAATAACAACTTTGGATGTCATTATGGATATTTCATTTGAAGGTATGGCACCTTTTTTCTTTGGGATCCACATGGTTTTGATTTTTTCTTTGGTGAGCCTGTGTGGCCTTTTGGACTGATTTGGATTTTGGACTTGATTTTTGTTCTGTTTTGCAACATGTCTTTTGAAGGGGACATGAGGAGCTTTAGGTTCATGTGGATGTTTGGATTTATGCATTGTTTCGTTGGCATCCAAAGTTCTTTTAGTAGCAAGGGTGTTGGTATGTGGCGATTGATCATTTTATACTGTACACTCTTCATGTATCCTCGTTGGGGTCCGGGGCCGGGCTGGGCCCCGGTACCGCCCCCGAGAAAATTTTTTGTCCTGCTTTTTCGCGAAATTACTGAAAAAGGGAAAAATCACAAAAAAAGAAAAAAACCCCGATTTTGTATAACCCTAATTTATAAAGGGTTTAGGATAGAATTACAGTATTATAAGAAACAGGCGATTATTCGCGATATTGTAATAGGGTTTTGCATTGGTTAATAATCATTGGATGGCTGCGGTTTGGTGGATGTAGCCCACATTGGGTGAACCACGTTAAATTCTCTGTGTTAATTTTATGTGTGATTTTATTTCTGGTTTATTTGATAAAATCTACGTTTAGCTTTTAGATATCTGCCTTTGAAAACCTAACAAAGGGGATAGATGTGAGGAGATGGATGATGTGTGGATGGAGTGATAGAGGTAGGCATTTGATGAGGAAGTGTGGATGGATAATGTGTAGGTATGTGCCTTTGTTGATCCTGATTAGGAGTTATGAAGGTAGGATTTTTATGTTGTGTATGAGGGAGAGGGGGTGGATGAATGAAAGGATGAATAGGATAAGATGGAGGAGGTGATCTTGGGATATAAGGACCCAAAATAGACTGTGTATACGAAAGATGTGTGAGGTGTGATGGAGGGATATAAGAACCCATAGTAGATGGAGGATGAGTAATGATGGATGGAGGGACATAAGGACCCAAAATGGATTGAGAGGATGAGGGAGGAAGATGGATGGTTGTTTTTAGGTAATATGATGGAGGAGGGGGGATGGCGGCATATGAATTGGTAGAACGGTGGGAAGTACCTCTTGTGCCTTTAGAAGAGGATCGTTTAGGATGTACGAAGGTTGTACCAACATCTGTAGATTCAACTAGGCCTAATCTGAAGTGTTGTTTATGTTTTATTTGTTACATTTCTTTTAGTTTTTCATTTTAGGCTTAGTTCAAACACCTACACGCACCACCTTCCACACTACACAAGTTAATTCACTATATGTGGTTTTAACATAAGCCTCCAATCAAAGTCGCTACATCCTCTAATTCCCTTATCTCTCTAGGCAACCTCACACACCGTTATTCACCTATATGCTAAGCTTAATAAGCTTGGTGTTGCTCCACATGCCCTCTCCTCTTTGCCTTTCACACAACCCACTTTCACATCATTTCCTATCTAACAAACCCCATTTTTACTTGGCACATATATATTATTCCCCTTCTTTAAGCTACACATCCTTACCTAATATGTCTTCAAGTTTTTTTTCCATTTTCAGAAGGTATTTTCATGAGTATATGAAGATCCCCTCACTAATTACTTCATAGCCATTATGTCTTTTCTTCTCTGGCATTGTCTCTCTTATCCCTCTAATCTGGTGCCACCCTTGTTTTTTTTTAAAAATCTGCATTATAATAAAAAAAATAAGATGTCTTCTACTGTCCCTTCATTCCCATCGAACTTCCTCATCTAGGAGTCAATTCCCTCTCCCAAAATATGTCGCCTTACTCAATGGTTGTTGTCAGTTATAATTTTTATAGGCCCCTCCTGGTTATGAAGGTGAACATTCTTACATAAAATATGGTTGCGTTTGCACAATTCATAATCCATCGGCCCCAACAAGAAAACGTCCTCTCATCTTTTAAACTTAATTAAAAGATACAAATTTGTTTTTTTTGTCCTAGTCCTCTATCATTTCTTCTTCAATTGATGCATTCAAATGCCCAAATATTCGACCAAGTCAGTGGCAATTACAACATCTGGAAAAATTTCCCTTGGCAGCGATTGATGCTAGCCAATCAACAAGTTCATTATGTTCATATCTAACAACCGACATTTCAAAAAGAGATGGATGCATTCAATCACACAATTCATATACTCGGTCTATGCTTCCATATTTGCATACGTGTCCACTAGGTAGTCGAAACTATAATTAATGGATGTCCATGCTATTCAGACCATGAAGATATTGGAAAAATGAGAGGAAAGTATCTTTACACCAGCGAATTGCATTTTCTTAAAAGATTTTCTATCACCACATTTCATGATACAATATTCCCATAAAAGTTAAGAGGTTTGGGCACAAATTGGAATGAGAGAAACCAAACAAGAAAAAACAAAAAATTAAAGCAAACCAAACAATATTGTTTGGTTGGTGATGATTGCCTATCTGCCTGTGTGATGCTACACTAGATGGTGTTAAAATATATATATTTTGTATATTTTCCAAAGAAGATGGGGGGAAGGAAAAAATAGGGGTAGTTGTATAATCATTAGAGCAATGATATTCATAGGAAGCCCTAGGGTTTCAATTTCTAATTATGGATAAAGGTATTTTGGTATTGTAATGATATGGGTTCATCCTAGACTTGTAATAAACATTTGCAATCTTAGTAGAGTATCTCCTTGTGTATGGTATATATTTTTTAATGTGTTATTTAGTTGGTCAACTAGATGACTGTAAATATTTGCAAAGCCATTGTAAGGCATATTTTTAGCATATTAAAGGAAATTTATTTGTATGATTATAGATTATTGATCAGACTCTTAATATTTTGTAACTATTTATTGATTTTTTCAATATACACGTAGAGCCCAACTTACATGTGTATTTTGAAAGGTATATCCTTTTATGATATCTTGATTAAGGTATCACATTTAGTTTCAATTATTACATCTTTTGTATGAAATAAAATACTTTATTTACTATTTGGATAAAGGCACTAGTTTACTGCCAACTTCATCTCCCTATCATCCCAACACACTCACAACATATCAATACAAACATCTATTTAGTTTTTTCCACTTTTGTGAGTTCACATTACCATGTTTGAATATATGCAACAATATAAGGGATTGTCATAAACACATTCTTAGACGCTTATATGGAAAATATTTTTTTTTATTGAGGTCCTTAATCTTGAGCTCATCAAACCATCATATAGGCATGAAGTGACAACTAGAATAGGGGTGCACTATGCAATAGGTATGATTTGTGTCAACATGAGTATTATGATTATGTGGTGATATCTATTGCAACACCTTAACAAAACTCCCTTGGTTTAACAAAGAGAAAAGTGTCAAAGTCTTACCCACCTCAATAGTTGGTCCTTAGTTGTTGAACTTGAAAATATTTTTTTATGGATATTCTTCCCAAGTTTGACACCCCTAGCACCTGAAGAAATTCCAACCTTAAGGGATTGGTACCTACAACTCATATCACCAACAAAGGTGAGCATACCATGTGAGTAGTCTTGAAACATAATGAAGGGGTGGAGCACCACTAGCATTGCCAACAAATGAGGACTGGAAACTCACAATTTATATGGCATGCACCTAGATGTAGCTATCGAAAGACACCAAACTATGTATGAACCCCAAACATGAAAAATGAGGTCTATCGATTTTCCCCATCATAAACCTTTCGATTGGGGATATGGGATTTAGTTTTACTCATTATATATTCCAACTTGAGCCACATTTTCATTTCCTCCAAAAATATCAATCATAAATCTTGATCATCCTAGTGATTGGACATATATGTGTGAGTGTATACACACATATGTACATGTATAAATACATACATATATATCTGTGTGTAAGGGGGGCAAGTGCATGGAAATGGGGGACCAAAAAATGGTCTTAATTGACCACTGTTTTTTTCTAAAGTGATAAAATATTGATCTTGGACGAGAAACTGAAGATAGTTATGCTCAAAATTTGCAAGAACAAGAGTTGTTCTCTGAATAAACTTTCTAAAATACTTTTTTTTTAAATGGTGAAGATTAAGAGGTTCAAAAATGGAGAGCACACAAAGTGATCATTTTTTTTGTCAAAAAATATAACATAGTGTTTGGTGTGCTACCCCTAAAATTTTATTATTTTATTATTTAAAAAATCACTTCTGTGAGAAATTATCTAACACCATGTAGTTTATGCTTTATTTTTCTACTAAATTTTTAATGAATATATAATTTTTTACTAATATTCAAAATGAACACATCCTCAAGAAAAAATTGAGGATGCTCCCCCCAAATTTTATAGGAAACTAATAAAAAAATCATTTGTTTCCTATGTATAGAATAGATTATAGTTTCTGAAAATGTAATTTATTTGAAATTTCAACGAAGGACTAAAAAATGAAGCCAAAAATACCATATGATGTAGGTTTTTGAAAAAAAATAGAGACACTACCAAAATAAATTAAAGATCAAAACCTTAACATATTTGAAATGTGAAAAAAATAATGGTTAGAAAGCTAAGAGAGAGCTCAACATTACTATGCCATTTTTTGACTTTACATTGAAACATGTGCAAACCTAATGGAGAGCATGATTGATATTGTGTCAATATTTTTATAATTTGAAAAAATATGTCTTTAGGAATTAACATATTAGTTCAATTCTCTGGGTTGGCTTCCCAAGGTAAATCCAACCTTAAGGGTTAGAAATTCCTAAGGCAGACATTAATAGGAGTGCTTTATAACATGCTCATGTCATTATGTATCTTAGGTTCCCATAACGTGAGTGCATAATAACACGATTACATTCTTGTGAAGGAAAAATTATCTCCTCTCTCTCTCTCACTTTCTCTCTCTTTCTCTCCCCCTCCTTCCCCCTCTCTCTCCCTCACCCAAGCTCTAGACCTATCTTTCTACGTCTCCCTCCCTCCCTCCCTCCCTCTCTCTCTCTTTGTCCCTCGTTAGATCTCAATATATCTAGATCTATCTCTACTTCTCCCTCCCTTCCTCCTCCCCCCTCTATTTCTCCCTATCTCACTTATGTCTCTCTCACCTCACTACCTCTCCCTCCCTCCCCCACTCTCTCTTTCTCTCTCCCTCCTCTCTATCCCCTCACTATCTCTCCTCCTTTCCTCACTCTCTCTATACTTCTCCTTTCCTCTGTCTGTCTGTCTGTCTGCCTCTCAATCTAAATTATTCATAATTTAGGGTTTATGATGGAGGGTTTAGATTTATTTATTTATTTTTAGGTTTTAGTATTAAATTATTAATGCTAGGTTTTAGGGTTTATCAAATAGTGTTTAGGGTTTAGGGCTTAGGGCTTAGAGTTTATAGTTTAGGGTTTAGGGTTTATGATGGAGGGTTCAACGTTGATAATTCAAAGATTAAATTTAATGTTTAAGGTTTTAGTGTTAAAAATTATTAATGTAAGGTTTTATGTTTTAGGGGTTATAGTTTAGGGTTTAGCATATAGTGTTGACTTTAAGGTTCTAGGATTTAGGGTTCATGATGGATGGTTTAGACTCTACCTACCTCTCTCTCACCTCTCTCTTTCCCCTCTCTACCTCTCCCTCCCTCCCTCCATCCCTCTCCACATCTCCCTCCATCCCTCACTACCCCCCCCCTCTCTCTCCCTCTCTCTCTAAATTATTCATGGTTTAGGGTTTAGGGCTCAAGATCTAGGGTTTAATGTTTAGTGTATAGTGTTTAAGATATAAGGCCTAGGGTTTAGGGTTTATAATTGATGATGGAGGGTTCAAGGTGGCACCTACCTCTCTCTATCTCACCTCTCTAACTCTCCCTCCCACCCTCTTTTATTCTCTCCCTTTCCTTCCTTCCATCCCTCTCTCTCCCTCTCTCTCTCCTCTCTATATCACCTCTCTATCTCTCTCCACCTCTCTCCCTATCTATTTCTCTCTCTATGTTACTCCTTCACTCTCTACTTCTACTTACCTACCTATCTCTCTCTCTCTCTCTTTGTATATCTTTCTTTGCGTGTGTGCATGTTTCTCCCCCCTTCCCTCCATTCCTTCCCCCCCCTTCTTTCTCTAGATATCTCTATCATAGGGAAATTAATTAAGCTTGAATGAATCAATTAGAGCCTAAAACACTAAGAATTCAAATAATTTAGATCATACAAATCCATACTCAATGAAATTCATTTGAAAAGCATTCAAAAGGTTTAATATAATAAATTGAACATAATTCAAAGCAATTAAACAATTATAAAATGCAATCCCTCAATCCCATTGTGGATTGATGCATAATTGTGATGTGGATTGCTCAATTTTTACATAATCCATGTTGTAAAATCTTGATATGAGAGGATGTGATTCAAAAAATAGGCTTTGTAATGCTCAAGAAATGACTCAAGAATTCTAGAGAGTAAGGATTATATAAAGACTGTGAATGATTTTTGAAGAGGAGAGGCTTTGTTTTATAGATTTTGGAAATTTTGATCAATGGTCAAGATTCAATCTGAGGATCAATGGATGAGAGGAAATCAAGGAGGATCAATGGTTGAGGATTCATGAGAGCCAAAAAAATCCTAATTTCACGGAAATAGGTTAGAGTTATTTCAAATTGGAGAGAATAATTTGAATTTGAAAAGGGAATATTCTTTGTGCAAGTTGGACATTTGGAGGAAAATTAGTCGATTAAACATTATTAAATCATTTAATTGTGAGGATAAGGAGAATTAATATTTCTAATTAAATAATTAGGAATTATTTAATCAAGAAAGATTATTAGTGTGAATATGATGAATTAATCAAATAACCTTAATTATTCGATTAATAGGGGAATAAAGTGAATTTAACAAAATAATTGAACATTATTTAATCAAATAGAGGAATTAGGGTGAAAATGATGAAAAAATATGTTAGTTAGTGAAATCAAGATGTGTGATATGCTTAGGACATTTTTAGGTGTCTACATTTTTCCCCTCTTTGAAGCAATGCACTTGTTGTGTTGTTTCAAAGACTCGATGTTGCTCAAAAAAATAAAAAATTCCCATGATTTTACTTAATGCCCCACTGTGCCCCAACAAATGAAGGAATTTTGGTGTGCTGCCCCCTCGAGAGATCGGTAAAAAAAATTGATTTTTGGGTCAAGATCACATCATGATGACAAGAGTACATCATGATGACAAGAGTAGATCTATTGAGTAAATGACAAAAAATAAGTCATAAGAAGCCAATAAATTGATCAAGATCGATGACCAAGATTAAAAATAGGCTAGCAGGGCAACAACAGGAAATATTCTAGGGTTAGGAGGTCATATATAGGCATTTGGGCTCAAAATATCCCCATTTGCACACTTTTCTTTATAGAGATCCAGAGCTTTGAGCTGTCAATTTTCTAGGACACCTTCTCACTATGGTGCTCATTCCTCATGCAACATATCACACAAAAAAGGTACAATAGTTCCAGACGCCAGCAAAAGTATACCCATTGGCATGTACCATGTTAATTTTTTCTTTCACGTAGTTTTAAGGTATTGAATTGGTAGCTAAAGGTAGGAAAACAAACACATCGATCCATAGATTGGTGCTATTGTAACCCGACATGGCATGGTTGCAATCGTGAAATTCCACAGTTGTCAAATCATGTTGCATTTTTCATAATGTATCGCGATTGCATTACTTTATCATAGATAAAGTGACATTTTTGAAAACACATTCACGATTGTATTTTGGGGTTTGGCGTGTTTTAAAATTATTTTGTGTCTAACTAGCATGCTTTACTGTGTTTGAAAAGTGACTTGTTTGTTCTTTTGCTCAAAAGACTTAGGTATTTTATCAAAAAAATGTCAATTTTATGTCGTGGGCTCTATGCTTTTAGGTAGTACTTCATCCTATCTACTCTAGGGAGTAGAGACCAAGGATCTTGGATTAGATGGCACTTTTGGGAGAGATTGATATCAAGTTTTTGTCATTGTTCGATCTATACTACATCATCTACATGCCTAAGATCAAAGCACATAGGGCGATGATGAATGCACTCATGGAGTGATGGAGATCAGATATAGTTACTTTCCAACTTTCGATAGGAGAGTGCACTATTGCACTGGAGGATGTCTGGCACATCCTAACAATATCGAACGAGGGTATGCATATTATTTATGACATGGATCGAGGCACAAAGTCCATGTAGAGACTACTTGTAGAGGAGATAGATATTGTGAGGATGAGGAGAATTAAGATTTTTAATTAAATAATTGGGAATTATTTAATCAAGAGGGATTATTAGTGTGAAATTGATGAATTAATCAAATAACCTTAATTATTCGATTAATAGGGGAATAAAGTGAATTCAACTAAATAATTGGATATTATTTAATCAAATAGAGGAACTCAGGTGAAAATGAGGAAAAATGATGTTAGTTAGTGAAATCAAGATGTGTGATATGCTTAGGAATTTTTTAGGTGTCTATAGTCTCTTTGTCTCTTTCTTCTACTCTCCCCATCTCTTCCTATTAGAATTATTCATGCATGTTATTATGTGAGCACATGATAATGTGCTCACATTTTAAGGAGATAAAAAATGGTAAAAAGGTATGGGGTCCCAATGATTTAGGACCCACAAGCTTTATTATTTTATGAATTCTATGTATTATTTGAAAAAATAAACACTTTTTCATTATGTTGATGATATATCAATCATTGTTTGCATACTCCACCACCTTTTTTATTTTGTCAACATAAATGAAGTAAATTGCATGTTTTAAAGGATGGATTTGATTCTATGAACCAATATTTTTATATTTTAGTGTTGGAATGTTAGTTATCATGTTTTTGTTTGAATTCGATAATATAGAACTATTTTTTTCATAATTCTTACTAATTCTATTAGATTGATATATAATTGAACATTGAGTATGAAAAAATGGCAAAAAGTTCTAATTTTAAATTGTGTGAAGCCCAAAATTAAGAAAATATAATTATGCAAATGGTGAAATTGATTCCTAAAGTTAAAGGTACATTCTCTTTGTATTTATATGTTTTGTGCATGTCACCTTGTCAACATAGTTCATGTGCTACATATCATGCCATTCCTAGAGATAACTGTATTGATTTAGGATTTGTGTATTTCTAATGACTATCAAATATTTCTAAGACTTATGTTAGTCATCTTTCTTCTATTACTAGTGATATACATATACCTTATACAAAAATTAGATGAGATACACATAATTCACTTCTTCATGACCATCATATACTACATCCTTCTTGTGTGGAGAATGATAGTAGTGTTCTTAAGTATGTTGTGTTCTACATTTTTTAGCACCTCTCCATATGTTTCAACTTCTGACATATTTTACTATGAAAAATACACATAATGTACTTATACCTTATATGTCTATGGATGAAACATATTATGTTAAAAGTACATAATATAATGATTATGATTCAACACATTTCTCATCTCATACTAAGAGTCTTAGTTCTAATTTCCATGCCTTTGTTATGCACAAACTATTCCTACACTTAGGAATGCACAATTGAGGTGTGAATTACATGAACATTGATCTCTCCAACAAATTTAATCATTCATATGGTGTATTCTTGGATTGCAAACTAGCTACTTCATTCATGTATGTATTTCATAAAATTTTATTTACATGTATAGACCCTTCTTCGTGTGCTTCTTTAGATTCATCCATACCTACATAGTGATTAATCTATCTTTAATTTCATCTACATAGAAAATCCATGACATCAAGGCTTGATTAATCTATCTTTAATTTATTAATAAACTTGGTAAATTGACCTATAACTATCCTAAGTAGTCTTAAGAGACCTATGATGGTCCTATATCCTTCATTTTTTTATAACTGTATGCCCTAATGACACCACCTCTCTATGTTTTGGGTTGGAATACCCCAAGAAACTAAAATATTCATTTTTATAATTATTTGTTCACTTTAATCATTGGTTATTATGTTTATCCAATGATTGTTATAAGTATTTTATCATGTGAAAATATGAGTATAAGTGATTTTTCAATGATTTTCAAAAGGTGTCAAAAGTGGTTTTGAATGCTATAATGGTAATTTTTACAACATTATTTTGATATTTCAATACGAGTATAAGTGATTTAAATCATTAATACACATGATAATATAGAGGAATATAAGAAAATCTCAAGGGAGTATCATTTTCATATCATTATTTATTGCATTCTATAGAGTTTGTGCAAGGTTTCTTTTAGATGTTCTATTGCGATTTGGCTAGCAAGAGCATATAATTTGGGAAACACATTATATGGTCAGATAATTATGCATCACAATTCAAGAACTCATAAATATTTTAATGGTTGAGTAGGATGCATAAGATGAGTGGTGTTCAACATATGTGGAATTTCTTTAAGGTCAAGCATGGAAACAAAGAGCATGATGGTGCATGAACATGTATCAAAAGACCATTAACACAAGAAGAGTTGAAGTGGAAATATAATGCAAATTTGACAGATGCAACATCTATCATAAAATTTAATAATTCCACAATAGGTCTAGGTATTGAAGGTAGGTCTGTGTTCGTAGATTGTTTTGGTTAGTAGATGAGACTGACATTGCAAAATATGAGGATTGTTGTATATTGATGTGAGCTACACTCTTTTAGAATATAAAATTTAGGTTCAAGGAGAATTTATATGAGGCATATTGTATTCTTTTGTTCTCCATGTATAGATCAAACTTGGAATAAGTGTGAGTCAAAAGAGTGGGTTGATGAATAGTGTACAAGAAGTATAATGTAACACCCCTCCATTTTGTCCCTTTGATCGAACAATGTTCTTCTCCTTTATGTTGTATTTTCTATTAGTACCTTGACTATGGTACTCGGTTACTATTTGATCACTATCTACATCGTGATGTGAATGTTATCTTTTGATGTGATGGTTCTTTATTATGATGTTATCATTATAGCATGTTTTGAATGAGCATAAGTGGATATTCGAATTAATGATGTTTTATGCTTTCGATTAAATTATTATGTTAGATTTTTCAGTTAGTTACACTGTATTGGTGAAGGGGACGGTATTGCATCACTCACTTGTGAGCGCCCTACGATTCCACAATTTCCTCTTCACGGTGTGTTTTAATTATGACATATTTATGCATGTGGATGTACTCTTTGTTCGCAGGTTGACAGGTACATGACATCGAATCCACCCAATTTCATAGGTTTGAGCGTGTCCATTGCCCAATGGAATTCGATTGGGAGATAGTAGCTAGGTTTTCCATGCCAAGTCATCACCCTAGTCATAGTGTGTCGTCGGGTCTTAGTTGGGTTGTGTTGCTTTGAATATTGTTCCTTCTCTTTGATTATTTAATCACTTGTTATAAAGGAAAATAAATGCTTCTGTAGTTAAATTAGGGATTAAAATTGATCTGGTATTATGTTAGTAATGTAACTTATTTTATTAATTAATTTAATTTAGTTAATAAATAATTTAATCTTGGATTAAAATAATTTTATTGATTTATTAAATTGATGACATTTAAATTAGATAAGTTATTCATTGTTTAATTTATGGATTCAATGTTGGAAATTGAAAATAAAAGGAAAAGGTTTGAAATTTCATTTTAGAAGTTTTTAAATCCAAAAATTGAATAAAAGAGATATTTACTATTCTGTTTTTGAAAATTTATGAGGGTTGGTGCATGGATATTTTAGGGAAATTTCTTTATTATTGAATTTTTTTCATGAATTTAAAAGAGAAATTGAAAGGAAAAGAAGAGAGAGGATTATTGTTGTTGGATTTGGAATTTTTGCAAAGGAAGTTGAATCTGTTGGAGGAGCTGGAATCAGTGGAGGGATCGAAAACCACCATTGTCAACCTTCAAGTTTTTGATTCAAGTTTTCTTCTTATTTATGTAGTGTCATTTTGGAAGTTTCAAGATTGTAGATTGTTGTTTGGAAAACATTCAAAACCTTTGTTGATTTACAAGAAAACCCATTTTAAAATCTTGCTCTCAAACTTGGAACTTATATTTGGAAATGAAATTTTATTCAAGAAAAAAAAAGAGTTCCTGGTTGTAAATGGATTTTTTTTCAACTTTGTTTTCTCAATTTGTTTGCAATTTCAGTTGTGAAAATATAAATATATACATATATGTATGTATGTATATGTATATATATATATATATATTCATTATATTAAAGTTATGCTATTAATTTTTTTCAAAAGAAAAAGCCCCCTAGAGATGTGCGGATTTTGAGAAATCCGCAGGCGTTTTTGTGTGTGTTTTTTTTTTTTTTAAAATATTTGAATAATTTTTTTTTGGTGTTGTGGGTTTGGGGGAGATGCTAGGGGCTCACCCCCACCGCACCCCCCATGGGAGGCGAGTGGGGGTAGCCGCACCCAGCACAACCCCCTTTAACCCCCGCGACCGTTGTGTTTGTAGCTGCCGCCACCACTGTTGGTGGGCGGTTGTGCATTGCACAACGCCACCAGCAGTGGCGACCGACTATGCACACAACCATCGCCCTGCAAAACTTGCGACCAACACCCAAAGCCGCCCCCATCCTTATGCATGCGGCTCTAGAAATGCGTGGCTCAACCCTAAAGGTTGGCACACGGCTCGAGGCCAATCAACTTTGTTTAAAAAATATGTATATATAAAATAAAAGATATTTATTTTATTATTTTATATTATAATATTAACTATTAATATATACTATATTAATTATAATATGTATTAATGGTTGATGTTATATAATATAATAATATAATATTGTATAATTTGGTTTCATATAATTAAATAGGTATATATATAATGTATATATATATAAATGAATTGCATATGTATATATATAATAATATATAATAATATATATATATATTTAAGTTATGTTTTTTCTTATGGCATGATTTAAGTTAAGTTGAGAAAATGGAAAACGTGATAACTTTAGTAAATCATTGTTTGATTTTAAAATATTATTTTTAAGGAGAAGTGATTATGATTTAAATAATACGTTTTTTTTTAAGACAAGTTAATTGCTTTAAAATAGATATAAGGAAAGGAGGAAGCAATAATTATTTATATCAATGAACTTTGATTTACAGGATAAACTGATTAATTTATCTTTATTTAAATGCAAGTAGGGAAATTAAATAATTAGTGTTAATTTCTTCCTTATCTGAAAAGACATATTTTAATTCAGTTGATTTAATGCGATAAGTTACTGAATGTTAATGAGGAAATGGATTTAGTAAATCCAAAGTAGATTTAATTCTTGTCTTCTTGCTCGTCTTGATTGTGAACTATTTTCGTTTTCGCCTTGGAGGAAATCGTTCAGTAGGGGTTAATAAGTCTTCCAGATGGGGTTTTAATTATGTGGGGTTGTCGTCTTATGTAGTCAACTTATTTTGAATCCCTTGGGTAGTGCATGTTACGATATCAATAATTTACCCGATTTCCATGAACGGGGATGTTTTGTGCCTCCTTGGATTAGGAGTGGATTATGTGATTTATGCCTCCTTGTAAGGATTGGCTTTGTTATGTTTGTTACCTCCAGTGTTTGGAGAGAGTTTGAACTTATGTTGCCTCCTGAGAAAGGGGTGGTCATGTTATCTTGTTTGTTTTCACTTTGGCACCCTTGGTAATTATATGGTGTGTGTGTTGTCAAGTAGAAGAGTGGCTTCCGTTAGGGGCCAGAGCCCATAAGAGGTAAGACTGGGTAACCTTCAAAGGTAGTTTAATCAAGTGGAAACTAAAGCAATGTATTTAGAAGATTAGGTAGTATTACACACTAATCAAGATAAGTTCTAGCCTCACTCATAATCGCAAGCGCTTGTTTAGGCTTGGGGTGAGTGGGAAGGCCTGGAATGGCAAGGTTATCTATCTGGTCTTTATGAAAAATATTTGATCCCGCATTAGTAAGTATGAGGGCCGGGGATCGGTTGAGGCCACCAGGATAACCCATAATGGGGGTCGAAGCCTATGAAGATCCGCAGTGGGTAACTCATGATGAGATATGTGATGACACTCTGTCTAGGACAATGGTTAGTATTTGATTTTGTGTGTATGGTTCTCTTAACATACTTGATTTGTTTTATGTTTGGAAGCAATGTGACCATGTTAGAGTTGTGTCAAAGTTGTACTAGTGTTGTACTTGCATGGTACATGTGATTGGTTGTGTCAGTTTGGTTCAGTTATGTGTTATCATGTGTCTAGAGGTAGATGGCCTTGGCTAGGATTCCTTGTTACTATCTCCTAGCACGGGGGGTGGGCCTTTGGGTTCCACTTGGTTGGGTGGCGTGCACCTTACTCCGTTGGGATTTTTTCTTGTTCGCGTTGATGATATTTCCAGTTGGAGAGCTCGTGGGATCCAGTTTCATTTCATGCCTTATTTATTTCAGTTGATCTTGTGATTTATTACCCCTCATTTGTTATCAAGGTGGAAAGTTGTAATTGTTACCATATTTATTGGACTTGCCTCATTCAGAGAATGGGAGATGTAATTGTATTGTTTAATTATGGATAAATGAAATTGAAAGTTATCTCTTATGCTTTGATGTAATTTATCTTATTTGGAATGTATGCGTTTAATTTCTTAAGTAATGATATGGCATGGTTTAGATTCATGTTTTTTGTTAAGGTTCTAAATAACCTCTGTCTCATAACCTTAGAGGTTGTTGGCATTGGGTAGAGAACTTGCAAATTAATTGTACTTAAACAAAAAAAAATAGTCTGTTTAAATAGTTAATTGCAACTTCCTCTAGGGTTGCGTGGCGAGGCATTACATATAAGCCCACTTAAGACTTATCAACCACTAATAGCACTACAAATCATAGATATGGGATCATCATTTGAATTTTACCACATGTTAAATATAGCTCAACTAGGTAATATCTACATGCAAAATTTAATAAATTTCAATATTTTATCTTATTCTGCAGTGTTTTTCCATTTTTGACTAAACTCATCTAATTGAATCCACAAATCAATACAAGGCATGTTTATGTAGTTATTGTAGATGAAGACACTTAAAAAGGAACATTTAATTATTTGTGTCATTGTGTTGAGGTAAAAAATAAATTGGAGGCCCCTATTATAAATGGAGAAAACATCGAGTATCTTATAGGGTCAGTGGTTGTTACTAGAACAAGGTTTAGAAGGTACCCAATTAAGAAGTCTGATGTGTGGTTATTTTAGGACTTTCATGTGCATCAAAATATTCTTCATTATTCTAACCTTGTTTTGGCATCAAATATTTATTTGATCAAATATGGGGTAGACCATTGAACAATAACTTGTGGAAGGTTTGTGAGTTTGACTACGAGGCAATACCTGACACAATAAAGAGTAGAGAAAATCTGCATGGTTCATTGGATTCATTGTAAATGAAAAAAATATAAATTCAATTTGATTTGTATTTATGTACATATGATTTGCATATTTATACAAGTAAAATTTTGTTCCTTATCTACAATCATGTCTCTAATGAGATACTTATATGCAATACATGTGTTTACGTGTATATATGTACACTCATACTGACATCTCCCTTGATTGATTATATACGTACATAGGTTGATTTCATGGTATATTAAATTATAATTTTACTATATTTTTTGCTAAAGGAAACACACATTTAAAATTGTCACTAGCTTTAAAACAATCACAATACTAACATTTTTAATATACCATTCATGAAACAAACATAACCACACCTTTCATTAAGTATATATACCACAAAATAACAAAAGACTCTCTAAAAGTGTAATTAGTTCTATTATTACAAAAAAGGTTACAAGTACATCCATTAAGTCATGGAAGAGGGAATGACATAAAAAATACAAACAAACTAAAATAAAATATGTATATTTTTAAATGTTGTGGTTAGAGAATGAGATAATAAATATTTGTACCTTGATCACATGGGAAATAGATTTTAACAAAACCCTCAACACTTCTTTTTATTCTTATCATTATCACTTTGTGAAGTTTGACAACTTCTTTGTCTCATGTTGACAATAAAGTTTAACCCCTTGCCCATTCTTGATAGGGTTGAAGGTCCTTGACTTCATCGTTTCCCCATGTTTGTGGTGTCCAAAAATACAAAAAATATCCTTTTGGAGGAGCATTAGGAGTTGATGGTAAATCCAGGACAAATGCATGCCACCAACAATAACAATGGGTAATAGAATTGGAGGTGGTATTGGTCTAAAATGATTATGATGCATGATTTTTGTTAAGGGTTTATTGTATTTTGTATTAAATGACTCATATTGGACCCTAATTATTATGATTTAGTAGGCCCAACATTAATGAATACACCCTAAATCGTGCACCTACATAACCAAATTGATTGTTATAACAATCCACTATCACATTGAGATAGTAATAACAACACACAAGATCATCAAAAAACATATTTTATGTTTTATGCATCATGTGTGAAGATGCATACTTTTCATTTCATGTTTCGTGAGGAAAACCTTATTACACTAAAATATTCAGGTGGATAGGTGAATGCTAGGGAAGGCCTTTCTTTTTAGCCTAGGTCACCTAATCATTTTGGAGTACACTATTTTGATGTACTATCTTAAGAGCCCTAAGAGAAAAATAGTGCTAAACTATGAAAAAGTAGTTATTGGAGCTCATGGAATGTAGGAACCTTTTTTTATGAATCTACAAGTAGATATGGGGTCCCTCCAATTCAAACTCTCTCAATTCTAATCAACTCAACATTTTTGATTCCAATAACAAATGAATTCTTGGAAAAAATGTCAATAGAGAGTAGTGCAAATTGGACAAAAGAATATTTTGCATTTCATGATCATAGGGAAAAATTACTATGCAAAACCATCTAGGTAAGTGGGCGAATTCTAGGGAATTCATCTATTCATTCCCCAAGATAGTCGATCATTTTGGACTACACTATTCAAACATAATCTCTTAGGATCTCTTAGTGCAAAAAATTACCAAAATATGACAAATTATTTTGCACAATATGTATCACCTAAGAAAATTATATTTAAACCTATAGGTGCACATAAGGTCCCTCCACAATAAAATCTACCAGTTTTTAAATATCCAATCCATTTGACCATGACAACAATGTTTTAGAGGTTGGAAAAACATCATTTGTGTTCAATGAAAAATTTTTGGAAGCCATATTTTACATTTCATGTATCATGGGGCAGAAATTATTTTTCCAAAACATCTAGGTGAGTGAGTGAATTATAGGGAAGGCCTCTGTTCATTTCCCAAGACAATCGATTGTTCCGAGCTACACTATTTCAATGTAGTCTCTTAAGAGGCTTAAGTGAAAGGAAATATTGAACTATGATGGACTATTTCTCTGAATTTATGGAACCTACAATTTATTTTTTCTGAACCTAAATGTGCATGTACCATCCCTCCATAGTAAATTATCTTAATCCATTTGATTGTGGCTGTAATGTTTTAGAAGTTGCAAAAGCATCATTTATGTTCAATGAAAAGTTGTCGGCAACCATATTTTATGTTTCATGTGTTGTGGGGTTGAGCCAGCTATGCCAAAAAATTTGAGTGGATATATGAACACTAGGGAAGGCCTCTTTTTGTTCCCCAAGACAACCAATCTTTCCAAGCTACATTATTCTAGTGCACAGTCTCTTAAGAGCCCTAAATACAAAAAATTGCCAAACTATGACATTGTTTCTCGTATTCCACGAAACCTACAAATTTTTCATATAAACCTATGGGTGAATCTAGGTTAATCCATAATAACATCTCTCATCTTGTTATTTCTCCAATCCCTTTGATCTCAGTGAAAATGTTTCAAAAGTTGCAAAAAGCATCATTTGCTTTCAATGAAAAGTTGTAGGAAAGAATATTTTGTGTTTTGTGCGTCATTGGGCTGAATTGACTATGCCAAAATATCTAGGTGGGTGGGTGAATTCTAGGGAAATATTTTGTTCATTCCTTAAGATATTCAATCATTTTGAGCTACACTATTCCAACATAATCTTTTAAGGCCCTTAATACAAAAAATATCAACTATGATAGACTATTTCTCAAAATCCATGGAACCTACAAATGTTCCATATGAACCTATGGGTCCATGTAGGGTCCCTCCACAATAATCTCTCTCATTTTTTATATCTCATATCCATTTGAATGCAATTAATTTTTTTGAAAAGTTGCAAAAAGTGTCATTTACATTCATTTAAAAGTTGTCAGGAGGCATATTTTGCATTCTTCATCTTGTGGGGCTCAATAGATTTCATGAACAGATCAAGGTGGGTGGTTGAACAATGGGGGAGGCATTGTTTCACACCCTATATGTCCTGATCATATCAGTCTACACTATCTTGACTGTCCCAGTGTGACAATGGTCTTTAATGTAGATTATGGCAGCTACAAACTCTTGAAAATGCTCCCTTTTAATGAAGATATCCTTCATTCTTTTATTGATATTCTAAAAACCTTAAGGAAACTTGTCAAACTTATTTTATGGTGATTTAATGAGTATTAGGGTTCAAAATGGCATTATATCCTATATGATTATCATGGTTGAGTATGATAGTGGATAGTCCTAGGGTAACAATTAATAAACCCTTAAGGTATTTGATCCCTTGTTAGTATAAGTATATCATATAACTATACATTCACAAACTATCATTATTCACTTAATCATTATGAATGGAAAGACACTTTATGAAATTATATTTTCCTATGCATGTTCCTAATTCACTCCACCTTTACATATTCAACTAAAACATTACTATACCACCTTTATATAAAAAATGGGTTTCATGATGGATCCATCTATGCTCTTTAGTGATGATTTCTCCTCTATACATAATGATATGTAAGGTAAAAAATTTATCTCCATGGTTTTTCCTTATATGATATTTTACTTATGTTTCCTTGTTTACTTATGGTTTTTTATTCTTTACAATGCTAGACTATGGTCATTGTAGGAATAAGAAAATATTTTTATGACCTAGAAATCATTAAATCATTAAAACAATAAACCTTCCACTTAGATCTATGCATAAGAAAATATAAACATAGAACAAAAATAGATAGCCAACTTCATTGATTGATTGCACTTAATTAATTACATAACTTTCATCAAGATAGTATAAATTAGCCCATATTTTATAGAGCAAGGTGAAGCAAATAAATGCATGATAGGTGGAAGCTAGTTAAATCTAAACTAGTATAATATTTTAGAACTTAACTAAAGCTAATCAAGCATGACATGTGGAAGAAAAATCAAGCTCAAATAGCATTATATACAAGAGAAAAATTATAGGGACAATTTTTCTTATGTCATTTACCTTGGGTTGGACGTGTTTGTATAATTTTTTTCTTTGGATGCAAAATTTCTAAAATTGATGAATTCATAGTCAATCATGGATAGGGTTTTTGAATATTTAGATGCAATATTGTACTCAAATTTTCTCAAATAAAATTTTAAAATCATATAGCCTACATGTGAGAACTAAAAATAATGTAACCAAAAAATAAGATAAATCAAATTTATGAGTGTCCAAATAGGTCAAGGCAAGAGGAAAACCTAGATATTTCAATAATTTTGAGCATAATAGTTGGCTTGATGTTTTAGAAAGATTCTATCAAACATTGGATTCTATAACTCCAATAGTTAGAGAATGAGATCTAAAAATGAACCTTCTCCAAATAGGACATGTGAAAAGCATAACACTAGAAATAAGAAGTTAATAAAGAGGAGTTTTAACATATCTACTTTGATACCATTAAGGAGTAAGAAAATATTCTAGTGATCTAGAAATGAGTAAAGCGACATAACCTTGTACCTACATCCATAATGCAAGATAATAAAAACATGGAGAAATAATAGACATCCAATTTCATTAAGTGAATAAATGATTAATTACACTTACATCAATTACATAGTAGAAATGAGCTCATTTGTATATGGATTAAAGGTGAAGATAATAAATGCATGAAGGATGAAAGTTAAATAAATCTAATTTAGCATGATAGGTGGAACCTAACTATTGTTGAACTAGCATATTAGGTGGTAGTTAACTAAATATTATCTAACATGATATGTGGAAGCTAACTAAAAAAAAGATAATAGATAGAATATAATTTAAACCAAACTGGCTAAGTGTCAGTCAAGTTCATAATACATAGGCATCTATTTTAATGACACAACTACCTAAGTGTGCTTAAGAAAATAGAGTGGAAAAATAAATGTAAATAAGAATAATAATATCCTAGTGAAATGGCAGGAACACCTAGCCTAGTGTGATCACTCTAGCATTCTTAGATGCTCATTCTTCATATTCTATCATGGTGTATCATCTAGAGTGATTTTTTCTCATTCTTCATTTTTTTATTATCTTTTTAGTAGTCATTCCTAGGGAATTATCCATGTGCATACTAATTATGCCTTATGTTCCTCCCTCCTTTCTTTATGTCCACAATTTCTTCAATTCTTAGCCCAAGCCATTTATTTCCCATGTCACACAACCTATAATAGGTTTAATTTTTCCTATGGCTTTATTTTTTGTCTTCTTATGTTGCATGGCATACCCTATTGACTTAATCTTAACCCATTGTTATTGATATGGCTTCTAGTATACAATATTATCATTAAATTTGGCATAATTATAAGAGAAAGGCCAAGGGAAAAACGTTATATCCTACTTATAAGACATCCCCACTTTTTGATTCCATTTCTAATTTGATTTTATCTATATTACAAAAAAAGTGACCAACCAAGACCTAGACTACGATCTAACTCATTGGAAAAGATTAAATACTAAAATAATTAGGAATTTATTGAATTACTCAAATTCAACAGATCTCCATTTTACTTGTGTAATTATTCATTTATTCAATTAATAATTTATAGATAATATGGATAACATTGGTCACAAATATTTGTATTAACCAAAAATACATATAGGCATATAGTGTTATATGTCGATAAAAGTACAAAACATGTACAAGAAAGTCATATAGGCTTACAACAAAGACATATAGGTGTATAATGCCACATATATGTGATACAAAATATATGTACAAAAATTCCATATATACATACATCAAAGGACCCTAAAATAGACACTTCCCTTTAGGGGAAGGAAAATGATGACTAGTCATCTTTGAATGTTGAATGGATGGAGATGCATATGATGATGGTTGATTTCAAACTTGCTAACTCAATCTCCTCTCTAAAATTCCTAGAGAACAAACTAAAATAATAATAAAATACACATTAATATATATAAATTGAATCATAGTGTAGACATCAGAATTTGACCACCCCCATATGGTCAAATTCATCTATTTTTATTCCTCTATCCCGCATCCCTCATATGTGTTAATTAAATAATTTATTATTTAATTAATAGTCCCATTTTTCTAAAGTTCCTAAGGTATTTAATTAAATAATTAAATACTTTATCCTTTATCCCTCTTTCCTCTTTAAATTAAATATATATTCTAATTTGTTTAATTTAGTCATTTTGTCTTTATGAGTTTAATTTAATTTTTAAATTAATTATTTCTCTCTCCTTGTCTCATCCTCCATAATTATCCTTTAATCTAGGTTAATTTAAATAACCTATGATTAAGATGTGCACATCCCTAATCAGGATTAGTGTCACATCCTCCATAACCCTCCATTTGCTCTTAATCTGCCACTAATTCGTCTAATCCCTTGTTTGCACAACCTAATAACCTAATTAGGTCAACCTAATACTTATGTCATTTATGTCATACCCCCAAGTCAACATTTTATTAATTTCTTTCTCCTTTTGGAGAAGGCAACCTCTTCCCCATGTGAATTTTAAATTCATATTTATTCCCCTAGGCCTTTTAAGGAATTTTTACCTCCTCAAATGTCTTATCACCCACATGTGGAGAATGACCTCCTTTATGAGGAGATTTTGTCCCACTCCCAAGGTACTATGTATTACCTCCACCTCATCTCCCCTTTGACACCTCACCCACCACATGGAAAGATGTGAGGGCTTGTGAATTCTCAACTCACCCTGGCCCTTTATCTTGTCCATGGTGGCTTCATCCTGACCCTCCATGGTTTAGTGGCACTTCCCCTAAAATTAGAGGAATTTTCCCTCATTTGCATTAATCAATCAAGCAAAAATTCTTTCACAATCAAGCAATTAAAAAAACACAAGCATGCAAGTATCCAAAAACCATCATTGTTGCAGCACCCTTTGCATCCATATTGTGCATCCATTGCAATACCCACTTTCATCATTGTATCCTCCATCCACTCACGATCATTTAGAGCCAAGTTTCATGTTATTTTCCATCAAAAGGAGCACACAAATCAAACGATCAATAGGGCCAACCAACTCATCAACTTGGACAAGGTAAAATACTCTCTTTTCCTTTTGTTTTGTTCAAGTTCAACTAGGCTAATCGTTGAGGTGTTGTTTGCATTTTCCTTGTTTGCATACACTTTAGTTTTGCAATTTTACACTATAAAATTCACCTACACCCTGTAATTTTCCTCCGTTCCTCCATCCTATCCATTTTCCTACGACACCGTGGCATCTTCCTTCATTTTCTATGATTAGACAACCTACACAACTTTTCCCGCATTGGGGCATCGCTTTCTAGTCCATTCTTCTATTGAGTCATCTATATTTTATTTTTCTTTGAAACATTGTTATTCTAACAGTATTTTGAAGAGGGGAAAAATGTAGACATCAATATTTGACCACCCCCATATGGTCAAATTCATCACCTTTTATTCCTCTATCTCACATCCCATATCTGCGTTAATTAAATAATTATTTAATTAATATTCTCCTTTTTCTAAAGTTCCTAAGGTATTTAATTAAATAATTAAATACTTTATCCTTTATCCCTCTTTTCTCTCTAAATTAAATAAATATTCTAATTTGTTTAATTTAGTCATTTTGTCTTTATGAGTTTAAATTAATTTTTAAATTCTTTATTTCTCTCTCCTTGTCCCATCCTCCATAATTCTCCTCTAATCTAGGTTAATTTAAATAAGCTATGATTAGGATGTGCACACCTCTAATCAGGATTAGTGTCACATCTTCCATAACCCTCCACTTGCCCTTAATCTTTCATTAATTCATCTAATACCTTGTTTTCACAACCTAATCACCTAATTAGGTAATCCTAATCCTTATGCCATTTATGGCATACCCTGAAGTCAACCTTTTATTAATTGATTTCTCCTTTTGGAGAAGAAAAAATCTTCCCCATGTGAATTTTAAATTCATATTTATTCCCCCTAGGCCTTTTAAGGAATTTTTAACTCCTTAAATGTCTTATCATCCACATGTGGACAAGGACCTCCTTTATGAGGAGATCTTGTCCCACTCCCAAAGTAATATGTAGTACCTCCACCTCATCCCCCCTTTGACACCTCACCCACCACATGGCAAGATGTGAGGGCTTGTGATTTTTCAACTCACCCTGGCCCTTGATCTTGTCCATGGTGGCTTCATCTTGACCCTCCATGGTTTAGTGGCACTTCCCCTAAAATTAGAGGAATTTTCCCTCATTTGCATCAATCAATCAATCAATAATTCATTCACAATCAAGCAATAAAAAAAAAAACAAGTATCCAAACATCCAAAAACCACCATTGTTGCAGCACCCTTTGCATCCATATTGTGCATCCATTGTAATTCCCACTTTCATTATTGCATTCTCCATCCACTCATGATCATTTAGAGCTAGGTTTCATGCTATTTTCCATCTAAAGAAGCACACAAATCAAATGATAAATAGTGCCAATCAACTCATCAAATTAGACAAGGTAAAATACTCTCCTTTTCTTTTGTTTTGTTCAAGTTCAACTAGGCTAATCGTTGAGGTGTTGTTTGTGTTTTCCTTGTATGCATACACTTTAGTTTTACAATTTTAGACTAGGAAATTCACCTGCACACATTTTTGGCAAGCCTGATGGAACCCACGTCACGGGTTTACGCTTTTACATTTGTTGTTGTTTGAATTTTGCATGTTCAAAATTCACATGCAGGGGAAAATTCGCTTTGACGGGTGAAATTTCCTATTACAGAGGTAAATTTGTAGTCAACAAAGGTAAAATTAAATTCGCCCTTTTGCAAAAAGGGGGAACTTAAAACCAAGGGCGAAGTTTCTCGAAGCAGAGGTGAACTCGTGAAGATTTCTAAGAAACATGCGAGAGTGCTCGAGTTACAGAGGCAAGACAAAATTTTCCCATTCTTCTAGAACAGGCGAGAGTGAATTCGCCCATCTTCCTAGACCACAAAATTTGACTAGAATAAATAGGTGAATTTTCCCTACACAGGGGCAAATTTGAGGTAAACCCGAAACTTAAATTTTTGATTTACAACTTCAATTTGATTTCATTTTTGGGTACTGATTAGCTAACCTGTCTATTTGTGAGTGTGTTATTTCACTAATGAATTGTGCAACTTGTCCTCGTTCATCCAAGACTGGTGGTGTTAAATTAAAGATTTATTTTTTGCAGGACAATCGATGAAAGAACCCTTTAGTTAGTCTATCTGTCGATTTACATACTAGCTAGGCACACATAGAATTAATTTAAGGGTCAATTTACATTGTTTTTTGTGTTTGGGAGTAATTTATTGATGTATCCACTCCCCTTGTGTCTTTAGGCAATTCTGGGTGACGAGAAATTGTAGCTTGCTCTAGTCTACCCAAGAGGTGGTAGTGCATCTAAGCTCTCCCCTTGCACTACGTGCAAGCCTAGGGACCAGCCAAAGTGTCTAGTATTTTCTTCCTTTAGTGGGACCTACCTAGGATTTCATCACCCGAGGGATGATTCCAACCAAGTGTTATCGGCGGGGTATATAAAGGGGGGAGTACGAAAGTTGTACCCCAATCCAATCACGTTGTGTTTAGCGAAGAGTTGAAGCTAGGTTGATACCTAGATAAGACGTGAAAAGTTGGTTTGAGTTTACAGTACCTCATTGGAGCTCCCAAATCATGTTTGTGACGGGTTGGTGTTCACGGTTGTGCCTCACGTACCTTACGTATATCGAAGTTGCACAAGATTGCCTTGTATAGCCTAGATAGTACTCGTGTTTTAGCTGCAGCTTGGTGTAGTGTAGGGGATGCACATCATACCCTAAATTTACTCACCACATGCTCCCTTGGGTTGAGATAAGAATCCTCGTGGTGGACTATGATAGTCCTCAAGTGAGAGTGTGAAGGTGAGTCTCTGGTGTTTGTTGATGACCTTGTGCCACTAAAACGCTAGCTATATGCCTTCACGAGAAAGGGTGATCCAGAGAACCACCCCGGTATCACAGAGTATTAATCGTGGGTTGTCTGATCAAGGTGGTGGGCCTACATCAAGTTTGTAAACTCTTGTCACTAATTTTTAGGATTGTACTGCCTGACGTGTCTTCATTGTACGATACCACTGCTTTTATTTTCAATTGAGTCAGTCCAACCCTTCTACCCATTGTTTGTTTTCCTTTTCCATAGTCAGCCCCTATCCTCAAAGGTGAATTTGCACAGTGGACAGGCGATTTTTCCCTGTAAAAGGGTAATTTTGCGTCTGAGTTAAGTTTAGGTCATCCCTTTGGGCGAATTTATCTTTGTCATGAATTTTCCTATGGGTCCCTTCATAAGGGACCCCATTTTTTCTCGTTCTCTGGAATAGGCGAGTTTTTCCATCCTTTAGGTGAGTTTTTAAGTCTTCACCCATCAAACTCACCTGTTTCCATAGCATAGGTGAATTTTCCATCATCTGGGGCGAACCTACTATCCATAGGGGTGATCCAGTTTTTGATTTGAGTCCTCTCGTCTGTACATCCCTCTAGATAGGCGAACCTATTGTCTATACGGGTGAATTTTTTTTTGTATCTGTCTCCTCCATTTGTACAAGTCAAGTTTTAGGTGAATTTGTTTGTCAATTAGGCGATACTTTTTTTAGGCAAGTTCGTTCCCATCCATATTGTTCAAGAAATAGGCAAATTTTTCATCCCCATTGGGTGATCTTTCTAATCAAGTCCGCCCATTCTCCTATGGTCTTCTAAGATTTTAGGCGATTCTACTTCACTTAGAGGTGATTTTGTCAAATTTTGGGTGAGCCTGCATTTAGACAGGTGAATTTGCAAATTAGGTTCGCCCATTTTTGGTCTATCCCTCAGGTTTAGGAAAATTTGCATCACAAGTTTTCCCATCCTTTTGTCTCCCTCAGATATAGGCAAATTTTCTTTGCGGATTCGCTCCTTTCTTGTAGGTCCTTTAGATAGAGGTGAATTTGAGTTTCCCAGATAGATGAGTTTGATCAACATAGACAAATTTGCTTTCCCTGAATAGGTGAAGTCATGACCTAAAGAGGTGAATTTGTGCTAAATAGAGGTGTATGTGCTGCCCATACAAATTCTAGAGAGTGAATCCTTCTGGCCATTGAAATCTTGTTGTTTTCCATGTCCTTTACCGTGATCATTTTTTATTCATTATCCATCTTCCCATAATCAATACTTTAGTTCATCAACATTTTCCAAAAGTCATCGATTCACCAATCAAATCACTTAGTTGCCTCTTAGATCATTCCTAGGTTACATTTTCATCATTGGTTCATCAATTCCAATCCTCTAGAATTTTTCTTAGAGGTTTTAATCCAAGTTGGATTAGGTTTCTGATTCTGATCGTCATCATCCACATCTTCTTAGGATTGTCATCTGTCCTGAGTCAGTAAATCATCTTTGGCCCAATCAATCTACTTCAATCTTGAGGTAGATTCGATGTTGTAATCATCCATTTTGCAGTTCAATTCAATCAATCAACACCTTACATCATCTAGTTAAATCTCTGAACTTAGTTTAGAATTGGTTTCATCAGCCCAATCCAATCGATCATCCAATCATTTTAATTGTCTCATCTCATCAATCAATCTAATCGGATCCAATCACATCCTCTATCTAATCGATCAATCATTCAATCGATTCATCATCATATCCAGTCAATCCCTTAATCCTCACTTAGGTCATCCTTTCACTACATCTTAGGGCATAGTGTCATCCTAGTCACCTCATAGTTTTACATTTTCATGCCCGTCACTCGATCACAAATAAAGAAGCTCACGGTAGAACAACATGTTCAAGGTATCCAACCTAACATCCCTCAGTATCCTAATAACATTGGTTTATCACAATCCACTACTGAAGTTCACACCACATTTATTCCTATTGATGAGAGAATGCTCAATCAACTTGAGGTCACAATTGATGAGTACCTTAGCAATCCCACCAATCTCCAAATGAAAGATTACCTCCTTAATGAGCGTAGGGATAAAATCCTCACCACACTTATCATGAAAAGCATCAAACCACCATCGAGATTTGAGTTATCCAAATATGTCAATACGCCACCTCTTGTGCCTCCTGTGTCTCAAGACCCCCAAAAATCATAGAACGCTCTAGGAAATTCTTACATCCTCGAGGGTCCACCCATGGATAATTGGTATCAGCCTGGGTTTGGTAATGTCATGATGTATCAGGTCATATACCCCCCTCAGATTCTAATTTCAATCACAAGAGCATCACCTGATCTGAATGATCCCCTTGCTTATGGTATGCCATAAATACCAAACATGTTCAAGTAGCTAATACCTCACAAAGGCCATAGAATACCCCTCCACAACAATCAATCCCCAATGCTATATTTGTGCCACAAGGTGCACCTCATCCTCTTGAACAGTCCAATCAGGATAATCAAGGCAACAATAAATGCTCTTTTACTACTTTTAGAGCCCTTAAGTGCCATTTTCAATAGGATTCTTCAAGTGAGTTATCCAATCACGTATCTTATGACCAAGCCTTTTGATGAGTCCAAACCAAAGCCAGCTTGGTACAAGGAGAATGAATATTATGACTTTCACAAGATCAAGGATCATTCCACTAACAAGTGTCAGGGACTTAAAACATATGTTGAAGATCTCATAGATTGCAGAGACATATTAGTGGATGCTAATCAGACAACCTCATCCAATGCTCAACTACAAATATACCAAAAAACCTTCCCAAAACACAACTAGGGTGCCAGTACATCTAATGCTAATCTTGAGTCAAGTAATAACAACAATCAAAACAACAACACCGAAAATGTCAGCTATAAAAATGTGCCTTATAACTATGATGGTATAGTTATGTGCATTAGCCAAGTAGAGCCTCACATATCCATGATTTGTGTTAAAGGAAAAGATCCACAATGTGTAGTTACAACTCATCGCACCCGTATCTTTGTTTTTGGTCCTTCCACATCAGCCCAACCGACTCTTGTAAGTTCTTAGTATAATATTATTGATCACCTAGGAAAGATTCCTACCTAAATATCCATCTTGGATTTGCTCAAGTCTTCTCCTATCCATCAAGAAATCCTAACCAAATCTTTACAGGATACTCATGTACCTAATGACATAGATCCTACTCAGTTCCAAGCCTTAGTAGGACACCTGTCATTAACCTATTAGTTGGTCTTTAGTCAAAATGATATGCCTTCTATCGACTCAAATCATAACCATCCCCTTCACATTGAGGTCCTCGTAGCCCATCATAAATTCAAAAGGGTCTTGGTAGATAATGGCTCTACCCTTAACCTTTGTACATTGAAGTTCATAAAATAGATTGGGTACACCCATACTGACTTGAACAACTAGGTTATCACCATAAAAGCATATGATAATGTAGAAAGGGACTCTGAAGGAATTATCTATCTTCCCATTGAGGTTGGCCTTGTAGTTCAATATACCACATGCCATGTCCTAGATATGGACCTTCCATACAATCTCCTTCTTGTTTGCCCATGGATCCATGCCATGTAGGTTGTCTCGTCCACTCACCATCAATGCCTGAAGTTCCCTTTCAATCGGATGGAAGTAACTATACATGTTGATCCACAACCATTTGAATATTGTCATGCTTTGGAAGCTTCCTCCCCCCACTCTCATTACTATCCAAGAGTTGAAGTGGGGGCACCTCAGGCCTCATACTTCAATCCATATTCCAACCTATCATCCAATACACCATCCATTCCATCCTCCACTTCTGAATCCACAATCACCAAGGTACAAATAATAGACAAAGGTTGTGGTGAGTACTAGATGCACACAACTTTGAATGTGGAAAACATGCCACCATCTCCTTGTACGTATGGTCAACCTTCTCAGTCCACACCAAAAGAAGAAGAGAAGACAATCACACACAACTCCAAGAATGTGGGGTCTAGCACTTTCTAATCTCCTGGGGTATGACAAGATCAACCAAAAGATGATATCAATCAGTGAATATACCGAGAAGAGTCTGAACCTATTCCCCCTCTTAAGGAGTATTCTAGGAGACTTATCCTTGTGCCTCTAAGTTAGCTAAAAAATATAATTATCAAGGGGGAGGCCTCGACATAGAAGAACAATGAAGACAAAAACTTATTGATACTCCTATGCGACCAAGACATTTGGGCTTAATATGTGACACAAAACAAAAGGGTCCCGCACCATCAACTAATGGCTCTAATAATGTTAGTGTGGAAAATGGTCTCCTTGGGGACATAACCGAAGAAGAGTTCATCATACTCGCCTATGGTGATGCAGATCTCTCATCCATTTTTGACCACCTATATGTGTTTTCCATTAGCCTTTCCATTTGGCATCCTGAGCTTATTAATTGAGACTTACGAGGTAATGCACCTATCGATACCTTTCCTTCAGTGGACACCTATGTAAACCTTATGGGATAGGGGGAAGATGAACACCCTAACTGCAAAAGTAAGAAGAAACAAAATAAAAAAGGGTTATCTAGTGAAAACCTCTTTGAGGCACTTCTTGACTCATCAAAATTCAAAATAAAGGGTGTATCCGATAGTGAAAACCTCAATGATGTGCTAGAGGATGGGGATGTTCATCTTCCCCTTGTTGGAAATTAGTTGTTTGAACGGTCCTCTATCTTGATCAAAGAAACTCAAGAAGTCAACTTGGGAACAATTTTTTTTCCTAAGATTACATATGTAGCCAAGTCATCATCAGAGGAAGAGCATGCTACCATTGTCAACCTATTGTGAGAAGGAATCATCAATTTTGCATGGAATTATTCAGATATGCTAGGTCTAGATCCTACCTTAGTGGTACACAATTTGGATGTTCACCCAGATGCAAAACCTATCAAATAGAAGCTAAGAAAGATGCATCCACAAGTAGCTCTCCTTGTCAAGAAAGAGCTAGAAAAGTTGCTAGAAGTTGGTTTAATCAAGTCGATCGAATATTCAGATTGGATATCCAACATGGTGCCCATCACCAAGCCAAATGGGAGTATTAGGATCTGCACATATTTTCGAGATCTCAATAAAGCTTGTCCTAAAGATGATTTCCCTCTACCAAACATTGACATGCTAGTGGATCTTACGATAGGACATGAGATGCTATCCCTTATGGACGGTTTCGTTGGATATAATCAGATCATAATTGCATTAGAGGATCAACATAAAACTGCCTTCACCACCTCTTGGGGCACCTTCTGCTACAATTTCATGCCCTTTGAACTTAAAAATATAGGGGTAACTTATCAGTCTGCCATGACTGTTATCTTCCATGACCTCATTCATATCATAATGGAAGATTATATTGATGACTTATTGGGGAAGTCTAGAACAAGAGAAGAGCATCCTAAGATCCTAAAGAAAGTATCTGAGCATCTAGAGCATTATAAGTTGCATCTGAATCCAAATAAATATGTGTTCAGAGTCACATCTGGGAAGTTGTTGGGTTTCACCATCTCTAGGAGGGGTATAGAGGTAGATCCAACAAAGGTCAAAGCTATAATGGAAATTCTCCTGCTGCATAACCTCAAGCAATTAAGAAACCTCCAAGGGAAGTTACAATCCATCAGACGGTTCATAGCTCAATTAGCCAAAAAGTGTCAATCATTTACACATTTGCTACGTAAAGACACTACCTTCAAGTGGGATCTTGAATGTCAGCAAGGCTTTGACAAAATTAAATAATACCTAGCTCATCCACCCATCTTGATGCATCCTATTCCAGGTAAACCACTCTTGTTGTACATCTTGACTACATAAGTTGCACTGTGGGCACTATTAGCTCAACATGATGAGTCTTCTAAGGAGCATTCAATTTATTAAAACAGTCAAATATTGGTGGGCTATGAACTCAATTACTTTCCAATGGAAAAATCTTTTCTGATAGTTGTCTTCAGTTTGTAGAAACTTTGTCATTACATGCTCAGTCATCCTGTCAAGATGTTATCAAAAGTTGATCCACTTAAATATTTGTTGTCCATAAATTCTTTGACTGATCACATGTCCAAGTGGGTCATGTTACTGAGTGAATTTGACATAGAGTACATGGACCATAAGGCGATCAAGGGACAAGTCATAGAAGATTGTTTGGTCGATGCCCTTTTGGTTGACGCTTACCCTTTGGTAGCTGAGTTTCCAGATGAAGAAGTCCTCACAGTAACAAAAGCAGATACATGGACGCTCTATTTTTATGGGTCTTAAACACATAATGGAGCTAGAGAAAGTGTTTTATTCATCACTCCACAAGGTGACTACATACCGAAGTCATTCAAATTATCATTTCCATGCACTAACAATATCGAAAAGTATGAATCTCTTATCACTGGCCTTAGAATCACCATTTAATGGAACATCACTCATCTACGAGTCTTTGGTGATTCCCAACTGATTATCAAACAAGTCAATGATGAGTTTCAGATGAAGGATGACAATTTTTTCCCTACAAGTGCATGGTAGATGAGTTTAAAAAATATTTCACCTTCATCCAATTTGAACAATTCCCCAAATTTCAGAATAAGGCAGTGGATGTGATGGCTACAATCGGTTCTCTCATTGATATGCCTAAGGATGAACGGGCTATGAGTTCCTCATTGAAAAACTTCTAATCCTAGCATATGACATCCCTGAGAGAGATGTTGTGCAACATCTTAGGTCCTAAATCCCCTTGGTACCACAAAATTTACACTTATCTCCATGATAATATCCTCCCATCTGACCTTACACAAAACCAACGTAAGTCCTTCATCCAATGTACCTCTCGCTATACCATCATAGGAGATATGCTTTATCATTATGGGCATGATGCAACTCTTCTTAGGTATCTGAAAGAATCAAAATCTCACATTGTGTTAGAGGAAGTACAAAGTGGTGTCTGCGGGGCCCATTCTAATGGCATGGCCTTAGCCAAAAGGATTCTTAGAGTGGGTTACTATTGGCTTACCATGGAGCATGAATCTTGCGAGTTTGTGAATAAATTCCTACCCTATCAACAACATGCAAATTTGATACATGCTCCTACCCAAGATTTGCAACCAATCATAGCATGATGGCCCTTTCCTAAGTGGGGTTTTGACTTGATTAGAAAGATATATCCTCCATCTTTTGACAGTCACACTTTCATAATCACCACAACTGAATACTTCACCAAGTGGGTGGAAGCAATTCCACTCTCTCAAATTATAGGTATTCAGATCTCCAAGTTCATCCTTTTCCATATCCTCTGCAGGTATGGAATCCCATCCACCATCATCAATAATAATGGAAAGCCTTTTAAAAATCAGTTTATGAAACACCTTTGTGAAACTTATCACATCCAACATCATTGGTCTACCCCCTATTACTTGCAAGGTAATGGTCAAGTGGAAGCTACCAAAAAAACCCTGATCAAGATCCTCAAAAAGGTGGTTAATAATACTGGTCGAGATTGGCATCTCCATCTTCATCCCATCTTTTGGGCCTACCACACATCCATTCACACTCCCAATGACGCCACTCCATACTTTCTCATTTATGGTGTTGATGCCATCTTGTCGATCAAAGTCAAGATCCCATCACTTAGAATATCTCTAAAGAACCTCATAAGTGATGAAGATGCTCGGGTTGCACAACTCAGTTAGTTGGAACTCCTAGATGAAAAGTGGATCAAAGCATACAATCATCTACAAGCATATCAACATCGTCTTAGGAGGAGCTACAATAAAAAGGTCTGTCCTCGATAGTTTAATGTTGGTGATCTAGACCTCAAGGATAATCAACATACTCAACAAGATCGAGACAAAAAGGGAAAGTTTGAGGCAAATTGGCTAGGACCCTATGTTGTCACAACTAAATATGGTTCTGGTGCATATAGGCTTGCTACACCTGAAGGATAGCCCCTAGAAGAGCCTATCAACATCATGCATTTGAAAAGGTTTTATGCCTAAGTCAACTTGGTTATCCTTTCCTGAAAAAATCCAAAAAAAGTAAAAAAATCATCAAAAATCCCAAAAAAGCAAAAATCATCAAAAATACAAAAAAAGTAAAAAATATTTAAAAATTCAAAAAAAATCTAAAAATAGTAAAGAGAAATAATTCATCCTATGGTGAAAACCACTCTTCGTGGTGCCTTGGATAAGTACATTTGGTGAAAACCTAGGAACAAGCGCCATTCGTAGAGGGCTTAATCATTATCTACCTTGCATTCTAGTTACTTTATGCTTCCATCCATCTTATCCTCACATCCTATCCCTGCATCTAATCGATCCTATCCTCCCATCAACATCCCGTAATCCGTCGCTTGGTATATTGTGATTGAGCATTGGATGATTAAAATTTCCTATCTAAAATCTCGAGCTTTTATCCTTAATCTGAGCTTGTCATCGCTTGTATATCGTGTCCCATCCTCGGTCTCGCATCATCACTTAGGGTCCTTCATTGTTTCGTTCCTCATTAGGTCTCATCTTGCACTTTCATCCGTTTGGTTTAAATTAAGGTGTGAGCAGTCAGATTCGATGTTCATGACATGACGGGAAGTTATTAAGATTTAAGGGTGACGTTAATATACTGATTCATGGAAGGGTTGGCAAAAAAATCTCTTTGCCCAAGGAAAACATCCTTATTAGTTGCTAGTATCTTAAATAGTATGGTCTACATGTTGATTTGGATTTTTTTGTGTTAGTCGCTCATCATTCATCTATCTGGTCCCATATTTTATCATTGGTCCTTTTGTCGAACTACGTTGCCCCTATGCTTTCATGTAGGCAAGGTCGATCATTTGATCAGCCCTTGAGGCATTTGTCTATCCAATCTTTTTCATCCATTGAGATCTCCATTATCCTCTTTCCACTTTTATCCATGGTCAGTTGTTGGTCTCTTATTGAACTATGAGGACTCTATGCTTTCACATAGGCAAGGGTAATCTTTGATCAACCCCTGAGCCCCTAGATCTTTAGGGTGTGTCTTGTTGTCTTGTCGTGTCATCAGGTATGTCCCTATCCTAGCTGGTACTTGAAACCAAGGTCACTAGTATTAGGAGCTTCAATTAGTTTTGAATGTACCACATCATGTCGATCATCTAGTTTAGTTTCCATATTTGGTCTTAACAGGATGCATCCTTCTTAATCGGACCGCATCAATCCCATCCACCCTTTTGATCCTGTGGAAAAGGAAATTTGAGATTTATTGCGATATTTTGATGCTTTTGACATTTTGTTTATCATTTGAGCTTCCTATTTACTTCATCAGGGTTTCCATGATCCACCATATCATGGTGCACTTTGACTGGTAAACATAGGGGCATATCTTGATCTTTTGTCTATTTTTGTCTTCTTGGTTGTCCTGCCTAGTACCCACCAAGATCCCTGCGGTCTCGTGTTATGCTAAGGAATCCTTTGTGTTTGTGGTTATCCCAATGCATGGCCCAACCAAAACCCTCATGGTTTTGGGGTATTGGGATAGTATTATTGTTTGTTGTGTTTGTTTCATTCATTAGACACTAATCTACCTTGGTTCCTCATACCCTGGCATATCGTGTATTGTGCTATAGAAAAAATTAGTGCTCCATAGGAAAAATAGCATTGGGATTGCATTTCATACCTCATCCCATTGCATTGCATTTATGCCCCTTCTTTTTCCAGCCTGTAACTAGTGATTTTGGTTGTGCAAACATTCATCTCCCATATCCTTTTCTTCTCAGGATTCATATGGTTTTGACAGGTGCAATATCACGTCTGCCACCTCACCCATCATCCCTCTTTTTGATAGTGATTACAGGGAAAGTACTTGCCATAAGCTAAAGAAACCATGATACACAAATAAAGGAGGCCTGTTAATGCCTTCCATCACTATGCAAGCCCTTATTTACACTCGAGTTCGTGATAATTTAATCCAAATATTCATGTTTTTAAGGAATTTAATTACACCCATCATTCATGTAGGCTTGCATGTCATTTATAACGTCGACAATACCAAGGTCATCTTTGCTATCAAATCCTTAGTCTATGACGTACAACACGAGAAAAGCGATACATAACTATAAGTAAAAGCATGGATGTCATAGAAACAGGTGAATCCAATCATTAATTAATCTTGATCGATGTCATATTACACACAAAGAGTACAATTTCATCCCAAATGACGTCAATATCATCTCATCTTGCATCTCAAGTTCATTCATTGCATTTCATCTCATTTTGCATTTATCATTACCATATTCATTTTAAGTTGTTTGGATTGACATAGATTTGTTATTCTAAGCACCTTAAGTTAGGTTCATTTTATTATTATTTCATTACATAATAGTCCATCTCATTACATACCTTGCATTATATCACATTCATTTTATTCATCCATAATATTAGTACATTTGCATACATATATTATCACATCCATCACATTGCATTTCTATAACATACATTAAATCATAATAATCTAGCACAAATATGCATCACATTTTTTGAATCAATCACAAGGATTTCTAAGCATATCCATTACAAGCACGAGTTTTTTATCTCCATGCATACATCACCACCTACATCACGAAGCATTAGTACCATGGTAATAGTATATAATCTATCACATCCTGCATCACAAATTATTAGGCATAATGCATATCATCCACATAAGCATATCACTTAAATCATCATATATGAATACATATATCATAACCATTTGCATATCCCATCATAAACCATGTCCATATACACATACATAAATAAACATCCATCGCAAATAATGTTAATAAGGGCCATCACATAGTATATAAATGTCAAAATATCATGCCCATAACAAAGTCCATAATAAAGTCCATCATAAATCATAAATACATATCTATCATCAATCATCAAATAAAATACAGGTACAAAAGCTCTACTCAAATATAGAAACCGTATCAATGAATAGAATGATCCATGTATGATCTATGTTGTGGAACCTGTGGACTTGTTCTCTATCCCCTGTCCATAGACCTTGCACCTATCAAAAATTAGAATCCTATCACTCCTATCCTCTCTATTATGTGTTGGCTCCATCTGATCTCTGAGGGGAGTCTAGCATTGATCCTCTATGTGGGGGAGTCTCTCGGTAGCTATTGTACCCTCGTGTGTGTGTCCCTCCTAAATATGATGGTTCTGGAATCTATGGTACCACTTAGATGTATGGAGGTACATGACGTGTGGGATCTGGAACCTCTCTAAAGTAAGCCCCCATGTAGTAGTTGGCCTCTCTCATATACTCATCCCTCTTCACTGCCTTTTCCCTCGTCATGTCCCTCTCTACCTTATAGTTGTCTCATAATCTAGCCAAGTATATCCTTTCTTGGTCCCATGCATCCTATGCCATCATTAGCTGGTCTATCTGTGCCTGCATCCATGATATTTCTTGCATTATCGAATCCCTCTCCCCCTGCAGAGCCTGCACCTGTGCCTTTGTTGTCTCTATTCTCTCTAAGATGGCCCTTGTGTCCCCCATCACTACCTCTACACACGTTTTCCTATCCTGGAGTTCATCCCTCTCCCTTCTTAGCTCGTATCTCTCCCACCACGCCTCATCTCTCTCCTTTTGCACGACATCCCTCTCCTCTGACATCTTGGAAGCCTCATCTATGAGAGGCCCATAATCCATCTATCCCTCCTCCTACAACCTATCTACATTTGTCTGTAATCTGTTTCGATCTTCCTTTGACTCCTTGAGCTTTTCTCTGCAATCCTAAGTCTCACTAGAGCTCCTGTTAGTTGTATTTTTGGATCCTCAGGCAGAGTTGGTACATACATTACCATTGCGAGTGGCTCCACCTATGCAATATCCATATCCATGGGTTGGTGCTGCTCTCCCACATCCTCCATCTCTACATCCTCCCTACCTCCCCTCTGCTGTTAGCCTCTTCTCCTACCCCTCTGTCGTTGCCCTGCCAGTCTCCTCTCATCCTCTGAATCATAGTCTAGTGCCCCTAAGATTGGGTGCACCGTCATAATCCGCCCTGGTCTATGCTCTGTCCACCATGCAAAGTATCAAACCATCATCCTTGCATCTTTCACCCCTCCCATCCCTAGATATGGTACCAACTATACATCCTCCCACATCTATATCACAAATTTTTTCATGATCGGATCACCCCATAGGCACTCCTGGCTAATCCGACAAAATCTCTGAGGACTTGGCGGGATATCCTGTTGCACCCCAAATTGCCTCGTCACTATGTTTGGTCTATGAAGCTCCACAATGTGTAGGTCTTGCCCAATCAAGTACCATAGTATGAAAAATCAGCCCCTATACCTCCTCTCATCCCCTCTCCACCCAACAAATCATCACTGCTAATAGGGTCTCCATATAACTTGATCCCTCTACAGGTCATCCAACATCCTCCCCCATCCTCCCAAGTCACTCACATCCAATTAGTTCAAGCACTAGTTGTACTCTATCCCATACTAGTATGATACTGGTAGTGTCTCATCTTGTTCCCCTACTATCAATATCCTTGGCCTCGCCATGCTAATATGCTCCTAGGCCCATACCTAGACAAAAGTCACATGTGTGATGTTGAGGCATCTCCTGTAGCAGACCACTTGCATGTCCCGATAGAGTTGTGCCAACACGCATGCACCCCAATCAAACTCCCCCTCTCTCCTCTCCACAATATGCCAAACAACCTCAATGATATTGAGGCTAAAAAATTATCTGCTCTTGTCTAGTAATAAAATCCCACTAATCAGGTCATAGAGATATAATGGCAGTGTAGGTACCTCCAATCCCAAATGCCCGTCCAAGCCTAGCTCTCCCCCCTGAATAAGGATATTTTCTCATCCGAAGATCACCCATAAGCTATTGTCTCCCTCTCTCCCTTGGCTCCATGTCTAGCTCACCAAGTTCCCTCTGATGGGAAACTGAAGTATCCTCCACACATCCTCCAATGTCACTGTCATCTCCCCTATCGAGAGATGGAATTTCAAGGTCTCTGAGCTCCACCTCTCCATCAATGCAGTCAATAATGCCCGATGTGCCCTATTGTTGGGATACCCCAACATGTGCAATAACCCTGCCTATGCCAACACCTTGTAGTCCTGGGCATTCATCGCACCGATGGTCACCTCCAGCACCGCTGAATGTCACTCTTTAGTCCTCAACATCTTGATGTTCTGCATCCACACAAAACTGTATGTCAGTCTTTCATCAATTTTATTTCTTTTTATATAATTTTTCCCCTACCCCAGGTTTCTGGCGAATTCTCCCCTGTGTCGAACGAATTTGCCCCTATTCCAACCCTTTTTTATGAATTCACCCATTTAGATAGCGAATTCGCCCCTTTTCTTCAAAAGTTAAATTTGACCATTTCGATGGCGAATCCACCCCTTTTCTTCACCCATCGAATTCGCCTCTCCTCATGGTGAATTCTCCCTTTTCCCCGTGTCCTCGAATTCACCCCTCCTCATGGTGAATTCGCCCCTTTCCCACTATCCTCGAACTTGCCTATTTTTATGGAAAATTTGCCCCTTTTTCCCCGTGATGTGCGATTTTGCCTCTTCCATTGGTGAATTCGCCCTTTTCCTTGACATTGCATGAATTCACCTATTATCAGGGGGAATTCACCTTTTCCCATCCAAGGCGACTGCATTGTTGCCCCTATCTCTTTTCGCCCCTCGACGGGAAAATTTTCCCCCTGTCGAGTGAAATTGAATTTGCCCTTTCTCATTTGGGGAAATTTTAAAATTGCCCCTTTCCCAGGTGAATTCACCCCTACAAAAGGCGAATTCGCCTCTTTCTCGGTCACCCTCTTCGATGGACGAACTCGCCATACAGATGGGTGAATTCGCTAGCCGCGACGAGTTCATACCCTCCCAGTCGGGTTTCTAAAATCCAAAATTAAAATGCATAAAAAATTAATCCAATTAAAATTAGAAAGTTGGGTTTTGGATCTACTTGGCGGGGTACCACACGCTCGTAGTAGAACTCGTGCACCTCCTGGCCTTGGTGGATGAGCTCATCATCCATGAACTTCTCATCCTCGCTCGACCCGTCAACCATCCTCGTCACCCTCTTTCTCTCTCTCTCTTGCTGAGTCAATTGCTAAGTGTGCAAATGGTAAATAGTAATTTTGAAATTTACTATTTATAATTTCTAACTTTTGCACCTTTTTAGCCTTTTAAATTTTGGGTAATTTTTACCCTTTATTTAACCTCTTTTTAATTCCTCCATCCCTTTTCTTCTGCGGGCCACCATTTGCACCTCGTTTTTCTATTTTCCTCCATTCAAAATATTTTCTTCATGGTTATTCGTGCTCTATCGTGTGGTACCCTCCATTTCTCCATATCAAGAAGTCGTTTGGGGCCCCTTTTTCTTCCCCATCCACCCTCTTGAGTAGGCATACCCTATCTTTTTACTTCGTTCCTCCATCCTGTCCATTTTCCTTGCGACACCGAGGCATCTTACTTCATTCTCTATGATTAGACAGCCTACACAACTTTTCCCGCGTTGGGGCATCACTTTCTAGTCCATTCTTTTAGCAAGTCATCTATATTTTACTTTTTCTTCAAAACACTATTATTCTAATAGTATTTCGAAGATGGGAAAAATGTAGACATCAAAATTTGACCAACCCCATATGGTCAAAATCATCCCTTTTTATTCCTCTATCTTGCATCCCTCATCTGCGTTAATTAAATAATTTATTATATAATTAATATTCCCCATTTTTTAAAGTTCCTAAGGTATTTAATTAAATAATTAAATACTTTATCCTTTATCCCTCTTTCCTCTCTAAATTAAATAAATATTCTAATTTATTTAATTTAGTCATTTTGTCTTAATAAGTTTAAATTAATTTTTAAATTCATTATTTCTCTCTCCTTGTTTCATCCTCCATAATTCTCCTCTAATCTAGGTTAATTTAAATAACCTGTGATTAGTATGTGCACACCCCTAATCAGGATTAGTGTAACATCCTCCATAACCCTCCACTTGCCCTTAATCTCTCATTAATTTGTTTAATCCCTTGTTTGCACAACCTAATCACCTAATTAGGTCAACCTAATCCTTATGCCATTTATGGCATACCCCAAGTCAACATTTTATTAATTGTTTTCTCCTTTTGGAGAAGGCAACCTCTTCCCCATGTGAATTTTAAATTAATATTTATTCCCCCTAAGCCTTTTAAGGAATTTTTAACTCCTTAAATGTCTTATCACCCACATGTGGACAAGGACCTCTTTTATGAGGAGATCTTGTCCCACTCCCAAGGTACTATGTAGTACCCTCCACCTCATCTATCATTTGACACCTCACCTTCCACATGACAAGATGTGAGGGCTTGTGATTTCTCAACTCACCCTGGCCCTTGATCTTGTCCATGGTGGCTTCATCCTAACCCTCCATGGTTTAGTGGAACTTCTCCTAAAATTAGAGGATTTTTCCCTCATTTGCATCAATCAATCAAGCAACAATTCATTCAAAATCAAGCAATCAAAAAACACACAAGAATCCAAGCATCCCAAAACCACCATTGTTTCTGCACCCTTTGCATCCGTATTGTGCATCCATTGCAATACCCACTTTCATCATTGCATTCTCCATCCACTCACGATCATTTAGAGATAGGTTTCATGCTTTTTGCCATCAAAAGGACCACATAAATTAAACAATCAATAGGGCCAACCAACTCATCAACTTGGACAAGGTAAAATACTCTCTTTGTCTTTTGTTTTGTTCAAGTTCAACTAGGCTAATTATTGAGGTGTCGTTTGTGTTTTCTTTGTTTGCATACACTTTAGTTTTACAATTTTAGACTATAAAATTCACATATACCATGTCATTTTCCTTTTTTTCTCCGTCCTATCCATTTTCTTGAAACACCGTGGCATCCTCCTTCATTTTCTATGATTAGACACCCTACATAATTTTTCCCGTGTTAGGGCATTGCTTTCTAGTCCATTCTTCTATTAAGTCATCTATATTTTATTTTTCTTCAAAACACTGCTATTCTAACAGTATTTCAAAGAGGGGAAAAATGTAGACATCAAAATTTGACCACCCCCATATGATAAAATTCATCCCCTTTTATTCTTCTATCCCGCATCCCTCAAATGTGTTAATTAAATAATTTATTATTTAATTAATATTCCCCTTTTTCTAAAGTTCCTAAGGTATTTAATTAAATACTTTATCCTTTATCCCTCTTTCCTCTCTAAAATAAATAAGTATTCTAATTTTTTTAATTTAGTCATTTTGTCTTTATGAGTTTAAATTAACTTTTAAATTCATTATTTCTCTCTCCTTATCCCATCCTCCATAATTCTCTTCTAATCTAGTTAATTTAAATAACATGTGATTAGGATGTGCACACTCCTAATTAGGATTAGTGTCACATCCTCCATAACCCTCCACTTGCCCTTAATCTATCATTAATTCATCTAATCCCTTGTTTGCACAACCTAATAACCTAATTAGGTCAACCTAATCCTTATTCCATTTATAGCATACCCCCAAATCAATATTTTATTAATTGCTTTCCCCTTTTGGAGAAGGTAACCTCTTCCCTATGTGAATTTAAAATTCATATTTATTCCCCCTATGCCTTTCAAGGAACTTTTAACTCCTTAAATGTCTTATCTCCCACATGTGGACAAGGACCTCCTTTATGAGGAGATCTTGTCCCAATCCCAAGGTAATATGTAGTACCTCCACCTCATCTCCCCTTTTACACCTCATCTTTCACATGGCAAGATGTGAGGGCTTGTGAGTTCTCAACTCATCCTGGCCCTTGATCTTGTCCATGGTGGTTTCATCCTGACCATCCATAGTTTAGTGGCACTTCCTCTAAAATTAGATGAATTTTCCCTCATTTGTATCAATGAATCAAGCAACAATTCATTCACAATCAAAAAACACACAAGCATCCAAAAACCACCATTTTTGCAACACCCTTTGCATCCATTGTAATACCTACTTTTATCATTGCATTCTCCATCCACTCACGATCGTTTAGAGCTAAGTTTCATGCTATTTTCCATCAAAAGGAGCACAAAAATCAAATGATCAACAGGGCCAAAAAACTCATCAACTTGGACAAGGTAAAATACTCTCTTTATCTTTTGTTTTGTTCAAGTTCAACTAGGATAATCATTGAGGTGTTGTTTGTGTTTTCCTTGTTTGCATACACTTTAGTTTTGCAATTTTAGACTAGGAAATTCACTTGCACACATATAGAATTCAACATATAGTAAAATAATTACTTACTGCATATTGATAATCTATCTAGATTGATTTTTTCAAGTCTACATTCATAACAAGGGAACATTCACAATCTAGAGTTATAAAGCCTTGTGACAAGAATCAAGATAGAAATTAAACTACAAATGAATATCATTCATAATTTCAATAATAGACAGATAAAACAACAAATATAATCTGAAATTTTCTAATTTGGATCATACCTCTATCAAAGGCATCAAATATGATACTCCTGTGGCAACACCATGATCCATTGTGGTACGGATACCAAGATGAGTATCAACTAATGTTAGCATATAAAAATGAAATACATTATTCAATTACCAAAATCTACCTAACATTATTTTACAAACCATTAATGGTTAAAAATAAACAAGCTTACCTCAATGAAAGATCGATGACCACCTTGATTGGAAGGTGTTGATGCCGAAGGTCAAATATTATGATGTTCAACATCTAATGCGAGTTATAAGATTACCATTCATATAAGGTTAAACTATTCACATGTATTATATTTATTGTTTCTTTAATAGACATATACCTATGGACTCGACATCATCATGTGATTAGGTGGTGGAGGTATGTTAGACATAAATTGAACACTCTGAGCCTAAAATTTTATTATAATCAATCTAGTAATTTAGTTAATATTTTATTTCTAATAAATTGTATTTGAACTTTTTGAAATTTATCTAACTATTAATATCATATGTTTCATTCAATAAATCATATGTGAGAACCATATGATCTACTATAGATGCATTCTAGCCACGTGCATATTGATTATCCTCATACCGATAAAGACGAACAAACCCACAATTTTGAAATAAGTGAGGTAGATATTGAGGCCTGGAAGACTCACCCACATCACCTTGTGCTAGAGGCCTAGTGTGTTGTATAAGGGTTTGATTCAAAAAGCTAATGGACTTTCGAGTCTCCACCTCAACACCCTCCACAATAGAAGGGATAGTGACATGCTCAAACTCTAGTCTAGCTAGGGGTTTTGGTGTCTGGTTTTGGGCATGTTGTGCCTCCAATCTATCTTGTGTGGAGCCCCCACCTCCACATTGAAACTCTAGCATGTTGAAGTAATTAGGGATTTTATTTAGGAAAAACTCACAATAGAGTTTCCTCAAAAATTATTGTAAGACCTCATTGTTATTGCATGGAGGATGGTCAAAAACTATCCACCAGATATTCTAAAAATCATTATGTATCCCTTGGTTGTGGCACCAATGGATACTGAACATCCTAAAAGTGTCATGTATGGGTTCATTAGTTTGTGGGTTGGTGAATAATGAACACAAGTTAGATTTCAATTTTTTTTATTTAATTTGGTTAGAAGATATTTTTTGGATAAAATTATCTTAGTTCTTCCCTCTTTTTTGACTAGTTATTGATTTGGCCACTCATGGATATTATGTGAGAGATAATGGATTTTAGTGAACTAGTGAGTGTGGACCTATAGGAGTTCGTTGCTATTAGATATCTCAACCTTCTAATTAATGCCTCATGTTCTCTTATTATTTTCTATTTGACCTAATATATTTTCTTGTGTTTTTGGAGGATGTCAAGGCATTGAAGGAGGGGTTTGTTGTGGTTGTTATTTGGTAGAGTTTTAATGAGGAGATGAATCATGGTTTTGATCAATTGGTGGAGCATTATCAACTCCTAGAAACTAAACAAAACCCACTCAAGAAGCTAATTAAATCTATCTATTTAATCATAATTTTATATTAAAAAACTAAAAATACTTACCTCTTCGACCTCAATGACATCGTGGTGGAATTTTAGCGACAATTTGGTGAACAAACTATGATAAATAGTCTATCCAACAATGCAAGTGCACTCCAAATCACTTGTAGACCACAAGTTTGAGTAGTAGGACGAGATGAAAATGAGGAAAGTTTTTGATGTTTTATTTTTATTTTTTTATGAAAACTGAACATAATATGAGAGCATTATAATGTGTGTGTGTATGTATATATGTATATATGTACATAGATATATGAATGTATACATATATTTATTTGTGTATATATATACATACATATCTATGTGTGTGTATACACATGATTTTTATAGTAAAATATATTTGAGGTTTGGATAATTTTTGTCAGAGAAATTAACTCCAAGTTAATGCAATAAGAAGGAAATAATAATAACACAGTAGATAACATATGCATAATATAAAGATTCAAGCAATGTAACACATTCATAGGAATCATAAGATAGGTATGTTCATATATTATTCATACAATGTGCATTCTTTAATTATGTTTTTCTCTCTCCTTTCTTCTATTTTTGTATTTATTTCTGTCTTTTTTTTATATCATCTCTTGTGGTGAGGCCTAATTTGCATATAACCTTCTATTAGTGTAGGGACATGTCTTTCTACATGTTCTTATCACATAAATTATTAATTGGCACTACACCCAATCAGATGCTACCACAATGGTGTTTTATTGATTATTAATTTATTACATTTATAATTCCCAACCTCTCAATATCCTCTAAGGGCCTAATCCATTATCTTTTCCTTAAGAAAAATTATTTTGATAAAAAATAAGAGGTCATGCTATCAAAATATCTCTTAAAAATTTGGGATAAAAAAAAAAACTTTTATATGATATCTTAATTTTCTCATATGCATTGTCAAGACAACACCATATGTTGGATTGGTTGTGTTTAGATTAAAATCTCACTATAGGATCTTTTTGTGGTAGTGATAATAACTATCTCTACTAGTGTGGGTATCACCTATTTTATGTTGTAGAGAACCTTGGACAAAAGTGACATATAGATGCTTACTTCAATCTCTAATTCCTTCATTTTTGTTATTGATTGCATCCTTTATTCAATTAGTTGGTTATGCTGTAATTCAATGTTCCTCAACAATTGAGATTATGACCCATCCAAATCAACCATAAAGTTGTAACTCCTTGGTATTCATATAATTTGAGACTTCATCTAGTCTATCTAGTTCTTTTGTTGAAGGGTAAGTAATGGCCAAGTGATATTGTTAGGAATAGGGTGTTGTACACCTTGCACAAGAAAAATAGTAATTTAATTATGGAAAATAAATATTTTTTTGTGGTACATTTTTTAGGTGATGTGTTTAGCCACATTAAATATTTATTTGGATCCATTTATAGAAGTTTTTGTGACATTTTCCAGATATTTAATGTGTGGGTTGCATATGAGAAAAATATTTAATATTGGGAAAACTAATACCAAAAAATAAATGTGGGGTCAATAGTTTTGTGTACTCATGATTTTGAAGCACATGGTTTTACCTTACCACTTGTTTTTTTCATGTGAGCTTAAATCTATAAAATCAAGAACATGTTTAGTGGTTGAGGTCGGTTTCCTATCATTGTATCGATCTTTCTTCTAAAGAGTGCATATGTGAAGCATGGCATGGTATGTGTGGTTGCATGGTGAACCATTATGCTTGGACACATAGATGATACATTGGAGGAGCTTGATATTTTAGAAGTATTCATAGAGAATTTTTAAGTGTATTGTAATGTTTTTATTGTTGAATAACATGTTTAGTGTGGATGTTGTTGGAGGTTGGGTTTTCCCTCTTGTGGGTTTTCCTATGCTATATCTCGTGTTATCTCGAGGTATGTCTTTGATATTTGTATCATGGTTATTTTTTAAGGTTGTATACATGATTTTATCTCATAGGGTTATGTAAGAAATGATTTGATCAACCGGTGTTATTTTCCTAACAAGTGGTATCAGAGCCATGGTTATGGTTGAGGGAGGTTAGAGATCCCTATTTTGATTTAACCATTATAACATATTTTATGCAAATTTGAAGCCATGCCAATGCTATATAGATTTTATAAATTTTAAGGTATGAGATATGTTATGCAGGTCAAAATATGCATATTTATGATTTTGGGGTTTGTAGATCTATGGTTATATTTTACAAATTTGGCGTTTCAAAATGAGTTGGAAAATGTTTTTTTTTTGGTGTTCACCATGCGGGTTTTATGAGGGAAGTTTCATGGATGACCCTATAGAACAAAATATACCTTTCCATTGGGTCCAAGAAGCTTGAGAAATGAATATTGACATAAAATTTGACCCCATTTTGGCCACTAGGACCTAGATAAAATTCCCCCCACCCCTTGGTCATATAGCTATATAGTCAAAATCATAGAAAAAAAATCCTACAAATAAAGTTTATTTAAATTTAGTATTATTATTTTTTAAGATCATAGGGTATGAGGTGCCTATACCATGATCTACACCAATTGGTACTAGGTTTTGTAGGGTTGATAATCCTTGTTGGCAGCAATTGGCCATTAAAAAAAGGTTGCTAGTTCGATAGGGCCTTTGACCCCTAATCGTGGTTGAGATACTAGCCAACCCCCATAGGGGTTAAACATTTTTTAAATAAAAATTTAAAGTAATATGAAACATGCCAACATAGAGTCATATGAGTGTCACCTCTACCAACCCATAATCATAGTGCCGCTCACATGATGTCAATTGCATGATCAATTGTATGGTTTCCTTTGACCCCCGTTTAGCCTAAGGATTGGTTTTTTCAGAGGGCATAAATTTCATCCACGATATTAGATTTTCAACTTCCAATAGTCATAAGAAAATTCACTCTGAGAGCTACACAATATAGGTTTAGTTTGTAGATTTTTCTATTTTTGTTAGAATTTGGTATCGTGAAGCCAAATATTGCTCTAGAACAATTAACTAGTCATAAATTTTGCATATAGAATTGGGTTTTAAATTTTAAATAGGAAATAAAGAGCATTTGTAGAGTACTACATAATGGATTACGTGGTTTCTCACTTGGATGCGTAGAGAGATTTTGGTACTTGTTTGATTACTTGTAGGATATGAAGATTTGAGGTATGATTATGTGAGCATCTAGATGGACTAGAAGATAAAAAATTGAGGGAGTGTATTTTTTCATGAGAGATATATGATGGTATATTTGATTATCAATTTTAGTTTTTCTTGATAAAGGTTTACACATTTTTTTAGAGTTTATACTTTGATGGAGATATGTACACAAGTTGTCTTCTATTTTGGGGATATGATTGATACACATGTGAGAGTTAGAGTCTTGGTTCACCGAGATTTGATTAAAAGTACATTATAGTGATGATTATGGTGTCACATATATTCATGTGCACTTTAGCATTGGCATGACATGATCATGTATGTGGTTGATAGGTGGTGGTGTGGTTTAATTTTAGGGAATTGTTCTTATCTCCTAGATGCTTGATTATTTCCTTGACCATGGTACTTGATTATGGAATTATTCATTAGAATTATATTTGCATGCGATCTAGTATTTAAGTCTTGAGATCTATTATTTTTCTTCTCGGTTATATTGATTTGTAGGTTACTAATGTGATGGTGAGTTTTCATGTTGTATTGATTGAGGATATACAAATTACATAATTGTGTTAGTTGGCCATCCATTTGGTTGTAGTGGGATGACTTGAATGTGGACTGCCTATATCCATTTAGTTGGCCTTGTTTGTGGTCATTTGTGTAAATTTTGGTATCTTGCATTGCGATGAGAGAATATATGGTTAGAGTAATTGGATATTCGCTTATGAGAAATTTTAGCATGTTTTTTTTATCACAATATTACATAACTCAATGGGAGATTTTGATAACTTGATGTTTTAGTGGTGATTGTATCTCCTTGACTTGGAGATCTTAGTTCTACATTATTCCTTGGAGTTGTTGGTATTATAGTTGAATGTGTGTGGACCATGGGTAATCTTAATTTAGAAAATGGTTATCATTATAACTTGGAGAAATCAATATCATAATTCAATGGGAGCTTTGGTAGTGATGTGGATTCATCACAAGCATGTATCTAGAAAGAAGGGGGACCAAAAAGTGGCCACAACCATTTCTTGGTCCATCAAAGACATAGTGTGAGCATATTATAATGTGCTCACATTCTAATGTTCTTATGTTAGTTTTAAGATAAATTTTTTTTATGAAGAGGATATGTTCATTTGAACTCAACCTCTCACCTTTCCAATAGTAGATTGGGAGTGAGAAAGAGTGTGCACACATTGTGAAGTTGATCCAACTACTGCCAAAATACCATCATGACGTCTATAAGGCTGAGGAGGTAGGAATTATTATTTTTTCAGTGTAAAATTTCAATTAAAAAAAAAAAGGAATTGCTTTGATTCAATGTTATTTAATTTTCAAGAATTAAAAAATCCCACATTGATTCATGAAACCCCTAATTCACCAGTTCATGAAAACCTTGGTGATTTTTTTTGAAAAATCCTCCAACAATCCCCCAAAATCTTCTTAAGGTGGAAGAAAAACTCATAGGGAAAATAAAAAGCAATAAAAAATAACTTCAAAAATTGATCAAAATATTGAGAAATCCAAGTGAATTTCCATTAGTCTACCCTCACCACTTCATTAGAATCTATCATCTCTCACATAAATTTCATGAGTAGAAAAATTAACATGTGTTCAAAAAAGAGGGATGAATCACTTCAATAAAATGCCACTAAATTATCCTACACACAAGGAAAACAAAAAATATTAAAATATAATTTGTGTGCATTATTCATTGATTCGTGAACTAATGCACCCCTACATCGTAGAACTTGAAGAAGGTTCCCTATCCATGGGTTCCAATACCAAGGGATAAGGGAACATTATTGGGAGATTTGGTGGGCAATTTTGAATATTTCTCATGCAACAAAAATGAGGTCACAATATTTTTTAAGGATAATCTATTATGAGTAGGTCCTCGATGAAATTCCAACTACTTTTAAATGCACAAGTTATAGAGTAGAGGTGGGGGGTTTGTACAAGATAAATAGTGGGCACATCATGCCCAAGACTAGGCATGAAGATCCCTTTCTAGGAAAAACATTAAAAATTTCATGATTTCTTTTATTGTGGAGGAGAATGTTGAGGTGGAGACCCTAGAATCCACTAGATTCCTCACACAAACCTTTTTATAGCACATTATGAATTTAGCACAAGGTGATGAGGGCAAGGCTTGTAGGTCTCAAAGTTCACCTCATCTTTGCTAAAGTTGTAGGCCTATTTGTTATTATGGGTCCGAGGATGCTTGGCATGCACATGGAAAACATGTTACCATATTATATGAAATGGTGTTCACAGATGACCTGTTAGATACACCATTTGATATTAATAAACAAGTGAATTTGAATAAGGCTAAATTCAATTTACTATATTATATTTTGAAATTCAATTTTAACTATATTCATCTATGATAATTGAAAATTAATCTAAATATATTGTAATATTTTTTAGGGTTAGAGAATTCATCCTATGTCTAGTGGCCCTTCAGCTCCCAATTATACAACCATGTTGAGTCCATGGGTATGTAATTAGTAAAGAAATAGTAAATATAGTATATGTCAATATTTTTACCTTATATGAATCATAATCTTAAAATTCATATTATATGTTGAATAGGTGGATGTTGGGCCTTCGATATCAAGACCTGTCAATGGGATTGGTCATACAATTTTCATTGAGGTAAGCTTGACTATTTTTAATCATTATGTTTCTAAATAATTTTAGGTAGATTTGTGAAAAATGACATTGTTTTATATTCAATTGATGACATCAGTTCAAAATCCTCATAATATTCATGGTACAATGGAGGTGGCCATTGTTGCAATAGTTTTTCTTTGATGGATTTGATACAACTATGAGTTATAGTAGTAAATTGCATACTCTATTTGTTATTTTATCACACATCTATTAGTTCAAATTTTTATGATATTCATTTTTAGTTTGATTTTTTTCTTGATGCTTGTCACAAGGGGTCATAAATCCAATTCATGCACCTGCCCCTCAAATAAATGAACAAAGGAAATTATTTCTTGAGATAGATCATTAGATGGTGTTAAGTGATTATTCTCTTACATGTCATTCCATAATTCAATTTTTTATATATTAATGTGTATATTTTTTTACTTTACTAGGTGGAGCTCCAAAAAAAATTAGAGAGGAGGTCAAGTCAACAAGTTCGAAAGAAACCATCATTGCTTGCCTCACCATCCACTTGGAAACCAAAGGGTCATCAACTCTCACTACAACAAATCCCTGTGATTAGTTCCCTTTTTTGCTCCATTTTTTGCTTCCATCCACTCTTTTAATGTATTTTTCTCCATTTTTTTGAAAACTTCAGTGTTATTTATCGGGATTGAACTATTTTTTGGCATTTTTTACACCGATCAAAAAATTCAGCACAAATTTAGGCGCAAATTAGTGCCTACATTAGTGCTTGAATTAGCGCCTAAATTAGAACCCAAATTAGTGCATAGTTTAGCGCCTAGATGAGCGCCTGCATTAGCACCTATTTTAACGCGTACTTTAATGCCTACTTTAAAGATTGATTTAGCGCCTAATTTAGCACCTAATTGATTGCCTAATTGTTTTGATCTAGCAGGGATTAAGGGTTAAGGGATTAGGGGTGTTAGAATAAAAAATCCTTCACCAATATTCATTGGCCTTCAATTTCTTGCCTACATTTCACTTGCAACAAAAGATCAACAAACCCTCAACCCTCAAAATTAAAATCTAAACCCTCAACTGCTATACCCTCTACCCTATACATTGGACCCTCAACCCTAATCCTTCAACCATATACCATAAAACCTATACCCTAAACACTTTACCCTCAACCCTTAACCATCAACCCTAAACCCTTAAACCTTCTATATACCCTCTACCCTCAACTCTAATCCATCAACCGACCTATAAGTAGTTGCTATGACTCAACCCAATACCCTAAACCATCAACCCTATAGGTCCTCAACTCTATACCCTCAATTCTAGACCCTCTACCCTATACATTTGATCCTCAACCCTCATATATATTTGTCCCTCCCTCTTCTTCTCTCCTCTCTATCTCACTTCTCCCTCCATGTCTCGCTCCATCCATCCCTCCCTCTCTACCCTAATCCCTCAACCCTAAACCATCAACCCTTAAACCCTTAAGCACTCAACCCTAAACCCTCAGCCCTTAAAACCTATTAAACCCTTAAAGTGGACTCTACCCTCAACCCTCAACCCTCAACCCTCAATTAACCCTAATCCCTCAACCCTTATACCCTCTACCTTATACATTAATGGACCCTCAACCCTATACCCTCAATCCTCTACCCTCAACCTTAAACCCTCAACCCTTAAACCCTAAACCCTTAAACCCTTTACCCTCTACCCTCTACGTCCCTATACATTAAACCATCAACCCTCAATTCTCAACCCTCAACCCTTAATCCAACCTCAACCCTCAACCCTCAACCCTTAAACCCTAAAGCCTCAACCCCTATACCCTCTACCCTACACATTGGAACCTTAACCTAATCCTTCAACCATATACCCTCAAACCTATACCCTAATCCTTCAACCTAGTATTTTCATATATTTAACATGAAATATAATAATTTGTGTAACAAGATCCATACTATCATGAACATTCCCTTTGTATATACCCATTTATTCCTCTAGATAATCATAAACAAAGCAAATTTTTCCTTTACCGCAGTAGCGCAACATCTAAATAAAGCCATCACGGGATGACGACTTATAAGTTAATAAATAAGCCTTTACCGCCATATTGCCAAGAGATTATATAGCTTGTGTGGTAAAGCGGTACTCACCGCCACCCCACGAGGAGAATTATAAGGCAATGTAGTAATGCGGTACCCACCACCATCCCACATAAGGTGATTCATAGGAGTGTCGTAAGGCGGTAAACAACTAGAAGATAAAGCATACATCGCTATACCACTGAGAGGGTGAGCAACATATGCGGTAGAGTAGTATACACCACAACCCTACAACAAGAAGTCTTGAGCAAGGCGATAGAGTGGTAAGAATTGGAAAAAAAGTGGACACCGTAGTACCGCGTGAGGTGGATAATATGGCTGCGGTAGAGAGGTATACACCGAAACCTCATAGTAGGAGGTCTTAAGCAAGGCGGTAGTGTGTTAAAGAATAGAAGGGAAGGGAAAAACACCGCCATACCGCAACGAGTATAATAAGAGACTGCGGTAGTACGATAATCGTGGCATCATTATAATTTATAGCAATAAATGCAAAAAATCAAGTCAGTTGCCAAAATTAAATGCAATTATTTTATGAAGAGTTGGCATTAAAATTGATATGATTGAATACTGCACCATCCAAATACAAGTGATTTTTCCCAATATCACACTCAATTGCAATGTAGTAGCGTGGAAGGAGCTAAGGATATGAGAAGAAGAAGTCCTAAAAGTATCAAATACTCGAGTAAGTGCATGAAAAATATTTGAAAGAGCTCTATTAATATAAAATATCTTTCAAGGTTTTTTCATCTGAAGCCATAGTAGAGAAAATTGAAACATGCCTCCTAAAAGAAAACAATTAGAAGTAAAAGAAAGTCAACCTAAAATAAAGATGAAGAACCTAAATTAAAGAAGAGACCACTCCATCATTCCATATTAGATATAATTCCAGGGTCTACTAAAGAGGGTAATAAGAAGTTTCTCATGGACACCACACAAAATTGGTAGGGATGCCCTCATTCCCAAATCTGGATGGAATCTATTTTGGTATTATTACAGTAAGAGAAATGACAAGATTCTAGTGTCAAACCCTTGGATGTTGGATTTAGCAAGGTCGATTGTCCCAAATGTGTTTGTTGATGTAGAATTTATCAGACTGCTAGCCAAACACCATCACTTAGCTACCAAAATAGTAAGGTTTCCAAATGACACAATATTGGTAGAAGTAACCAGAACAACCATCATTGAGTGTTTTGACTTAAATAAGCAGGCTCTGACCAAGATAAACTTGCAAAAAAGTGAGGAGGATTATGATAGGTTAAGAAGGACTTATAGAAGTAATGAGGTACCCCTATATATGAAGAGAGGCATTGGTAACAAAATAATACCCATCTCTACTATCACTACTGAGCCATTTACTGTGACAAATTTTCAGTATTACTTTGTGAATACATATTTATCTCTTTGCCAAGTGTTGGGGATTGATGCTCAAGATAAAATTCCACTAGAACTAATGATGATGGCCATGAGAATTCAAAACCTTGAAACTAATATTGAATATGACTTTGCTTCATACCTTGAGAAGGCGTTAGATGATGAATTATCCCAAGTTATAGAGGATAGAGCACCAATTACATTCAGACACTATTCCCTACTATGTCATCTGATATTGTACAAGTTTAGAGACCATTTAACTAAAAGAATGGAATTGTCTAGGGTAGATGAGCAAGGGAATCCCACACCTGTCCAAAAATGGTGCTATATTTGGGACAGTCAGTGCAAGAATTCAAGATTTTTTGTATTCTATGAAGACTTTGTACATAGAATCCTTGGAGTAATTGGGTATGCAATACCAATATTGTCAACCAAAATGTTACAAATATTGAGACATTTGGCTTTAAGACTAGAGAAAGGTCATACACACAATTTGGGAGATTGGTTCTTCTTCCCAAAAGTTACAATAATAAGAGTTTATGGATTCCATGTTGCTCCACACATACTTCCAAAATTTGTGCCCCTTAGATTATCATTTCTTGAAATTATGTGGCAAATGATGTGGATGGAGAAAGATGTAATGCACAAGCAAAAGAAAAGCACTTTCCTACCAACTATATTAAGTGTGAAGATTGGACTGTAGGCTCAGACACACTAGAGGAGTTATAGTATTATTTGAAGATAAGATATGTATTGAATTCTGCAAAAGGAAGAGCCTTTGACCCTAAAAATCACATGAACAACATAAGGCACAATATTCTTACCAAATTGACAGTGGCATACCAAGTGGACTATGAAGAATATGTCATAAGGAATTGCATTACTTATAATGATGTATTTAGTAGAAGGAAAAAATGTGAATATATGAAGAAGCTTGAAGAAAGGACGAAGTGGAGGTCCAAGGATTTCCTAGGATACCTTTTTGAGGAAAAGGACCCCATCAAGATGATAGATTTGATAATGGGTAAATTTCAAGACTCCTACAGTAAGAAGGAAGCATATCTCCAAGAACATGATAGTGGTGCAACTGTAGAGCATACCCTAGGTGAAACCTCTAAACCTCCCATGGAGAAGTTGCCTCCCAAAAGATAGAAGACAAAAAGCATTGAACAATTAGTACCTTATGAGGAGAGTGAAGAGGTGGGCGATATTGAGGAAGTGGCTACAGTACTGCAGTCATTGAAAGGTGATATTGAGGTTGATCAACCCATCCTTGAGACCAGTGCCCATAAACATGAGGAAAGGATGGGTGATGTAGAAAAACAAGGTACAAAGGTACATGAAGATGAAAGGGAAATTGCAGTGAGGAGATTCATAGAAGATGATGAATTCATTAAGAATCCCGAGTTTAGGGATTTTTGGATGAAGATGAAGATAAAATAATTTGAAGAGAGGATGGAATCACCTAAAGCATGAATTGAAGAATCAAAGAAAAATAAAATGGTAGCACAATTTTTTTAAGAATTAAGAGTAGACAACATTGACATTAGCCCCCAGAAGGCTAGAGAAATGGTCTTGAAGAGAAATATGCTCATTTTCCTTGGCTTGGAATTAAATAAAATGTTTTTTCTTGATCAAGTGCGGGCTCAGGAAGATCCAATGCTAGTTGTAGTATTTGACTCCGATGAAGGAGTGAGTGGAACTAGGTATAACCCAAAGATTGAAACCTTGGCCATATGGATCAAACAAAAAAAACATAGACGAAAAAATTATTGGATGTAATTCAAGGGATGAAAGGGGCAACAATGGTAAGGACAATAGAATATACCACCCCTTTAGAGGCAGTCACAATGACCATGCATTTGACCATGTTCACTCGAGCAACTGTTAAGGGATTGGAAGACAAATTGAAGGAGTATGAAAAGGAACAAAGGTTCCTAAATGATGAAGTTAATAAACTGTTCATGGAGAATTCCAAATTGAAAGAACAATTAAGAGGAGCAAAACCCTCACAAAGCAAGGAGATGGTGTTATATAGGCCTCCTATTGCTCCAATGGATATTGTGGAACATTTCCGCATAACACGTAAAAACTCCAAATAAGGAAGTGGATGATGTAAAGAAGGCCAACAATCAAACCCAATATGAAGTGAAAAGGTGAATTTGTGAAGTTATGGAAAAGATTCTTGAGCACAAGATAAAATCAGTTATGGATAAACTGGAGAATATGCATGATAGTTATAAAACACTTCAACAGGCAATGGATAAAATAAAGACACATATGCTTGTACTATATCCTTTGTTCAAAAGGTTGTAACCTATTCACCACACTTTGGCTAAGTTACGCAAGTTAGACAAAGAAGACCTAATGCTCCCACAACATTAAAGCCAACTGAATAAACTGTGAAGATGATTATTGATGAATTTTAGTATATACAAGGGGAAGATAAAAATATTGTAACACAATTGGATTTATTCCATACCTTGAAATGGTGGTATATAATTGAAATCGTGAGAGATGGTGATTAGTTGAAGGAATTGGATAAGTGGAAGAAAGAATTCAGTTAGGTTATTCATAAGTGTGTAACTCATATACAAGAGGATGATGATACCAGTCTTCATAAGCTAAATCAAATCATGGATGGGTTGATTGTTCTTGATGTGGGATACCTAAAGTTTGTCAATGATACAAAGGAATTACTAGATAGTCTATGAAAAAATCATCTTCAAGCATGCCAAAGATCTAGGAATATAAGTGGCCATCAAATTTTATGGTGTATTAGTGGGATGAAAAGTATCTAGTTTCAAAAAAATAGGACATTGAGGTGAGAGCATTTGGAAGTTCATCATGGAGAGGAAGACTTTTCCAAATCAATGATCACGTGTCTTCTACGTTGGATAATGGAACCATATGTCAAAATGTCTTAAGTCTTGTTATTTCCTTAATTATGCTAATTAAATAGTTGTTGGTTTTAGATTAATAAGACACTAAGGTGAGAGAATTTGGATGTTCATTGTGGAGAGGAAGAATTTTTCAGATCAATGATCACAAGTCTTCTACATTGAATAATGGAACCATATGTCAAAATGTCTTAAGTCTTGTTATTTCCTTAATTATGCTAATTAAATAGTTGTTAGTAAAAGAAGTAGTTATGAAAGGTCATCTCTTTTTGTAAAAGGCCTGTAGCTTGTTGCTTTATATATAAATAGGAAACCGAGGCCTAGTTTTAAATCATCATCATCATTTGAAGACTTCTATTATTAATTTATATAAATTGAAGAAATATAATGGAAAAAATATTATTATCAGAGATTCTCCATGATTGTGTTGTCATTATGTATTTTTCTTATGTTTTCCATACTTTTTCTTCTTATATTTGAATGAATATTAGTTATTGAGTGTCAATACTGTGCTTATGTGAATGAATATGTCAATACAATAAAGCATTTACTGTGGATGTTGGTAGAGCTGCTATTTTTTTGAAAATTTGAGCTTATTTTTCCTTGTTACATGTTCAACATAAAAATGGAAACTATTTAAAATAATAAAGTTAAAAAAGTTGATAATTCAAATAATTGCGAGTTAAATGAATTAATATTTTATTAAATTTTGTGTCTTCACGAACATATGTTGATACAAAATGAATGGAAGAAGCATCCAAGTAATCCTAATTTTTCCTGCCAACAATTCATACCAAAGATTGAACAATTTAAGGATATTGAAATAGGTAATTTGTATCGACACAAATAATATTACTGAAGCATTTCAAAGTTTAGGCCATAAGAACCATCCTTTTTTAAACATGGATTACAAATAATTCTGAAAATTTAGAAGTCTTGGTCATTAACATTATTATTTTTTGCAATGTCATCTAGTGTATCATTGTCAATGTTCATATGTTCTTTCAAGTAATTAATATTATCATCATCCTCATCTTGACCCGCATCATCTTCATCATCAATAAAATTTGACTATAGATCATCTATATTGTTACCAGATGTATTTGGATCATCATTTTCTATACCATCCATATTGTTGTCTTCTATAACATCATCTAACCCTGGATTGTTGTCTTCTTGTGCCTGAACATAACCATCTTCAACATCTTCATGGATGTCAATTTCTTTGATGCTCTCTAATCCATCTCTCATTTTGTTGGTCATCATTGTTTTGCTCAGTATCCACTAATGTTTTGTCAAATACATGCCTTAATCTTGGATCATAATGTATGACAAATATCTATTTTGGGTCTTGTTATCTACTGAAATTACACCTCGAATAAGTTGCAGGATCTAACATGTTAAGCTGCAGGACCTAGCATTTCAAAGAAACATGGGAAGACCTCTAAAGCTGTGGGTAACTTATAAAAAGATGTTAACCTCCGGAGAAGGCTGACTTCCTATTGTGTCACCTAAAACTAATCTACTGAACTTGCAAAGGAAAAGGATAGAAATAGATAACATAAATTGAAAATTACTCCTATGGTGATGCACCTAAATGATACTTGGACTATGAAAAATCTAGATTTTTCATACACTTGAACCTTAACGACAAAATCTAAACTGCACAACTCATTTCTGTAAGTTTATGCATAAATATTTCATAGGAAAGTTTGAGTGCATTATCTTCAAAAAGGAAATACATGAATATTCTCACATTTTAAAGGATAAATGCAACTAAAAACACAACTTGTAACCTGCATAAGCATACTTTACAAAAATGGCATAAAAATGTGAGATAAAACCACAAGGAGATTAAAATACCTCACTAATAGCTCAATCAATCACTTGGTTATGCACAATACTGCAAGAATGAGAAGGCAAACAACATGATCAATGGTATCTAAGGTATTATCTGTATATCATATTCCAAAATGCTAAGTTACAAAACATGCTAAAACTGTCAAGGACTGCAAAAGTCTCTATCTCTAGAAATTGCATAAGAAGAACTAACTATAACAATGAGTAAAAAACATGACTATATGCTTCCACCAAAGTAGTTGCACTAAAAAAGGAGCTAGAAGCTTCCTTGGGTCGGATGGAACTAAAAATCCAAAAATATAGGGACTAGATCCTCCTCAAAAGAGCTCCAAATGTGTGAAAAATTCAAACATGACTTAGTCTACCAAGGTGACTCGTCAAACAACCCCTAAAAATATCTCAAAAGAAATAAAACCCTCCTAGATGCTTTCCAAATGTTTGCAACCAGCTGATTAATACCCCTATATTCTCTCAAAAGCATTAACACACTCACAACCTCCTCTCCTTAGCTGACTAAATCACCCTCATTTTCATTTAAAAGATAACAAAATGACATTAAAGGTTTATAACTGCACCTTTAAAGCCATTTGTTTCACATTAATACATCTGAAAAATACATGAAATTCAATCAAAAGAGAAACTACAACACATACATGTTGAAGCATAACCTCCTAAGCTGAACTAACATTAATGCTGAGGTGGCATAACAAGGCATATACTTACCTCGAGTCTTCAATTTATGTAAGGCATAAACAAATGAATCTTCAATTTTTTATAAGGCATAAACATATGCCTAAGGCACAAAGCCTTCAAAAACCCATGGGGTCACATATTAAATGGCACTTGATTTTTGTTAAAAACATGGAAAAAATGCCATCGACATCTCTAGGGTTAAACATAACCCTAAAAGAAAAGTAAAAATAAAGACATCATCTCACTTTTCATTTGAAGCTATGCCGCCGACTAGGGTTTCAACATTTCTTCCATGGAGTAAATATGGAGGTCTTCAAGGCAGATTCCTACACAAAATCCTATAGATTATAATGCTGGTAAGTCATTTTGAAGGAAAAATTTCTATAAAAGCTTCTCTAACAATGATTTTGGGCCTCACAAGTCATGGCATACTGTAGCCATCCTCTTGTTTTCTTTGAAAATATAAAGAGTTTTCTTTTAATGGCTGTAGGTATTCTTTTTGTTACATAGATTTTAATGGCCGTGGGTATTATTTTTGTTACATAAACTTTGCTTGTCCTTGGGTTATAAAACCCACACCTCCTTTTATGCTTTTCTTGTATGATTCTTGTATTTCTCTATAGATAATATTTTCTCCATCTTTTCAATGGCTATGAGTTTGTGACTTTTTGAAAACCCTCGTATTGATTTCATCATAATTGTGAATCAAAACTTGTTCATCTTTTCTTGAGGAAAACAATGAAACAATTCTATTTTTTGTATGTCTCTCCAGGATTTTTCCAATAAATGTGCCTATTCTTTCTGTACAATTGCACTCACAACATCACTATCACTAATCATCTCTTTATCATATTCCTACTGTTGTGTTGAAGCTTCCTTTCATTTTCTATGAAATAAATGATATTGATAAAAGTGATATCTATAATGATATGATGATTGCCTTATCTTGAAACCTATTGCTATCCTTACATGTACAAATGAATGTGATCTCCAACACTCACAATGAAATATCTCTGCAACTTGATTGTATGATTGCATCTAAGATGTATGCTCAATTTTTACTCTATCATAGATCACTAATCTTTACAAAACAGGATTGTTCATGACTGCTTCTTCACTCTCCATGACTTTGACATTTTACTCCTTGCATTTTGGCCTTATATTTTGGCTTTATGATATCTATTGTCTTGATCATAATTTTGTCCCTTTTATGACTGTATTTTTGCCTCTATAGGACTGTTACTATCAAAACCTTGTATTTGATGACTCCACCTGTATGCTCAAATATTTTCTTTATGAAGAGATGAATATAAATAACCCACTATGGATTGATCAAGAATAAAGCTCTACTAGTGTTGCAATTATTGACTTAAGTTGAGACTGTAGATCATGACTCTGAGTTGAGCATATCAACTTGAAAGTTGACCCAATTGACCACACTATCATGGAAAAATATATTGTAAATCTTTTGTGTAATATCAATGTCATATCATTTTATGACCTTCCACTACCTTCAAATGATTTTATTTTCTGCCAATTAATTATAAAGGTGACTGTTCTTGTATTTTCTGCCAGTGACAGTTCTAAGTTACCCAATGCTCTTGTTGAAATAGAAAAAGGATTCAAAGGAGATCTCTCATTTTTATGCTTGCTATGCTCTGAGTCTTCTTGGACAAGTAGACTATCCTTTGCATTCTTAAATGATGTATCTAAAGGGCATAACTTTCTTTTGGTACCTTGGCTGCCACTACCCATGAAAAGGGGCTTATAGTATAGATTATCTTCATTGTCTTACTGGAATGTTTTGAAACTTTTTACCTCCAACTAATTTATGAGTACACTCTTTGTCAGATGGTAGAGGACACTTTCGATACTTCTTTTAAATGCAAAATACGACAACATGTTGAGCTCAAACCTCGTGGGAGCCACATTTTACCCCACACGTTGTAATTTGATGCAACAAAACAACAACATTAATTTTCTTATATCTACATATGAAGCAAACAAGTTAGAAAAATAAATGCATATTTTGCATGTGTTCTGATGACTTCATTGTTCTCTAGGACATTCAAGGTTTGCATACTTGTTCAATGTGTTTGGAGATCAGTTTATATGTTCATGGGTGCTTGTACATATAATGTGAGAGACCTTTCATTACTTAGAGCACCACTCTAACATCATTGTTCACTCAAATGCAAGCACTAAGACAACAAAGGAACCAAGGAGGAAACAAGCAAACCAAGGCATCAACAAAGCAAGATAACACACCAAACCAGCCATTCAAGCAATGACTGGTATTTCTCCTTATTTGTACATTTTGTTTTATTTACCTATCTACATATATAATTTTATTTGTTTACATTGGACAAGTTTTTTTACATTGGATAAGTTAGTCTCACAGCTTGTGTGAGACAATGTTCACTTTACATTAAATAAATATTACTTCTTTGTTTATAAAATATTTGTACAATCTTTCCTATGTTACATGCATATGTGTAAATGCAGTAATTTGTAAATGTAAAATTTTGAATTATTCCATTTATGCATCTGAATACAATATAGGATAAAATAAGAAATGAAATGTACCTCATTTAATTTTAAGGACAAAACTCTACCCGAATGAGCTTATTAGTGAAATTTGGGTAATAGGTCCAAAATATCTTCATAGAAAAATACCTGCACATGAACGACATATTTATATTATATGTATGTTATAACAATTTTATTGATTAATAAACACATGTATATATTCGCAATAAACTATGAATTAATAGATTAATGATCATTGCTGCTTCTTATTTGAGTTAAAGAATTACCTACTCACAATGAATTGGTAGAACATAAGGCTCCTTATCTTCTGATAGGAAGCATGAGGAATCTATAGAAAACAATCCACTATGGGTATCATGTCTTCATGTCCTCTCAAATGCTTCATACCATCTACACTTAAAAATACAATATTTAAAATAGGGGTAATCCAACTCAATAATTTCTTGTATTTTCCCAACATATTATAGATTCCCTTTAATTATATTCTTATCTTTTGAGCTTGATCAACTGGACTGCTTGAAGTCAACCATGATGCCACAATCGAAGGATCATCTCTTTACATCTACACTTTTTACATGATAATGTCTACCATATGCCCACATTGCTAGATATTTCCTCGCCTGTGAAAGACCATTTATTTCAGTGAAAAAAAATATAATGACAAATATTAAAACAGTTAACAGTGTCAAAATAGTAAGGAAACAACATTTTCTAAAATTCCATCTATACCTTTCTTTCACATCCACTAGACATGTTGATTTCATCTTCTATTATGTTTGAATCTATACTTGCATCTTCTATTTGATTTTGAATTTGTTTAGTAACCCATTCTAGTGTGCAATTCTTTGCCCCATTCCCCAAGTAGATTAGTGGGAAGTCGAGTATTCCTTGGGTTTAATCTCTTAAACTATCTCCTTGCTTCTAACACTTCTTCTCTCTTTTTATCACACAAATCAATCAATTTTTTCATAAAGTCCATGTGGTACAAAATGAACTTGTCAAGTATAGCACTTTCGTCTACACCTATTACATGTCAACATGTTTATTTCAAAATCTAAATGTCATGCTATTAATTTGACAAATAAATTATAGAGTAAATTAATGATTGCAAGAAAAACAACCACATTGATCATGAATTTACTTACTAATTTCTAATTGAACACCATTAGATTGTGGATTTTCTCCATCAATAATATATGATGCTTGTTCCTTATCCTTGACGTGTGGCCCATCTTCAAAATCCTTACCAAGAAATTCAAACAAGAAGAAAAATGCTTCATTCAATACATACCCTTCAGCCATGCAACCTGCTGGATGTGCCTTTTGTTAGACATATCTTTTTAGAGTTTTCATATACCTCTCAAATAAAAACATCCACCTTGTTGATACGACACCCGCTAATTCAATGCCATTGACTAGGTGTATAAGTAAATGGACTTGTAGGTCCATGAAACTTGTATGGAGCTCCTTCTCAAATACACATACAATTTTTGCAAATTCCTTCTTCCACTTTGGCACTTCACATCCGTGGATCTCCTTGGAGGTCACCCACCTAATATAAGAATAGTAAATTAGTATGAACCTTTAGTCAGAAATTAAAATGCAATATAATATCTCTATGTCTCTCACACATGAACATTTCATATAACCACATACCTTGTAAATGTTGACAATCAACTTATGGCATTCCTTAAGTCAACTGTAAGATAGGAATTCCCCCTAATTTCCAATGGCATGATATGCTATCAAACACATTTATGAAAAGGTCATTAGTAATTTTTTTCTCACACAATAAAATATCAAAATATATTTAGTACTTAATCAATGTTACTAGTAAATGTTAAATGATGATATATAATACCTTCATAAAATTATAAAAATCATGTTTTTTAAATCCTTTGATATGTCCATCAACTATAAAAGCTTTAGCCAATGATGACCCATAGCCAGTAGGTGTCCTTATTGAAAGAATGACATTTTTTAGTTGGTCTAGCTCTTTTTTTTTTCAAAATTCATGGAGCTTCTACATATGTTTCATTTTCCTTGTTTGGCCACAAATTTTTGCTATCAAATTTGGTATGCGAAAGAGTAATATCTCTCCTCGAGCTGGTCTATTAAGCAAATTATGCATCTTTAAATCGATTCTTGTTCTGTGACTTGTTTTCATCAATTCCTCATCTTCTGAGCTAGTCTATTAGCACATATTTTTGTTAGATGTATCAATTGATAAATGATCATTTCCCTCTAGGATGGAAGTAATTGATCTAGGAAACTTTAAACCAAGAACTTTATCCTGCAAGTATCCATTAAGAAAAAAATAGTTATTTAAATAATATAAAACAATGTTTAACGAACTATACATGTTATTTATATCAAATTAGAAAATTCCTTACCACAATTCCTGTTGGATTTGAATCAATAATAGGAGGCATACTACTGACTGAAAGCTCATCATATATGTAATGTCTTTGTACAATTGCTCGTTTGAATTGTTTCTTTCCACGACATACAAAATATCCACAAGCAACAATATTCTCAAATTATTCATCCCAGTACTAGAGTCTTGACCAACCTCTTGTTCAATGCAATAATATTTTGTGTCTACAAGATCCATTCTCATATCCTCTTCCATCGACTATCATCTACGTGATTTAACAAGTTTAGGTCCACGTCCATGTACATATCTTCTTCTTTTGTTCCAATCTCCATTTAAAATAATCAACAACATGCATTAATTTATGTCAAGATTGGATAATACATTATAAATTTCAATAATACTGTGAAAAAAGATGGATGTATCACAAATTTCCATCAGATCATTTTTTCCTAAGTTAAGTCAAAATTTGAGTACCTGATGTCCCGCTTCATCTTTGTGTCCTCATTTGATATGACATGATTTTTTGCCATGGCCTCTTCTTGCCCCTATAATACACAACATAGTAAATAATGTTTAGTAGTACACCAATTATATCATTTCAATGAATATTCTATCCAACACAAAACCTCACTTTAGTCATATATTTGACATATTGATATCATGTTTTGGCCATCCTAATTTTCAAACTTTTCCCTTGATTATAGAATCACATTTAATCACCATTCCTGTTCATTTTCAACCAATAAGTTTGACTTCAAAGGCCTCATGAAAAAAAAAATGACTTTATCTCCTCTATGTTGTAGCATTTGTGAATTCATAAACACCTTCCTCCTTTGGTTGAGGTTGCTTTCTCTTCTTACCTCTATTGTATCTGTAGATTTTGTTGTCATATCTATTTCCACCCACTTTCCTTTCTGCGATTTAGTAGTTCTATACTGTCCACATCCTCTCTCCATGGCCTCCTCTGGATCTTGTAATACACAAAAATGGTAATAGTCACATAACACTTGTGCACCAAGAAAATATTGCTAAAATTATCTTGTTAATATGCTCTCTTTTCATTAAGACACACTATGAAAAACAAAATAGGACATTGCAACATTTTTCTCTTCACAAAAAAGTTTACACGTAGAATCTTGACAACTAGAGCTCAAATCTCTCTAGGAAGCATTCAATACACATAGGATTTTGATACAATGTCAATGTCACATGATAATGATTTAGTTCTCATAGATTATTTTTCATAATTCCCTAATAAGCCTTATATCTAAGATGATAGTAATGAGTTAGGGTTTGTCCTTTTATACAAATCTGTACCATGCAATTTGAAATATTTCACACTTTAGATGACTCATCTAGTTGTATAGGGTGAACATGGGCCCATTTATATTTAAATTTAAAAGTTTAGGGGTCATTTTTGAGTTCACAAATCTAACCTCTATTAGTTTTGCACCCACAAAATTGACATGGGATAAGGAATAGATAAAATAGGGAATCATGATTTCTCCCTTGGAACATATGAAGATGAAGTTAATTTAGGATCAATTTATTTATCAACTTCCAAGAAAAATACATCATTTTTCACTGCTAGGTACTAAATTAGGTGCACTTTGAATCGCCTTTGGCACCCCAAATAGATCACATTTAGGGTTGAAAGTCGGCGCTAAAGTCGACGTTAACTACGTTGACTATAGCCTAGACTAATGAATCAAAAACAAAAATTAAAAACTTCTCACATCAAGGAAGAGATGACAGGAGAAAAGAATCGCGTGAAGGAAGACAGGAGAAAAAAGGGAAAAAATATTTTTTGAAACCCCAATGCCTCGGTTCGCTTATCATTCACATCCCAAGCTTTCGAGACAAGTCATTAAACTACATCCACCCACTGTAGCCAGGTCCCATGGGAATAGAGTTTGGTTGAGAAAATACGAGGAGATAGGGATTTTGAGATGACAGCTGAATAATAAATCATTTCCTCAAATTTGTGAGACCTTCAACTTAAATTAGCTATTACTAATTTTCACTTATTCTTTTACAAAACAATGAGCTCATGGTTTTGAATTGATTGTGCGCACACATTCATTGTATTTCTAATCAACGGGTGTGACTTGAGCATGGGACCTATATGTGTTAACTCTCAATAAAACCACACTTCGTACCCTTTTTATCCCCCAAAGATCACCATTCTATACAAGTGCGCAAGCATTGATTCTTTTACAATACATTTGTTTCATTTTGCATATATTTATAATCTTTCAAATATATTCATATTCTATACAAGTGTGCAAGTAATTGATTCATAGGAATTGAAATCCAGAAAGAGAGTCATTTGAGGTAAAACTTTTATACCACAAATTGGATGGAAAATTTCATACCTGACAGTGCGTACTTCATTTTCCTCCATAGACTAGATGAAAAAAATTTGCGTTAGGTTGCCTCAAAATGTCAAGCAATAGAGGGAAGAGAAAAAATAGAGCATACTTTGGCCACAATGAGGTAATTCATTGTCAATTTATAGATTTTTAAATGTTTCCATTGTTTCTTTCATTTTTAATTTTTAGTTTTGAATTTTTAAATTTAAAATAAGATAGTTATTATATATATATATATAGGGACATGCGACTGACAAAGATAAAGAGGCATTGGCTTCTATATTGGGGGTAGAGGCAGTGAAAGAATTGGATGCTATTGACTAAACAATGTTTTCCAAATACATAGAAAAATGATCCACTGAAGCCCCTCAAACATTGCAACCAAATCAACTGTGTCAAAGGGAATCAATTGATTCCCCAAGCAGTCCTGGATTGAGAGAAAGATCCAAGAGGAAATCAATAATAGTAAACTCTAGGAATGTGGAACAAGGAGTAGAGACTTCCACTTTCTTAACCACTCTTGGGACACAAACTTCTTCAACCATGCCAAGTTTTGCATCTTGCATTGGTAGCTATAATACCAAGATAGAATACGATGTGGTTTTAGGGGAAATCTAAATGAAAGATGCTGGAAAAGACCTTGTAAATAGGTTAAAGGAATCATTCCTTCAATGGTTCAAAGACCATCTACATTTAATATTCTCAAAGATACCCATACACCTACAAAAAGCAGTTATCAATGACATGGAGACTGAATTTGGCATAGGTTGGTCTGTGAAGAAGGTAAAGCTATGAATGTCTCAAAATTGTAAGAGATTTCGGTGCAACCAAACAAAGAAGATAGAAAAATTCCCTCTCAAGCTAAGGCTCAAAAAAAGGCCAATTGATGTAAGTCTCAAAGTATGGAAAGAGCTTGTAAAAACATATGAGAAGTCTGATGGATGGAGGAAGTCTGGTGAGGAAAGTATGCAAGTATTTGACTTTTCTCATAAGATTATATCAAATATATTAAACGATTTTTAAATTTTATTTGTGCATAGTTAAATTGAACTAGTATATGTTTCAAGACAAGGCCTCCAAGGCTAGGCTTGAAAAACTTTGTGCCACACATCACAGTGGCCATAAAGGTTTATAGGCCTTGTTCTGTACATTTGTAAGTATATTTAATATGTAAAATGATTATTTTTTTACTTCCTAGGAAAAATTAAATGATTACATATTAATTAGTTTAACTAGTCCATGTGCCATGTTTTGACAGGAGGAGAAATATGGTCGACATCCAAAACAATTTAAAAAGAAAAAGTTACAAAGCAAAAAGTGGGTCAATTTTGTAATCTGGATGGAGAATGAGGTATCAATAGTTGACTTTCAATAACTTAGTTGGATATTGTTGTGTTAATATGTCAATTTTCATTTCTTGTGTTGAGTTGTTTATCGATGTGTAGGATGAGTTCTAAAGTGCTTCTCTGTTGGCCCCAGATCCCACTCAATTGTCCCATTATTTTATGGTGAGGAAAAAAATATTGTTTTCCTTAAAGGGTAGTGGGTGACATTCATGCCTTATTTTCATTGCATCTTTTAATTAATGACCATGGTATTTTAATATCTCTTAAGTGTCTTCATTTAAGTTATGAGTTGTATCATTTGAGTAACTTAGTCCCATGTTGATTTGATTTATCTTCTTTTCTCTCAAACATGGTATCTCAAGGAGTGCTTCCTTGAATTCATGTTGCCATTCTACTAAGCGATCCACATGCATCTTTGCCATCCTTCCTCATGATGTTGCCATTATTTTAACATGTAAGAATATTTTGATGCATCTTGGTAGGAATCCTATAGATCTAATACATACTTGTAGTCTACATCACTTGGTGTAGCTAACCAACCACTTAATTTGTCCATCTAATTTTAAAAAGCCAGTAAATTATTGTCTTCCAAGTTAAAAAAAACTCCATAAATAAAGAAATCAATAGTTAAAAACCCGCAACCTGATCTGATCAACATAGATAAGCATGTAAACTATAATTCTTAACACTCAAAAGATAAATGGAATGTCCTTAACACCTAGTAGAGCTATTCAAAAAATCTAACTAAAAACACAAACGTGCTCCCGCACACAACGACCTAATGGCTAGTTGTCATAGAAGTTAAACTATTAAAGTAACAACACTAATCAAGTTAACATATATGCATCATTTGCATAAACAACTGAACCATTTATGTTCATGAATAAATAGTAGACAAATGTAGATGAACTTAGTTCATCTGAATTTATGCCTCTTGGTAGGCATTCCTCTTGAATCTCTAATATCAGGTGCTCGAGACTTCCCTGTAGCTTTACCCTTTCATCATCGCCTTTCCTCTTCACTGTCAAACTCTCTCTTTTTTCCTTATCTGTATTTTTGGCTTCAATTTCTAATTCATCCCATGTTTTACCTTCCTCCTCTTCTTCTTCTTCTTTGTCCTCATTTGACTCCACAAGAGATTCATCTTTTGAACCTTCCTCATATGATTCTGATTCCTCTTCTACATCAGAGGGTTCATATCCTTGATCTGACCCTTATGAATTATCAAAATCAAAATCACTAGCTTCCATATTAAAAAATTCCCAACCACCATCTTCAATAAATTTATCTAGATCATCAGTAATAGTCTTCAAAATTGGCTGCCAGTTCAAGTTCATTTTACTTTCATAATACTTTATATCCATGGAGTTCAGCCATTCCTTGATCCCATCAAGTGAAGATTGAGGAATGGTGTCAATGTGGAGTACATCCCGCTTGAAGTCTTTGAAAACAATAGCTATATCAAATGCCTTTTGCCAAAGTCCTACTCTCTGAAGGTTAACAATCTCAATCTCACTAATAGTGATTACTAAGAAAGGTAATTCCACCAACTCTACCAAATAGTTTACCGTAGGAACAATAAAAGAAGAGGCTTTGAAATTAACTCCATGAAAACCAAGCTCCCTAAGTGGTATATCAAACTCTAGTTCCAAATATTTTCGATGAGGCTACTCCCATAGCTCTCTTACTCACTTGACAAATCCTTGAAACTCTGCTTTGATTTTATTTTTCATGTCCCTCTCCTATTGTTCTTCCTCAATTTCATCAAGATCATACATTGAACTTCTTGCCCCTCCTAAAGTTTGGACCACATCCATTACCTCCACATAAAATTGGATATCCTTGGTCTTCTTGGTTCCCACCATGATATGGTTATGTAAATGAAAATGAAGCAAATTAATCATCTCTTTCTCTGTTGGCTGGAAGAATGCATGCTTAATGTTTTGATACATGGTTTCAGGCCTTAATCCTTAAAAACCACAATGTAAACAAGGAGCAATGAATAATTTTGTGTTTTGGGGTTACCAGCCTACAACTGAAAATTCTAAAACCCAAGTGATACATTAAAAGACATTCTAGCCTTCACAATTTTTTCATTTCTTGAATTCAAACTTAAACCAGACTCTCGACATTCGATCCCTATTCCTGTTCCTACAAAATTTGTAAGATGAGGAAAAAGTTCAGGGCCATCTCTTTGAACTACCTCCATAGCTGCCTTATATTAACATACATGAACATGATATGATTATATACATGAAAAGGTCACTTAAAAATAGTATAATCAAAGTAAAAATGTCTTGAAGAACTATTCTCTATATGCTCAAGTATTGTTGCATGTCATAGCTTGCTTACAAATAGAAAACTAAACTAGATAAATGTTAACTCTCAAATATAGGGACATATAGACTAGTTAATTATCAAAGAACCTTTGAAGTATATTACAATGCCAAAATGTCCTAGAAAAATATCCATTTCTGAAATATAGTAGAAGAATATATATATACCAGTTAACTCTCAAAGGATCTTTGAGGCAAACACAATCATATATAGCACAAAATGTAGAGGGTTTTGCACTTAAGGTTATGCAATAGAATTTAGAGTTGATATTTAAATTGTATAACAATTCTTTTTATGATCTTTACTAATGTTTATTAGAATTGTTGCATGTTTTACATCATTGGAATGACATATTAGTTGTGACTTTTTTGAAATTTTATTATGGTATGTGCACTTTGATATGATGTAATTTGATTATGGTCGTTTCATCTCATATGTTGTAATATTAGATATATAATAGAAAAATAAATTATTACATGAAATAAATAATAACTTTTCATTTTAAATATTTTTTTTTTGCAGAATACGGGTCTTCCAAAAGATCAAGATGATCCTCGTCATGATATAGATCGATAAAATATTGGTTCTTCCGGTACAGATCACATGAAAGAGGATGATGATGATGCAGATACGAAAGACACCAAGGCCGATGACAATGATGATGACGATGACGACAACGACGACGACGACGATGATCACGATGGTGATGATGATGAGATAGTTGCAACTGGTAATAACTAGTGACATTCATGATCATATAAAATGCATCATGGATCATTGTTGATATATCGTTATGATGCCTCTTTTCATGGTTACTATCATATGTATCATTTTCACGGCCTATAGTACCATATTATTGAGTTGTATCATATTGACATGTATCATTTCACTTATATCATTTGGACATGCATCATCTTGACTTGTATCAATCTGAGTTACATAATTTATCATTTTTACTTATATCATTTGTACATGTATCATTTTGACTTATGTCAACTATTGGACATGTAAAAATTTGACATGTTATTGATCTACTGGCGTATTTGACTTTCACTTGTTTTAGTTATATATATTGATGATCTTATCAGTATTGACTTGTAAATTCATATATATTAAAAGTGGTCGATGAATTTTGGATGGATATTTATTACGTATGATGATTTTAATTTACTTCTCAAGATGGATGTTGTCAAATTCAATTAAATTATAGATATTTGACTCACTTATTTTAATTATAGATGATGATCATGTTATAATAATTATCTTGTTATTTAATCATATGAGTTAAATAATTTAATTACTTACTCCATAATCTTATGAGTTATTTAAGAGGCACAATATATTTAACTAAATAAATTGAAATAAAAAATATTAAATTAATAAATGGAAGCAAAACAAGAAGCATTTTTAGAGGCAAAAAAGGAAGCAAAAATGGAAGCCAAACTAGAAGCAATCTTGGAAGCAAAATCAAAAGAAAAATTGGAAGCAAAATTGGAAGCAAAATAGGAAGCAAACCGGGAAGCAAAACCAAAAGAAAAACTAGAAGCAAACCTAGAAGAAAAATTAGAAGCAAAATTGGAAGCAAATATGGAAGCAAAACTGGAAACAAACTTGGAAGCAAAACTGAAAGCAAAACTGGAAACAAAACTGGAAACAAAACTGGAAGCAAAACTAGAAGCAAAATTGGAAGCAAAACTAGAAGCAAACCTAGGAGAAAAACTAGAAGCAAAAATGGGAGCAGACATGGAAGCAAAATTGGCCACTATTTTCGACGCTATTTTAGGCGCTAAAGGAGGCACTATTGCTTGCGCCAATTTTTCGGTGCTAAATCTGGTGCTACAGTTGGTGCTCAAGTTGGTGCAAACATCGGTGCAAAATCTGATGCCGAAGTGAACATACCATTTTTCGTCGATTTTTGCACTGACAAAAGTGTCCAATTCATGAATTCAAATTCACTAAAATCCGGTGCTATTTTAGGTGCTAATTGCATGTTCTGTTGTAGTTTCTTCCCTTCTAGTGGAGGGTATTGATTACATTATGAATTTTTTTATGCCTATATGATAGTTTTGTATATATTTGTGTATTATCGATATGTGACATTGTAAATCTATATGGATTTGTTGTGCATATATTATAATTTTACTGACATATAATAGTGTATGCCTCTATGGATTTTTAGTTAATGCAAATTTATTTTACTGATGTTACCTATATTTTCCATAAATTATTATTATATGATACACATTTTCTTCTTTTTAATTTTTATTTGTTATAAATATGACATCCTACTATCTAATTTTTATAGCATGAATGTTAAAAAAATCCTATCTTAAATTGTTTCAAGAATTCATGATTCCCTCCTTAGTTCAATTGATCTTTTGATTTCTCTTAGGTTTTCATGGGTGATGCCATTTATCTCTAAATTATCTTCTTGCATATCTAAATTATTTTGAATCTTGAGTGGTTTGGTAGTCCCTTGGATTAGTCCTAGTTCTATACATGGTCATACCCCTTCATGTATTATGAGTACATCTTATGCCTAAAAAATGTATATGTCTACTATGTGTTTGGAATTTTTGTGATCATGGTATCTTAATATTGTTTAATATGTTTCCTACATCATAAATATCTTAGATGAGTTGTCTTGGATTTTGTGTCATTTTGTCTTCATTATTTTATGGTGAAGAGGGTCTAGGCTACATCAATAAATGTTTATTTTGATATTTAAACTCTTATTTTTCCTTTGAAACTCCTTTGGAATCGTGTTAGAGTTTATTAATGGGGGTTAAGTATGATATATTTCAAGTTAAACCTTGATATATTTCAAGTGCAATATTGATTTCCTTAGATATAGATTTTTCTTTCAGTGGAATAGGATAGCATTTGTTAGCCATGTATTCAAATTTTGGGACCTTCCTCAAGCTATAAGACTTTTTCAAAGGAACTAACCTCTGATACCAATTTTTGAATACATCAAATACTGAGAGGGGGAGTGAATCAGTATTCTGCTAAAAAAATGAATTATTAACCATCCAATTATCAATCCACATCTAGCTATAACGGTGAACCAAAACATAAAAGAGATCATAACACATTGACACCAAGGTTTTTACGTAGAAAACCCAAAGTGGGAAAAACCATGGTGAGGATTAGCTCACAATATATTATAACCGGTTATAAGATATTACAAGGCTCACTGCCGGGAAGCAATGTCCTTAAAAGGCTAACAAATTGAATGCAAACTATGGCTTATAGCCAAGATACAAAAGGGTATGGCTCACTGCCAAAAGTGAACTAGAGAAGTGCACCTACAAAGTGCAAAGATCGGTTTCGGTTAAGCTCTAGAAACAACAAAATTCTACTCTGGTTGCATATATACAATCATTATCAGTCACTTCGCACTATTTCATTTGTCACATTTGTCACATACCATATACTATGTCTACTCTCTTTTCTGTCCAGCATACACACACATATATACATAGTCATATCTTCCTTCATCAATTAGGTCGGCCTAATTGAATGTGAACACACAAAATTCAAAATGACTCTTTGGCCCAATTCAAAATTCCTTTTGGTGCACAAAACAAAAAGTGTCATCCATACATTAGATTAGCCCGAACCTAATAAGGAACACACAAAATACAAATAGCTCTTAACCTTGTCAGCCAAAATAATACCAAACTTTTGTCATTTGGATTACACAACTGGATCAACAAATGTTGTTGAAAGTTTGTTTATACCTACAACTAACACTCCTGAGCAACATATAAAAAACTCATAGAATTTCTTATTACTGAGAGAATTTATGGACCAAAATATTGGATTAGCATAGAGACATGGTTTACTTAGCTAGTTACTAGCTAATGTTGGTGTGTCGCCAAAAAGTGTAGTCTTTGACACTTTTTCACTCATTTGGGCATTTTCCCTTGGATTTTGGCCTTGTTTTGCCTTGATTTAGTCTTGAACGCTTGCAATTCAACAACAATCTAAGAATGTTTTATGAAGGCGTTGTGAAGTATTGTAACACATCTTCCCACTTTTCTAAGACCCTTTCAAAACAATTCACCTAAACAAGCCCTTTTTACCCCTTTCCAAGCCTTGTGACAAAGTGTTGCAAAGTGTTGTAACACATTTTCACACTTTCCTAGGCTTATCATCAACCAATTAACCATTTTCTCATGTTAAATTGGTTCCTTAATGTACTTTTAGGCCCAACTTAAGTGTGTTTCAGGAGGCAAGTATGATAAACATTATTAATCACCATTTTATTCCCAACCACCACTTGAATTTTCCTAAGTGGACTAGGTCACCACCTTGGGCGACCTAGTCCCTTTTGGCTTAAAATTCAAAATTAAAACATAAATCTAACATGAGTTTGCCTCCAAAACCCTAGTTTCGGCCTATCATGCGACATTTTCAAGAAATTAGGGCATAGTATGTATAAATAAGGGTTTTCACCTTCATTTCCCCCCTCTTAGCTCATTTTCATCTTCACAAGCACTCTTGCACTCAAGCTTCCCAAGAAAGCAATCAAGCACAAGGCATCACAAGAAACCTCCATTGGAGCTGGTTCTTACATGTTGCAGACTTCAACAACTAAAGGTTTGGTAAGTTTTTGTATTGAGTTCATCATTCAAGCATCCTTTCCTTTCATTGTTTCTCATTTGGGTTTAGCTACCATCAATGGGGTTTGATTAAGGCAAACCCCTATTCTCTAACCCTAACATTTTCCTTGTATTTGTGTGTGTGCTTGCAGGTGTGTATGTAGATTTAGCAAGGTTCAAAGTCTTGGAAAAGGTAAAAGCATTCCATTCAAGTCAACTCAAGACATCAAACCCTAGGAGGAGCAAAAGGACAAGATGCAGGTCATTTTCTAAGATTCGAACACAGGCTTCTGCAGAGAAGAAAAGTACAAGTGGGGACCCACAAAATCAAAACCTAAATCTTTTGAAAGTACCAGGAGGACTAGGTCACCATCATTGGCGACCTTGTCCCTGTACCATGCCTGAAAAGGGTTTTGGTTTTTTTGGATACCCTTTTCCCCGAAACCTAGTCTGGCAAACTTTTCCGGTAGAAGGACTAGGTCGCCCATTCTGGCGTAAGTATCCTAGTACATATTTCCAAAAAAATCTATAACATTATGGGGCTTCTCATCTACAACTCTCCATTCCCAAGTATACAATCTATGTAATTTCTCGTTCCCTTTCAGTTTTGCATACATTTAGGGCATTTAGTTTAGTTTGCATTTAGTTCACATTTGCTTTCATTTACATTATATAGCTAGCTTAGTATCATTCAACCACACTTCTCACACACAACACAACTTCATCCAATCCCTTCCTTTAAATGCAATCACCAAAAACTTTCTTTCAAAAAAGCGGAAAGAGTGCCATTCCTAAACCAAGTGCTCCTAGGTGAAAAACCCTAGGGGCCTAGTAAGGAGAATCCTCTTTCCCTTGTGAGCATAAACCCTTTTTGGTTGTTCATTTTGGTGAACCCGACTGTAGACCATTTTTTAACCTTCTGCTTTTGTATTTCATCTTAGGAAATAGCTTGCATTGCATTAAAAATTTGCATTGTTTGCATCCTAGGGTTCATAAAAAAGTGCATTGGTGAAAGTTCCTGCTAGATTGCACTTTACATTTCATTTTTATTCGAAAATTCACAAAAAAATCTGCATTTTTATTCTGTAATTGCATTGGAAAAGCATTCAAAAATTTCATCAGTTTTCAAAAAAATCTTTGTTAGGACTAAGTCACCACACTGGGCGACCTAGTCCTCCTGCATATTTTTCATAGTCTTTTTTATCACTTTCAATACATTGTCTACATTTTTGCTTTCTGCAATTGCCTTTCTATTTCTGTTTCCAGATTTACTATTTTTAATCCATTTCTTGTCATTAGTTTTCTTTCATTATGGCTATGTCTTTTAAAAAGTTTTGGACATCCCTCAAATCCTTAATGAATATGTCAAGTTTCACCTCTTCCATTGATCCTAATGATCTTGAACCTACTCCTACTCAATCAACTCAAAATGAGTGTCCTGCTTAGGAAATTGACATCATTGGTGATGATGATGCTAGCATGAATTGGTTCCTCAATGAATGCCTTGAAAATATTAAGGAAAATTATTCTTTCTACCCATCCATGCAACAACCCAAGTTGCCTCACATGTCATCCCTCAAGACATTTACTTACCTTCATCCTGAAACACACAATGAACCTAAGTTCCTTGTCCAAGGTGAACCTAGTTCATCCAAACCTATCACCACTCACCCATATTACAACAATCATATCACCCACCCTCCCATTAATCTCCAACAAAATTATGACAAATGATTTACCATTCTAAGCAAACAAGGTGGTGACACAACAAATGAACATGAAATACATAAATTTAATGAACAATTGTCACCTGATGAACATACAATGGGTATAGGTTATCAAGATCCTATGACCATAGGCCTTCTAGATAATTTCTCAGGCTTCATGATGATGGCACAACGATCTTTGATTCCCCTCCCGATTTGGATGTTCTCCTTCCTAAAGAACATTCACCATCTCCTACAATTAACAAAGATAATCCTCATATCATCTCTAATCCTAGTGCCCCAATCTCCTCTTTTGAAGTTAGAGAATCTAGCAGACGCAAGAGGCCGTACAAATCATGAAAAATTAAATTCCCTATTTGTCCACATCCTGGATGTGAAATAAGATTACAAATACTCCTAAACAAAGGACTCATTACATTTCCTCCTCACAATCGGTTGGTTATTTGGCCATAAAAGAGATGAATGTCACCATCTATGAGAGATATTGAGTAAGTATGACTTCGTTGGTGATAATTTCTTCCCCCTCAAACCATAAAATACTCTCATGAACTTCACCATGTAATAGTTGTAGAACATTCCCTTCTCACTATTACATGCTCTTTCCCATCACCTATCTTGGCTCACTTCGACCCTACACTCAGTGGGGGCAAGAGGTTGCTAGCCTTGTCCTAGTAATGCATTTTTCCTTGTCCCTTAGCTTCATTGTTCACCTCCCACTTTTCCCCACTAAGATTGGGAGGCAGATGAATTGCTTAATGGTTGAATTACACTTGCCTTACTAGTATTGGGTTTGTTTGTGTGTCATGTGTCCCCCCATACTGTTTGATGTTCCCTCTCTTCATGATATTCTTTTTTTGTCCCTCGCTTCTTCTATATGTCATGCATTCATTTCACTTTTCGCTTTTTGTTTTTGCCTTCCATTTGGGGATGACACAGACATTGATACCACAATGCCTCCTTAATGTTGACCCAAATGGAACTCTTTTCCTTTCATTTTGGGATGATGCAAGGCATTGAGACCGTAATGTCTCCTTCATGTTGACCAAAATGGATCTCTTTTCCTTTTTCTTTTGTTTCTTTTTCCTTTCATTTGGGGATGACACGAGGAATTGAGACTACAATGTCTCCTTCATGTTGACCCAAATGGACTCTTTTCCTTTTCTTTTATTCTTTTTTCCTTCCATTTGAGGATGATGCAAGGCATTGAGATCACAATGTCTCCTTCATGTTGACTAAAAAACAAGGCTCTTTTTCGTTTGTATTTTAATTTTTCTTTTGTTGTCCTTTTGGGGATGATGCAAAGCATCGAGACACCCTATGTCTCTTCCATGTTGACACAAAATGACTCTTCCTTTTCATTTGTTTTTGCTCTCTCTATGTCCTTCCTCCAGTTCTATGTATTTGGGGAGATGATGACAGTTCTTAGCTCTCTACACAAAATATTGCATCAAAAAACATACTGACCCCAAATCCATAGATCCCTTATGTGTTTGTGTTTTTAATTTTGGGGGCCACCCCCTCTCCCTTTTCTTTTCATTTCATTTTACATAATTCAGCCTTCCTTAGACACATGTCGCTTGGCATAGGGCTTTCCAAGTAGGCTCTCATGTCCCTTTCCTTCTTTTTGCATTTTTCCTTTCTCTACTTTAAAGCAATTTCTCACAAAAGGATGTGTAGCAATTCCTTTAAAGTGGGGGCATACATTGGAATAATTTTTTTTTAATTTGCATTTATTTTTCTTTGTCCTTGGTTTCTAGTGCAGCCTTGTCACTTCCTATGGTGTGTTTTCTCACTTTGTGGATGATATTCAGTGTAATGTCTTTCATAAGTGTGACTTATCTTAGCATATTACATTCCTCTTAGTGGCCTGATGTGACACACTGCATCCCCTAAGTTGTGAATTTTCTATCCTTTCATTGGTCCTCTTTCGGAGACATTAGATGCAATGTTCCCTAAGTCAAATACCTCATATGAACTAAACAAGATTCCTTGGAACACTCTTTTTTAATTTTATATTTTGCAATTTTGCATCCTTCCATATGTGGCCACCTTGCATAACAAAAATTGCATGCCTGTGGTTCCATCTTGCACTTGTTCATGAGATCTAAGCATCCAAGGCTTTGCTTATCTCATGAACTGCACCCTTTCTTTTGTGGCACCTTATCAAAGTTATCAAGAGGTATAACTTTGGTATGGTTGAGTGGGAAGCCCAACTAGTGGCACAAATTTCCCCATAGCCCCCTTTGCACATGTGTGAGTACATACCAACCGAGCGTATGTTTCTCACCATTTTCGACATTCTCACTGGATAGACAACCAAAAGTCTCATCGGCCCAGAGTGAGTACACCTTTCCTTTCAAACAAACAACCTAGATATGATCCACAACTAGCTAGACAAATGGTCGAAGCTTGATCTAGATTTTTCCTCTCTCTTCAATCTTTCACATCACTTCCTGTGTGATCTTTTGTACTTATGTTTGGTTTTCCATGGGATCTTGATCTTGGGGGCTTGATCATCCCTCTTGATTGATGTCATATAATCTTACTAGCATGAATACATTGGATCCCTCTTGATATGCATGGCTCATCTACTTTAGTGTGAGTTTGAAGAAAGTTAATCCTCTCACTAAAGTGGGGGCTAAAGTGTCACCAAAAAGTGTAGTCTTTGAAAAAAATTCACTCATTTGGGCCTTTTCCCTTGGCTTTTTGCCTTGATTTATTCTTGAATGCTTGCAATTCAACAAGAATATAACAGTGTTTTACTAAGGTGTTGTGAAGTGTTGTAATACATCTTCCCACTTTTCTAAGACCCTTTCAAAAAAATTCACCTAAACAACCCCTTTTTACCCCTTTCCAAGCCTTGTGAAAAAGTGTTGCAAAGTGTTGTAATGCATTTTCACACTTTCCTAGGCTTATCATCAACCAATTAACCCTTTTCGTATGTTAAATTGGTCCCTTAATGTACTTTTAGGCCCGACTTAAGTGTGTTTCAGGAGGCAAGTATGATAAACATTATTAATCACCATTTGATTCTTGACCATCACTTGAATTTTCCCAAGTGCACTAGGTTGCCACCTTGGGCAATCTAGTCCCTTTTAGCTTAAAATTCAAAATTAAAACATAAATCTAACACAAATTTGCCTCCAAAATCCTAGTGTCAGCCTATCATGTGATATTTTGAAGAAATTAGGGCATAGTATGTATAAATAAGGGGTTTCACCTTCATTTCCGCCCCTTAGCTCATTTTCATCTTCACAAGCACTCTTGCACTCAAGCTTCCCAAGCAAGAAATCAAGCACAAGGCATCACAAGAAACCTCCATTGGACATGGTTCTTGCATGTTGCAGAACTCAAAAACTAAAGGTTTGATAATTTTTTGTATCAAGTTAATCACTCAAGCATCCTTTCCTTTCATTGTTTCTCATTCGGGTTTAGCTACCATCAATGGGGTTTGACTAAAGCAAACCCCTAATCTCTAACCCTAAAATTTTCCTTGTCTTTAAATGTGTGCTTGCAAGTGTGTATGTAGATTTAGCAAGGTTCAAAGTCTTGGAAAAGTTACAATCATTCCATTTAAGTCAACTCAAGTCATCAAACCCTAGGAGGAGCAAAAGGACAAGTTGTAGGTCATTTTCTAAGATTTGGACACGGGCTTCTACAAAGAAGGAATGTACAAGTGGGGAACCACAAAATCATAACCTAAATCTTCTGAAAGTATCAGGAGGACTAGGTTTCCATCATTGGTGACCTTTTCCCTGTATCATGTATGAAAAAGGGTTTTGAATTTTCTGGATACCCTTTTCCCCGAAACCCAGTCTGGAAAACTTTTTCGACAGAAGGACTAGGTCGCCCATTCTGGCATAAGTGTCCTAGTAAAGATTTACAACAAATTCCAGAACATTATGGGGCTTCTCATCTACAACTCTCAATTCTTAAGTGCACAATCTCAGTACTTTCCCATTTCCTTTTAGTTTTGCATACATTTAGGGCATTTAGTTTAGCTTGCATTTAGTTAACATTTGATTTCATTTACATTCTATAGCTATCTTAGTATCATTTAGCCACACTTCTCACACACAACACAACCTCATCCAACCCCTTCCTTTGAATGCAATCACCAAAAGTGTTCTATCAACAATGCGAAAAGAGTGCCATTCCTAAACCAAGTGCTCCTAGGTAAAAAACCCTAGGGGCCTAGTAAGGGGAATCCTCTTTCCCTTGTAAGAATAAACCCTTTTTGGTGGATTAATTTTCATAAATGATAACAAACCCAAAGGTCACCTTCTTCATTCTTCCAATTTAAGATTAGTCAACCTAAATTCACTTGATGAAATCATAATGGAATCCATACACCACACTGAAGTTGTCCAAAATCAAAGAATTCATTAGCATGATTACTTCATAAAGACAAAGGAATTCAGTGCAGGGGATTGGGCTCTCCTTTATGACTCTAGATACAAAGACTATACAGGGAAATTAAAAACTAGATGTTTGGTCCATATGAGATAAAAAAAGTGTTTCCAAATGGAGCAGTGTAGCTACAAACAATTGATGAAGTCAAGTTCTCATTACTGGTTAATGGACACAAATTGAATCTTAATAGGAAACCATTACAAAAGAATGACTTATTTCTTTCATTAATCCAACAGTTTAAACCTAGAATTGGAAATTCAACAACGTAGACTACAAGTTCTACAAATTAATCAGTCGACGAGATACACAACTTGCCCATTGATGTTTCACAGGTATAGTTCCACCACATAATTCACATGCACACACTGCATAGGTGACAAACAACATTCTTTTTTTTAAATATTCAAAGAAGCAGCAAGGACATGTAGCATCATGCCTAAAGGCAAATTTTTTTTAGAAGGGACCTATTACTACAAACATCTATAGCACTTGTCTAAAATTTATTTCACATTACCACCCACATTCAATACATATCTATCATTTCATATCCTATTCCTCCGTACATGCAACCACACACATTTCATTTCATCGCATGCCACTTCTTACATCCATTCACATGTAGCATTTCCACCACCTTTCTCGATTACCACATAGGTGTTATGTATACGATGTTGAATTCATTTCAAATTGTATCTACACAAAATTCATTGTAATTAAGGAAATTCATTTCACATCCTACTACACGCAGTCATTAATCACTGTGCACGAGTTAAGTTTCACTTCAACAACATTATATAGGTACACACATTAACTTATCATAATTTACATAGATGATGATTGATTTTATGAATTTTATACATTAATTCGTGCATGTTGCATATCTTAATTGATATTCCACTACATTTCATTTAACCCTCCACCAAAACTGTACCACTAAGTGAGGACACTTAGTATCTTTAGTTGGGGGTATTATTTATTTTCTTCATTTTGAGAAACCACAAAATCTCTACAACCTTTTTTCTATTTTATTTTCCTCCATCTTCAAAAAATACAAGATTAGAGGAGGGAAAAGGGTTAAAGGTAGTTGAATTGAGAGGTTACAACATATAGATATAGTGGAAGTGATATAGGTGGAGTGACAAACAAAAAATAAATAATAGTAGAGAATAATTGACAACATCATCATGGGTGCTGACATTATTCTTAGGGAACCACCAACACACACTTGACTATTTGAAGACATGCTAGTATTTTTCAACAAGCTAGTTGGTTGGATTATTTCTTGAAACTCACAGAGTTCAATGAGGTCATGACACAATAATTTTCTGCTACATTACAAAAGGATGACACAATTTTGAGAGGTTTAAGGGTAGATGCTTCAGAGGCTGCCATTGCTGAAGTATCGAGACTGCCATGAGAAGGACAAGATTTTCTAGTGAGAGAATATACTATTTCTATCAAAAATGAATTTAGATAGCCACGAGAAAACCTAGACTCATCTTCTTAAGGTACTAAACGATTATCTTTACCATGGGTTTGGGCTTTCGTTGCTTCTTACTGTAGAGAAGGGGGATCCATTGCTCATAATTCCCTTATTTTGTAAGAGAATCCTAGGGAAAAAACTACCCTAAACTACCTCAAACTTAGCTTACTTGGACTAGAAGGACGAATGAAGAAATTGCAAAGAACAAAATATTAGGAGTGATTTTCAAACAAACTACTTTAGAAACCAAAAGAGTAGAATTAGGAGATTTTAGTCACTGAAGGGGTAGCTCTCAAGCAAAGGATGACAATGTTTGATCAGGATACCAATGTGGTGCACTATAGTCCTAGAAGGGAACTGGCATCTTGTACAGACAAAGAGCTAAACCCTTGGAGAAAAATGCAACAATCCTACTAAAAATCCCAAATATGAGGTCTTTCTAACTAAATAAATTAACATAAAGCAACAAATTCTAGAAAACACTAAGGAGAGTGAAAGTTGGACTTACAAAAGGTCCTGCGTTCAAGATCTTCCTCCAAGCTTCACTTGGACAACCTACACACAAGACGAATGGGGAAAAATGTTGGGGTTTTTTTGGGGCTTGCCATAGTCAAACCCCTATTTTAGTGTTCCCACCTCCAAGGAAAACTAGATGGATAGAAAAAGTGGACAAGGTAAAGAAATACGAAGTGATAAAAACAATTCTCACTCAAGGAGAACCTATATCACAAAATAACAAGATGAATAAGTTATCTATTTGCAAATAGATGAGAAACAAGAGAGTGTTACCAACAGTTTGTGGCCCCCTCTTGAATGCACAGATGCACCATTGAATGCTTGAAAGAGAAATTTGGCTATTGGAAGGACCTCAGTCCAACAGGACTTCATCGTGGAAGCAAGATCAATAAGAGAAGAATAAGCAGAGAGTAGAGTGATATTGAAAGATTCAAGTGTTAGAATGAAAGAGAACCCCCAAAATGAGAGAAAAGAGATATTTTTGTTTTTGTGTGAGGCACTTGGGGAGCCGTTACACTCAAAATTTCAACTATAGGGACATGTGTCACAAGTCAAGATTCTGAGATTCCCATTTCAAACTTTGAGAATTTTCATGGATGCTAGCACGCTGTGTGGACATTTGCATGTCGCACATGCGACTAAATCAATGTTTTTTGAGAAATGAGGTGGTAGAATTTTGTCACTTTGTCATTGGTCCTTGTGGCATCAAAATCATGAAATTTTGACCCATAAGGTTATTTTCATAAATGTGATTAAGCATAATAAATGTAGGGCCAAATGCGTAAATGTGAAAGTTTCCCCTAGGGTGTAATTTTATGACATTAGATTTTTCGCTCACTTTAGTGGGCTAGATTTTAGAAAAAATAGCCACGTGTTAAATTAGAAAAGAAAGAAAACACAAAAAATTGAAAATTTTATGGATTTGTGTGCCAAAAAAGGATATTGTAGAGGCCATAGAAGTCGAGCAAGCACGTACCATAATACCCCAAACAATCGAACTCAACAAAAAATACAACATTTGTCATGAAAGTTCACGCAAGATCTCATTCTGCAAAACTTCAAATTTTTAGGTCAGCTCAAAAATCAGAGGAAACTACCAAGGTGAGAAGAATGTTCAAGAAAAATGCAGTGGTTCAAAAGAGAAATATGATAAAGAGGTGACTATATGCCCCCTCTTGGTTTTTCCCCCAGTGAAGTGGGGAAAATGAGGAAAAACCATGAGACGACAATCACCAGGAATTTGTTTTCCCTTGGGGGCCTATATATATACCTAGGTAGGCCCCTAAGAGGATCATTTTCATTATTCACTATGGGAATTTTGTTGAATTTTTTGAGAGAAAATTCAAAAAACTACCACACAGACAATACTATGAGGAACCGAGGCTGGACCAGTTGTGATGTGTAATTTTTGAGGGTGGCAAGATCGATTAAGTAAGTCCAAAAACCTCATTTTTTGAGAATTTTATGAGATTTTTAGCTAGTTTAGGATAAAATTGCAACATAGGCATCCTGGTCGCGTGTTGGAATCCTGCCCACATGCTGGTGATGTTTTCATGTGTTGGAGTCTGCCATGTGCACTAGTGTCCAACCAACCATCAATGGTGAACCTTAGACGAGATCGTGCCACATAGAAATTTATGCGACACACTTGCATCTCAGAGGCTAGAATTAGGAATTCTTTGATGTAGAAGATAGATTTTTGTATGCCTAGTGTGTCGTTACAAATATTTTTCATTTTTGTAGGACTATCCCGAGATTAGAGAGAATGTTCCATGACTGCATGCTCATGGAGTTGATGGAGCAGTGGGACACCACCACATCTACATTCTATTTGCTGACAAGCGAGAAGAATATCACTTTGGAGAATGTCTATTGTATCACCAATCTTCCCATTTGTGGGTGGCAAGTGACCATCGATGACACATGATTTGCTCGCAAGCATGTAGAGGGGGTTTGATACTACATGGGTTGAGACGATGGTGGTGACGGGACCAACCACATATACATTCAATGGTTTGAGTAGGGTGGCACAATTGTCCCTCTACTACGACACGTGATGGTCATAATAGTGGTCGTGCATGTCACTATGGATGCATGGGGTTCTCACCTGCACAGGGGCCTCGTTCATACCACAAGATGATCTTCTTGTGGGGTCGTAGCATGTTAGCACACCTATACCACGAGCTAGGAAGGTTCATGCATTATGAGTTTGTGATCCTCATAACATGCACATTACTGCAGGTGTGAGCATACATTCACATCACATGCATGTGACCAGTGGGCTATCCCTAGGTGAGGGATTATTTAGTGCCTATGGCCCACTAGTATGAGCTCGTGAGACACTAGACGCATGGAGATCTACAATTTTGTCGACTTCAGTTTGATTTTTTTTGGGTCCACTAGATTAGATGGCGACCATACATATGGTTTAGGTGGGTAGATGACCATAGATATATACAAAATCTACAGTGTGGTTGTTTTTTACTAGGTTGCACAGATTATATCATTATGCCCTCTTATTGGTAGAGGGTTATGCAACAGTACATGATTGTACAGACTATCTTGCCTATGGTCCCATCCTACATATGGGGTGTGAGGAGCACCACATGGCTAGCTGACTATCAACGGTCATCCATCATCGACATCGTCCCTTTTGATGATGATGAGCATGATCAGGACCAGCCTCCAACACATCCTATTGATGATGTTGGCATGATCCATGGCTTTCGAATGTGGTGGATGATACATCATCATGCACCAATTTTCCTAGTGGATTCCCCTAGGAGGATCTGAGCGTGCAAGGTGATCTATCAATAAGGAAACAAGGAGAAGACAAAGGAAAAGGCGGGTAGCAGGAGCAACAAGGCAAGGAGGCTGACACAACATAGGTGATATTGAGATGGAGATGAAGGATGTCCTCTCCTTTGGTTGTCATCCCAATCTTAGTAGTGGTACCAGTTGTATTCATTGACCTGATGGTGGTCCTACTAGCACTAGTAGTAGCATCCAGGGATGGAGGCATCAGACCCAGCGTCACTGCTCCCCTTGACCCACACTGACAGGTTGGGGACCCAGGTATGGAATTTGTTTATATTATCTCATTTTAGTATTTCAGTTTATCTCATGTATATGTTTATATTTTAGTTTTTATGGATATTTATCATGTGGTACTAATGAGTCCATTCTCTTTGTGGTTACAAAAAATAAACAAGGATGGACTATACTCATTGTGCAGTGCATATCAGAGGTGTCTCTCATCATGCCAGTATAGGGCACCATTCTTGAGCCATATCAACCAATTTTAATGGGGTGACATGCCCACCTTTTTGAGTTGTTCATGTTCCTAAGGATGGCATATGAGGAGGGGTAGGAATAGATCATGTAGATGAATGCTAATGTCACCATTGCCATGAGACAGAGGGACCAGATGTTTGTGGAGCTACAAAATTTTCTCTTTAAGAGAGATGAGGCAGTGACAAGAGCTAATAGTGTCGAGAAAGAACATGATGCTCTATAGAGACAAATCAATGACCTTAGAGGGTAAGCAACAGTTGTGATTCCGACAAGTGACTTGCAACTAGAGGAGGCCCTTAGGAGAGAGGAGTTGTAGATAGCCTCCTTGTAGGGAGAGATCATAGAACTATATGAAGCAGTATCCAACTCGTAGTTGCATAGATTCCACTTTGTCTCCACCATCTAGCCTTAGCGAAAACCATTGCTAGGTCCAAATGGCTCAAAGAGCCATGCACCTGGGGCCTAGACGCTTATTTTTTGTATATCATTTTTCTACCGATGACATATATTGAATAACATTTTTGATGTACAAAATTTTTATACACATATATAGTGGCCACTTATTTTTTGATGACAGTGGCATGATACATGTATATGACATACATTTGATTTATATATACATGAGATAAAAATTCCAACATTATGGTGTTTCTTATTTATGTGGATGCTCCCTTTACTTTCATGTATGATTATGTGATGGATATTATACTTATGGATGCATGTTTATATTAGATGTTATCATGATCTAATAAACACTTATGGATGTATGTTAATTAAATACAATGATGATATAGTTGCCTAACTAATATACGTAATGTAATGCACACTAAAACACATGTATGCATGCATGTCTCTCACACACATAGTCACATCATAACATAAATCTAATAATGTGTTCCTAAAGGGATGTCAACATGTGGTATGCTAAAATCTATGAGGGATGAGCATTACGCATGTGACACATAAACACTACTCATAGTATCGATGAAGGTGCATTGCATTAACAAGTTCTTTTAGAGGTTTCCCACCTATAGATGACAATCCATAGGCACCATAACCATACACGAAGATGCCAATATAAGGTTCTAACCAATTAGGACTAAAATTTCCTCTTTGATAAAGTGGTGCATTTACATTTCTCTAATTCTCATAAAGAAATATTTCACCCACCTTGAAAGTTCGAGGAATAACACCTTGATTATACTACCTAGATAGTGATTGTTGATAAGTTTTAAGGTGATCAAGGGCCTGTAATCAACGCTCATCGAGAAAATCAAGATGATGCAAACAATTGGATTAGTAAGTTTCATCATCAATTAACCCTTTAAGGGAAACCTACAAGGACAAAATCTCCAACCCTAAAGGCATGATAGCTTCAACACCATACACGAGGTTATAAGGTGTTGTTTCCATCATTATATGAACACTTGCACGTGATAATCCCACAAAGAATATGTTAGCTGGATGTGCCAATCTTTACCATGTTTATTTACTATATTTTGAAGGATAAGCTCAAGAGTTTTATTAGATGCTTTAGCTTTGTCATTAGATTGAGGATAGTATGGTGCAGAGAATCTATGTTGAATATGAAATTTCTCTAGGAACTGCTTCACTTCCCTGTTCTTGAATAGTGTACCATTGTTAGAAACAAAGGTACAAGGAAACTCAAACTAAGCAATGATATTGTTCATAAGAAAGCTACAAATAGCTTCAGTGTTTGTGGATCGAAGCAGGATAGCTTCAACTCACTTTGTGAAGTAATTGATAGTAGTAATGATAAATACACGTCCTTTAGAAGAAGGAGGTTATATCTTTCCAATGATATCCAACCCCCATTTTGTGAACAGCCAAGGGAGGTCTGATTTTGAAGCTTTTGAGCAGGAGTGTGAATGAGACAACTATGTTGTTGACACTATAGACACTTACTAACAAAATCAAATGAATCTTTTTCTATTGTTTGCTAAAAATATTCCATGTGGATCAATTTTTGCACCAGGGATTTACCACCAAAATGTCTACCCCCAAAACTTGAATGGGCTTCCTTAAAAGCAAGGGGTATTTCTGCTTTAGTGAGACATCGAAGAAGGAGACCATTATAGGATTTTCGATAAAGAAAATTTGACACTACAACATAGTGAAATAATTTTTTTTGTATCCGAGTGTGGTCATTCATTGTCACATTATCAAGAAAATTTATGGTCTTCAGATATTTTTAAATGTTAGAGTACCATTCTTTCAAGTCTACATGAGCACACACACAAGCATCAGATTCAGGTTGATAAAAAATAGTAGGAGAGCAAAGAATATGAACCACAAAGTGGTATTCCTTCACATCTTTATCTGAGGGCACCAGGGAGGCAATGCTTTACATGGAATCCTCATGTAGATTTTCTCTCCTAGGGATATTATCTATTTTGAAAGAGGAGAAACAATCAAGTAAGGAAAAATATATATCCCAATACCGAGATAACTTACTTTTCTTAGCTTGATACATTCCTATAATTTGATTCACAATAAGTTTAGAGTCACCATGTATGTGAAGATGCCTTATGTTATTAGTAAATTGAAATTCTAACCGAAAGGAGAGATGGATATGCTTTCCCTCGGGCAAGATCAAAACTACACCTGCCCAGGAGCTAGTCTGACACCTCGACCCATCAAAATACATCTCCATACAAGATTGTGACTAATTGTGAAAATATTTTCATCAAGAAAATAGTCCAGACTAGGGAAGGAGCGAGATGAAGGAGCGTCTACCAATTGATTGACAACTTCTTGACCTTTTATTGACTTTAGAGTCATGAGCTTTATGTCAAACTCAGAAAGCAACATTACCCATTTCACCAATCTTCTAACAAGGTCAACATTAGTAAATAAATGCTTTAGGATATCACTCTTCATAATAATATATGTTTAAACATGAATAAGATAATGTCTTAGCTTCTACGTTGCAAAGATGAGAGCAAGACATTCTTTCTCCATGGTAGAATAACGAGTTTTGTAATCGACAAGGAAACGACTAATGTAGTAGACTGCTCTTTCTCTACCATCATTATTGTATTGAGCAAGCAAGGTTGCTAAAGCATACGATGATGTGGCCAAGTAAAGAAAAAAGGGTCTATCCTACATAGTCGACATTAAGACAGGAGGATTAGCTAGATAACTTTTGATTGATTCAAAAGCTTTCTGGAACTCATCATCCCAAATGAAACAAACATCTTTTTTCAACAACCGAGTGAATGGAAGGGTACGATCAACCAAATGAGATATGAATCTGCAAATAGCCTGAATTTTCCCTTGCAAAATTTGAAGCTAAAATATGTTCTTAGGCAAAGGCATGTTAACAATCACATCAATTTTATTTGTATCGACTTCAATTTTTTCATGAGAAACTATAAAGACTAAAAGTTTGCTTGTGTCCACACCAAAGAAACACTTAAGAGGATTTAGCCTCATCTTATAGAGTCAAAGCCTTTCAAAGATGAAACAAATATTTCCTACATGATCTTGATGAGTTGTAGATTTTTCCAAGATATCATCAGCATAGTCTTCTAAGATTTTATGAACGAGATCATGAAATATTAGGGTCATCACCCGTTGGTAAGTTGCACCTACATTATTTAACCCAAACAACATGAAACATAACAAAAATTACCCCAAGGGGTAGTGAAGGTTGTCTTATACTGATCTACTAGGTTAATATGAATTTGGTTATAGCCCAAGAAATCATCCATGAAGGAAAACAAGGAATGGCTTGCAGTCAAGTCTATAATCATATCAATATTAGGCAACAAAAAATCATCCTTAAGAGATGACTTATTAAGATCACTAAATTCAAGGCACACACGAATATGGCCATCAAGTTTGCTAAAAACAACAATATTTGAGATCCAAGGTGAATAGTCGATAGGATGGATAAATCCTACTTTTAATAGCTTCTTTATCCTAGTCTTAACCAACAATACAACCTTGGGATTCATCTTTGGATATTTTATTTAACGGGCTTGGCATTAGGGCATAGGACAATATTGTAAAATAAAATAGACTCATCAATACCAAGCATCTCCTCATATGACCAAGCAAAGATATCAGGGTGAGAATGTAAGAGGTTGGAATGCTCCTTAGCTTCTTCTGAAGAAAGGAATTTTTTTATCTTAATCACCTTTTCATAGGATTTAGGATCCATGAAAAATTCAGTAATATCTCCCTTAAGGAGAGGACTACGTTCTTTAGGATGAGGTATCATAGAACCATCATAAATGTTAGATAGAGGATCCCCCTCATCCATATTCAAAATATATTCTGTAAAGTATGCTTGTTTATTCAAGCAATACAAGAATCGTCGATTATGGTGAAAAGAAGGAAAATGGGAATAGGCACCTAAGAATTCTTCTAGCACTTCCTCTAAGAAGAAGACATCTAGAGGAACTTCATCAGGTTCTATTTTATCCTCTATCAATTCAGGATGAACAAGGTTGAGAGGTTCAACTAAAATCATGTTAACACTCCACCATGGTTTCTATCTAGTTTATTCAATAGAGCATCCCAATCCCAAGTTATGCTTGCAAGGCCTAGCTTGGATAGGGACATGAATTCATTGTTCAATATTCCCAATACCTTTACGCCTATAACCATACTTAGCAATGAGCTTGTACCCAAGGCCATAGTGTGTCTACAAAGCCTCGAAAGGAGGTGGTTCCACAAAGAGAGCGTCACTCCACTAATGAGTGTCAAATGTGTCTATGAGACCACAACCATCCTTCCCATCAGGATCAAAAAAATTAACCTCTTTAGAAAAAAATTATTATCCTCCTATGTAAGGGAATAGCTAGGTTCCTAGATAGGATTAGAACTTTCCTTCTCAGCAGGAGGTTGATTGAATTTCTTAGTAGAGTTTTTTGCAATTATCAAAAGATCGAGGTGGATGGGATTCACTTTGTATTCTCTGATGAAGAATTCAAATAAGTCCAAGGATCCCCAACCATCATCAAGACATGCATTTGATTTAGAAGAAGTAGACGGGGAAGGCTCAAAAATTTCTTCTTTAGGATGTTCCTCTTTAGGGACACTCACTTCAGGGACAATATTTATGGATGGCACCACCGAAGAAAAATGTCAACCCATCAGAGGTTAACGACAAAATACAATTCTTGAGAGTGAAAATAATCAAGGCTCAAACAACAACTACCAACTCACAAAGGTGGACAACTTCGAGATTAGCCTTAATCTTATCCACTTGATTATTACCTACAAACTTCAAAGAATAGCTTACAGTAGAAGTCACAACTCCCATAGCATGAATTCAAGGTCTTCCCAAAATAAAGTTTTAAGGTAAAGTGCCAGACATCACATACACCAAAGTGGGTAAGGTAATGGGTCCTATCCGCAAAGGCAAGATTATTGTGTTTGGGGTTTGTCGACCAACATTATCAAATCCATGAATGTATAAAGAAGCACCTAAAGAACAAGAATCAACATTAATCTTAGGTAGTAGATCCATACCATAAACATTGAGAGTTGAATTGCTGTAAAAAAGGGTACGTCTATTACCAATACTATTAATGAGCACTAACTATGATCATTAGAGGGTCTTCTTGCTTCTACACATCTGGGGGCAGGAGTTCCTACAAATAGAACACAATATTCTACAAATTTGCATGAATATGATCCATCAACGCATTAAAATTCGTTAGCCTAGCAGAGGTAGGCAAGAGGATCTTTTTCAAGGCTTCCTAAAGTATACCTTGGTAAACTGAAGTGGTTTGAAGCAAATCCCAAAGCGAGATCTTAGCCAGAGTAACATGAAGTTGCTCGACAAGATCATAGTCTCCAGGTGCTTTAGTCATGGGTTTAGGAGTTGAAGCAAGACTTGGTCAAGAAGGTGGTAAAGAAGTAGGAACTTGAGTAGGTTGAGGTGTAGGAAAAAAATATTGTTGATTCATTTTTTATTGATTTCTTCTAGTGTTGTACATGTCTTCCCCATGGCATTATAAGTAGTAGAGTTTGCAGCTCTTACAAACCTTGTGTATAGATCTGTTGAGTCATTATTTAATATGGGACTCCACAAATAGAATGAACCTTCTTAGGAAAGGGTGTAAAGCATGAAAAACTCACATACTAAAAATAGTATTCCAAAAAGCAATGCTTATTCCAAATAAGGAAAGTGAAGCATATATTAAATAAAATATCTATAATTGCACAATAGCAAGTTACAATAATGAAGTTCAAATTTTATACACTAAAGAGTGTTACACTTCATTTACATACACCAAAAAGGGGTGTTGCATTCCATCTATTTCAATGTTACAAGTAAAATATTTTGCATCAATACATCAATGACATCCATGAAGATAATTATACATTTTATAGATTGGCTAAGCAAGCCATACAAGAATATTACAATGAATTATATCCATAATTAATCATATAGTATAAGAATATTTATCCTCAAATTCCATGACTAATTTTCTTCCACAAGCCGAGGCCAAGAGTGAGTTTAAGGCACTTTTTCCTCCCAACCACAAAGTACTGGACTTCCCCAAGTTTCCTCTTAACACGAAGAAAGCACCGACCTTGTACGAGAAGCCTAGCAACCTGGAATGGTATAAGCAGGAGGGAATCTCTCGATGCATGCCTGATGCCTATATGCATTCCTAAACTAGAATAACATAATCCTTGCATACGGGATGTGACAGAGACATAAATAACATATAATCTAGGATTTTCAAAACCATCTATTTCACTAGTACAATAGCTTGGCCAAGTAATAATAAACAAAATGGTAATTTAGAAAAATTAAATTACCGTCTCTGGAAGCCCACATTTAGCATCTTGTCCTGGAAGTAAAAGTTGCACAAAAATAATAAACAAAACGCCATTTCAGTTAATTCAAAGTTTAAAATTATTTCAGAATTTAAATGGTTGTCAAACATTGTTCCTTTTAGAAAAATCATAGGATTTACTCAATCTACATCATTTTCAAACTCACACGTTTTGGACTAATTACTATGCTTTCAAAGTGATATACAAAGATTCAAGATAAATGAAGTTATTTTCAGGTTTGTGATATAAACTAATTGTTTAAAAAATTATAAGTTTTCTCATGCGGGTTTATTTCATCTCTACGGTTTGGAGTAATTTTACAAAAGAGGTTTTTCATTTTGCAAACCAAATTCTAATAGTTCGTTTATATAAATAATTTCCAACTTGACTTAACTAAAAATTGATTATATTTATATATTCATCATGCACACTTATCTATAATTGATATATACAACATTATTGGAAAAATAAGTCTTGCTTATATATATATATATATATATAATTATATTATATATACAAAAAAATCATTTTACAAACAAAAGTTACTAACTGATCGAAATGGAGACTCTAAACAACAATTTATACTGCTAATTATATAGAATTTTACACACACACACACACACACACACACATATATATATATATACGCAAATGAAACCATTTCAGAAGATCACAGTCACAAGATAATATTCCAGCAAAGGTTTTTGCAAGTTTAAAGCTTTAACAAGAGAATCGAAATTCCTTAACACAGTAGCTATGAGGGGTTGATGGCCTCCTAAGGGAGTGTTGCCTATAGAAGGACAACACCCTTTCCATAGGTCGTGGATTGTGGAAAGGTCGCTACCTTTCCACAGCTATTAGTGTAACATAAATAAAATAATTAAATTTTCTTTTAAAAAAACTTCTTCCAATTGGATTCCGTAAAACAATGAATCAGTGTATCATTTAAAATGATTTCTATTTCTGTACAGTATAATATTTGTATATACAATATTATTATATTCATTATCAATGTATAATAGTATTATATATATTATATTGTACAATATAATATATTTAGATATATATAATATTATTATATTCGTTACAAATAAATACAAAATTATAAAAAAATATAGTATTATGGTTTGCTACAATACAAAAATAAATAGTTTAATTATAGCCATAAAACTCAAATTTTCATACGGAAATTGAATGATTTTAACATCCAAATGCATAACTACTGTTTTGGTATTGTTATGATCAATTTACTATCGACAATAAGATTTATTATTTCCCGTAAATACAAAGATTGATCCATAACATTTTTTCACACAAACTAAGATTTTACATAATAGAATTGCATAAAAACCTAGTAAAACGCTATCCTATAAATGAATCTCTTCTTTTTCTTCTCTCTTCTTCGCCGTTCTTCTTCTACTTGCTCAATCCCCAAGTCTTCTATCTCTTTTTATGTTTTTGTTTTTGCAGACTAAAAATTGTGAATGAGAGATCATTCTCTTTTATTATTTTCTTTCTTTTTTCATTTTTGTTTTGCTTTGTTTTTGTGTTTTATTTTCTAAAATTAAGTTGTTTTCTTCTATTTTTTAATTTTCTATTGTTTTCTTTCTCATTGATTTGTTTTCAAAATCTTGCTTTCTTTTCTATGATTTATTTCCAATTTATCAAATAAAACTTATTTTTTAATACGAAACATGATTTATTAGATTGCATCACAATTATCTATAAAACAATAAATAATAATAATTTATTCTTCAAATAAAATCAAGAAATAAAATAATTTAAAAATATTTCTTTTATTTCTATGAGCATTTAATTTTTACCACTAATTAATTAAACAACCAACTATAAAGTAAGAAGAAATATAATATGGATTGGGGCCTTAGCTCGATTGGCTAAATCTTTCTTGTTGCAGGAGGTTGGTCACGAGGTCTAGTCTCCCCCATCCTCGTGGTACCGGAGGGCATGTCGCGTCAGCGTCGCCGATCACGTTAATTTTTTTACCATGCGCACTGCAGTTTATAGGGGGTCGTGCTACCCGATTCATGCAGTCTAATAAAAAAGAAAAAGAAATATAATATGATTAATTAATGAAATTCTAATGTGTTATATGTTTTCTAAGTGTTTGTGTGTGCGAGAGAGACCACTCCATCTTAACCCTGATAGGTAGGTAGCCTTCTCTACCTTAATCACACCCTTGTCTTTGACAACCTGCAACTCATGAAAACTCAGGCACCCATTAATAGGTTAGTGTCCAAAAATAAATCGAATCAATATAATTTATCATTCCAAAATAACATTTTCTATATTGCATCATTTCAAAATAAAATAATATTCATTACATTTCATCTTTTCCAAAATAAAATAATCATTTAATTTTTTCATCTTTTAAAATAAAATAATATTCATTATATTTCATCTTTTCCAAAATAAAATAATCATTTACTTTTTTCATCTTTTAAAATAACATAATATTTATTCTACCAAACACAATTATTCACAAATCAGTTCCACATAAATTAATTTAGGTAGCATCAAAATTTGAGACGTGACAAAGGGGATAGCTAGAGTCAAGTAAACAATGGGTATCTTAAGCTTCAGAGAAGCTACAAATACTACAACAACGGTCAACAACTTCTCAGCCAACGAAGAGGAAGTAGATATTTGTGAAGAAGTTTGTTCAGAAGATTTGCAGATAGAGGGAGATGCTTCTAAGAAATTATCTAGAGAATCATCCAACATATCAAAATCCTCTTTAGAGAAAGCATTGTTATAAACATTAAAACATTGCAGAAAAAGATCCAACATGGTTCACGTCAGGTTCACCAAAATGTAGAGAAGAGGGATATTTTGCTCATAATTCCCTTGCTTTCCAAGAGAATCCCAGGGAACAGACTGCCCTAATCTACCTCAAACTTAGCTTACTTATATTGGAAGGTTGAATAAAGAAATTGCAAAGAATAAAATATTAGGAGTGATTTTTCAGACAAACTGCTTCGAAAACCAAAATAGCAGAATTAAGAGATTTTAGTCACAAAAGGAGTAGCTCTCGGGAAAAGGATGGCAACGTGTGATCAGAATTCCAGCGTGGTGCGTTGTAGTATTGGAAGGGTGCTAGTGTCCTGTATGGACAGAGAGCTAAACCCTTGGACAAAAATGTAACAATCCTACTAACGTTCCCAAATTCGAGGTTTGTCTAACTAAACAAATTAACATAAAGCAAGAAATGCTAGAAAACACTAAGGAGAGTGAGAGATCGATTTACAAAAGGTCTTGCATTTGGTATCTTCCTCCAAGCTTCATTGGGAAAACCTACACACAAGATGAACGGAGAAATTTTTGGGGTTGTTTCAGTGCTTGCCACAATCAAACCCTCGTTTTGGTGTTCCCACCTCCACGAACAACTAGATGGATAGAAAAAGTGGACAAAGTAAACAAATACAAAATGATAAAATCAATCCCTACTCAAGGAGGAGAACTCATATAAAAAAATAGAAAGATGAACAAGCTATCTATTCAGAAATAGACGAGAAACAAGAGAGCATTACCAATAGTCTATGGCCCCTCTTGTTTGCACGGATGCATTGTTGAATGTTTGCAAGAGAGCTTTAGTTGTTGGAAGGACCTCAATCCAATAGGGCTCCGTCGTGGGAGAAATATTGAGAAGAGAAGAAGCAAAGAGTAGAGTGATATTGAAAGATTCGTTAGAATGAGAGAGAACCCCCAAAATGAGAGCAAAGAGAGTTTTGTTATTGTGTGAGGCAGGGATATATGTTACACTTAGAATTTTGACTGTAGGGACACGTTTCATGAGTTAAGATTATGAGATTCTCATTTTAAACTTTGAGAAACCAAGTTGATGCTAACATGTCATGTAGATGTTCACGTGGTGCACAGGTGTTCAACTTAGTGTTTTCTAGGAAATGAGGTGGCAAAATTTTGTTGCTTCATCATTGGTCCTTCTGATATTGAAATCATGAAATTTTGACGTATAAGATTCTTGTCATAAATGTGATTAAGCATAATAAATGTAGGGCCAAATGCATAAATATGAAAGTTTCCCCTAAGGTACAATTTTACAACATTAGACTTACATAGTCAAGTATTTAACTTGTGATGGTACACAATCCTTGTTGTATACAATTCATTTTAAACTATTGAGTCATCTTCACCATGATCGACATGTGAATGTCCCAAATTTATTATATAATTTATTGAAAAGAACGGAATCTAAGTATAAAAGGAAAATTAATAATACATCACTATCTCAGTTTTTCTTCGTCACATTACTGATAAAAAAGAGTTCGACTCAATTTCTACATGTTTCTTGGGAAATTTTCCTTAATTATAACAATATTAATAGTATTCTTGAAGAACCTAAATATTGTCCCAAAAATAGTAGAGGAACTTGTTGTATTAGAAAGGGAAGTGCCCTCTAACTCCCCTGCTACATCACCTACCTGCAACATGGGAGAACTAGAGGAGAAGGGCTTGCAGGATACTCAACCCACAACCTCTGTTGAGCAACTTGTAATGGAGGATAAGGAAGAAACCCCTAGTTTTGGAAAAATGCAAAGAGCCAAGAAAAGGAAAGGTGGATCTTATTCTGCACCTGCAAGAGGGTAAAAGAGACCCACACAACATAAGAGGTGATCACGCCCCCTGAAGAGAAAGGGGGCCATGAGAGAGTCAGTTAAAAAGAAGGAAGAGGAGGATTTTGTGATGGTTGAGATAGACTCAAAATTGAAGTAGAATTCCCCTGGAAATGTAAATGCACTAGTTAAAAAAACATGGTACTTTACAAGTACCTTTTAATCCAATTTAGAGGATACATTTATAGCAAGGAAAATGAGAAGAAGGTCCCCAAAGAACCTTGATTCAGAGGGTTGTAAATATACCAGCACAATGGGGGATAATGATTAGTTCTTGGAAAAGGATGAACTATTTATAGAAGAAAGAAACATTGTTAAAGAATTGTAGGAAGCCTTGGAGATAATAAAGCAATGGGAAGAATTGGTAAGGTCACACCAATAGGATAGTGAAAGGGATGCAAAGATCAAAGAATTAGAGGAAAGTTGTATAAATTTGAGTATGGATCCAAATTGAAGATCCTTGCACAACTTTCTATGGTTGAGGTATGAAATAAATAACTTGTGTCTCAAGTGATGATTCCAATTAATGGCTCAATTTTGATAGGGATTATCATATATTTGTTGATAATACTATAGACTTTGGCACCTGTTTGTTGGAATCCTTTGTGTTATTTCCCTAGATTTGAGAACCTTGGGCTTAAGTTCATCCTTGATATTTTTGATAGTATTAATGTGCTATGTGGATTAATCTATGTTGATTTTACATGTGGCTAAATGGATGTTGTTTTAAGATAATTATGGATATGCAATTGTTTGTGCGTGCTAATGTTATTATGCAGGTTCACAATTAAGATGCTGATATGAATGAAGTCTACAAAGTAGAAGAAGTTCTTGCCAAATGGTCGATTGCCAAAAGAAGTCAAAAGGATGATCATTAAAAGGTCAATGGAGGGAAAACTCTCAATGAAGGGAAATTCCTAGTCAAATGAAAGACTGTAACTGCCCTTTGTAATGATCATATTTTTTAGTTGAGAAAATATAGGAGGTGTTGTTATGCTAAATCTAAATTTAAGCAAGTGGCTTGACCAAATTTTGTGCATGCATAACCTCCTTTCCTCTTTCTATGCTTTCAATAAGCGGCGTAATCCTAACTTGTTGGAGTTGACTGCCTAGTTAGTTAGTTAGTTAGTTAGTAGTTTTCTTCTTATAAATAATAATCAGATGCTCCTTCTCAGAGGGTTGGATGTTCTGATGTTGTACTTGCATTCCTAGTTTTTAAGAAATATAGTTATGGTGTTGTTCTATTGTAATCATGCTTTCAATGAATAAAATTATATTATAAGTTCATTGCATTTGAGTTAGTCTCAAGGGAAACTCACCCTAGGGGGGGCACTTGGTGAGAATTCCATCCTTTAGCTCAATCATTATTTTTTTGTTTAGTAATAGTTACAATTCTGGCAACTGTTTGTTCCTGCAGCCACTAGAATTCCATTATGTGACTGTTATTGCAGCCAAAGTAGACATAGTAGTTTCATGTCCATTTGCTAAGATTTATATTTTTGTCATGCATTTCAGTCCAGTAAAGTTGTTGGTTTATGCTTAGTGTTTATGTTACTTCCTTTCAAGCAATTTACTTTCAACATCATGTATTTTCTAGTTATAGAATGAATATGGATACAATAGAAACCTAGTGCACATATAGTGCTGAACCATTTCAAGTTCACGTCCTTGGGTTGACAATTAAATGAACCTTCATGATGAGAAAGATAGCTATGTAGTGTAGATGTCTAGTCTCTGAGTTACAACTTTAAGGGCTTAGTTGTTGAATCATTAGAGGAGGCCAAAATCAAAGACCAACTCCTCATTCTAGAACCCCCACCGATCTACCATAGTGTCTTTGGGTGTGGAACAACAAGAGAGGGAAGTGAAAAGACTGATAGTAAGAATTGGAGAGATAGCAGATAAAGTTGCTCAATTTCTCAAATGCAGACCACTTGCCAGGGTCTATGCATTATTTTTGTAGCAAAAGTACTTGTGTTTTCAATTTAATCAGTTAATTAATTATTTATCAATCTCCATGAATAATTATTTTATTTTTTTAGAAGATTTTTTTGCTTCTACACTAGACATACAAGACCAATTATGTGAGTTTTACTTGCATAACTTTGTTCTCTCAAATAAAACATAATGGAATGCACTGATGTTTGTGGGAGACCTACAAATTAGAGCATTGGATTATTACATCATGAATGAATAGAAAAGGGGTGAGATCTTACAAGAATACAATGAAAAGGAAAAATCCATTGCTTTGTAGCTCCAAAAAGAATCAAAGGATCCCAATACATTTATAAAATAGCGGCCCGATCTCTTGGATTATAAAGGTGTAGTAAGAAAGATAATGAGAATCAAAGAAAATGATTATCATAATAAAGAAACTAGCAACAAGACCTATCCATTAAGCCTTTAAGCTTTTACAAAAAATATGGGAAGAGTTAACCCCTGAATTGAAGAAAATGGAACCACACTCCCTATATAATTTTGTAGCTATTATTGGAAGGTCTCATAGATATATAGATATTGCTAGGGATAAAAAACTTAAATGGTTTCCACTACCTTTCATCCACCCATTCTCCTTTATCTAGTGCCACATTGGATAGGGAAGAAGCGTGTAGAAGAGGAAGATGTAGAGTATCAAATTGGCAAAGCTTTCATGCTATCGAGGCTACTATTCATGGCAGGAAAAGGGAGTTGATGTTGAAGCAGATTTTAGGGAAATAACTCTGTAATATAACCTTTGTTCTTAAAATTTACTTGAGTACAAGCAAATAATTTAGTTGGGGGGAATAATGGTCGAGTTAATAGCTAGTTTTCTTCCATTTAGTTCATATCTTTTACATTTCAAGTTGCTCATTTCATAAACATTCCTGAAACTTATATATCTTTTATGCAACCTAAACCGGACTTTGATATGTGGAAATATAATTATGATATGATGATGTTTGCATGGATAAATGTGTGAATGTGTATGAAATTCAATATTATTTTGTGTTTAATTCATGGTTGTTAATGGTGTGTATAATTTAGATGAAACTAATCTCTTGCAACCAGAGGAACTATAACTCGCAGCAATTGAAGAGCTAAGCCCGCATCCAAAGGATTCTAGGAAAATTACAGGGGAGAGTCTAGAACGTTGAGAATGTGATAGAAAAATACTAAACAAATCATCACACGATCAACAAAAGGTTGTAGCAAAAATTAACAAGAATACCTAAAACCCAAATAACATAAGAGTTAAAATCCATCTTTAGTGACAATTCTTCCTTTTTGTTTAGTTACCATAGTTTCTTCCAATAACTTGTGCTTTTTTAATTCATTTACTACATTGATTTTATTATGTCAACAACCAACTTCACCTATTTTTTCTCTATTTTATAAGGTTTCACCACCACTTCCTTTTCCCTAGATAAATTTGATTGATTTATTGATTTTGGTATAGGATCTATATCCGTCATCTAACAAATTTGTCTTTCTTGGTGTTTAGTGGACGATCTATCATCTTTGTTCAATGAGAAATTATTCCTCTCAACTAATTTGGCATGGTTCTTACACATACATATTATGCCCTACCGTCATTTTCTCTTTGTGATTCATTGATTCTCCTCAATGAGTGCATTGGTCATTCTTCTCAAAATTTTATTTTCACTATCATTTATTCTTATCATGCTCCTTGAGAACTTGATTTTTGTCCCCTAATATAATTTTATCCAACATCATCTCCTATATTTAATTGTAACAACTATTCTCTATACAATTTTGTATATATAATCATCAAATATACCTATAAAATTATAATGTATGCATACACACCATTCATGATTGGTCAAAATGATCAAAATATCATTTACTTTCAGATAAATGTGATTCACTATAATTAGAAACATTTCACAACATAATTGATCGATACATGCACTTATAAAAATGTAAGTCACAAATTCAAGCCATATTATTTGTATAACCATGTCTTGAAATACACAATGTGTATTAAATGACAAAATAAACTTAATTGATTGATACATGCACTTATATTAAATGAAAAAATGAACTTACATATAATCTGATTGGCCACAATAGTTGAAATTTATATAGAAAATAGTTGTTACATATTTACTCGTTGTTGTTCCTTGTTCACAATGGTTATCTTCTACATTTAATATCGTCTCTTCCAAATAATTTGCTCCTCTTATAAAGGAATTTCAACATGTGTTAAATTACAATCATAAAAAAAAAATCTTATAAGTTGCACCACATTAAATATTTGACCTACATTCCTTAGCTATTATTTTTTGGACAATATTTTTATATTTATGATTTCCACACATGCACTTAAACAAACTAAACATCGTGTAACATAATTCCCATTTATAAATAAATATTATCGCATCAAATAAATATCATGTACCTTTAAACTCATAACCTCAAAGAAAATTGCATTTATAATAATTTCTAACTAAGCTATCAGACTCGGGTTTTTAAGGGAAACATCATAACCAAAGTTTATGTACATTATCAATTACAACTCTATCATAAATGTAACCAAATTATATTACAAGCAACCAACCCAAAATGGGATCAAACCATTAGCATTCTCCAAAAATTGTCTTGAAGAGTGTGCCAAGAGAGGCACTTCATGAGTAGTTGCTATTTCATAGGACCAGATCAAAGGGATACTTGAGGGAAAATAAAAAGATCAAACACTTTTCAAGCTCTGAGTTAAACGCCTAATGCCTCTGAAGTAGAAGTTATTCTACAACCACTCACCAAGATCGAGTTTCATATGTGAGCCATGGTGTGAGGTTTGAATAAATTCTCTTTCAAAGAGATCATAAATTTGGATAGAGCTTTCGAGGCTCTCAAAAAGAAGGCGTACCTTTTTGAAGATGAGTGGACATTTCTGCAGTTTGCTCTCTAGAAGCTGTAAGTTCTGTGATATTTCCATTTTTGCAGTTTTTCTTTTTGGATCAATAACAAGTAATTTTGGGTTCTTACCCACATAGGCGAAGGTGCCCTATGAGTTATTAGAACTGTGCACGAGTCTGCATAATCAAGGTTTTAATTGTGAGGTGAAATGTTGTAGGAAATATTCGAAGATTGGGAAATATTTTAATCCTTAGGTTTTCCCCTTTCAAATTTTTGGTTTAAGTAAAGATTCCTTGGATAGTGACATGTGGCATCTTGCACTCATTCTTCATACAAAAAGTTCCAACAACCTTAAGAGTAGCGCCACCTTGCCACATGGTGGCTTTGTCCACTGTTAGTGAAAGTAACTACCAATTTTTTTTAATAATGCTTGCTCCTCAACGTGCCACTTGGCCCAACAATGCTCAATTTGAGAACTACTTGAGCTGAATCCTGGCTTGAACTATTAGTCAGAAAATTAGTAGGGGGCCCATGATATGGACCAATTTAGGAAAAGGTTGAGATTACACATGGCGACACACTGCCCTTTTAAGAAGCAAAAAGGTTTATGTTTTTTTTAAGTTGTGCTATCATTTGATATAGTAAAAGGGACACACAAGCAGGATTAGATTCGAAAGGAGTTATTTTATCTGTGTGGCATCATGATGCTCATTTAGAGAAAAGGTGTTTCTTGTCAGAATTTGAGTTATGCCATTGGTTGTAATTAATGGGCCCCACATGCAACAAAAACCACATGAGTAGTTTGGAGTTGGACACATGTCATCACAATGCTTCTCTTCGAAGACAAAGGAATTAAAGACATTGAGGCCGCATTGTGTTTCAAAATTGCAACTGTCTACATCATGCCCATTACATATCTTGATTGTAGCCTCTTGTTTTAGTTAGGTGGTTGCAATGACCTCATCATGAGGAAGCATGCCAAGCATCCCAAGTAGATTTTTGTTGCCTTGTAACCTCCATTAGGCTAGAAAGGAAAGGTCTATATATTTTAAAGTTTTATCTTGTATTAAAGGGTTCACAATTTTGGATAAATTGAAGCAGTAATTGTAATAGTTAATAGGAATTAGTAGAGTTTTTGTTTTTATTCAAACCTTAACAGGTGTCACTCATTTGAAGGGTTGAATATTTAAACTATGCTTTCATGGCGTTTGCAATTTTTTCTCCATTAGTAATGAAGAAGATGTGGTATTTTATGTTTAATATCATGAAATCAATTATTATCTGTTATTTTTGAATTATTATTTTGTAGTAGTTAGCTTCGTGTTTATCTTATTGAATTTGAATCATATGTTTTCTCTTTTAGATTTTTGTAAATGTCTTATAAAGTTTAAGCTACATTTGCATTGTTAGGAGTGAACCATATCAATATTTTGGTGCATCACCTTAGAGAAGTTTTGTAACTTAGTTCCCTTTTTCCTTTTCTTTTCCCTTGTCTCCCTCCTAAAAAATGAAGAGCTAGCTTCTAAAATCTTAGAGCTTGTTTCCTAGACCGTAATTTAGTCCCGCGTCTATTAAACTTCCCAAGCCTGTCCTCTTTAACATCAATTGTAGAGACCAACACCAAGCATAAATTTTATACATATTTTTCATGTTGATATAAAAAATACCACAATAACATCTATCTCTCCATTACCTTTCTAACCATGTAATTTTTATAGATTTGAAATGTTAGTTGGTTTTGATCTTCAAATTCATTTGAATCTAGTTGTAGCATCGTATATTTGTCACCCCTAACAATTTCACACTAGGTTTAGCTCTTGCCTATATGTGATTAGGACCTAATTATGCTCTTATTGCCCATTTTTTGATCGATTTTGAGAAATTAGAATTAATTTAAAATTATTATTTAGTACTTATTTAATGACACTGAAAGACCCAAAATAGGTCTGGACTAGGGCAACACTACCCTTATCTGACCTATTTTGGCCCAATTTAAAATATGTCATTGTTGATATTTTAAAAATTACAAATTCAAATTCATTTGTCAGCTTTTGATAGTTAATTTCATGGGAAAATGAATAATTGCTTATAAATACAAGTTTTTTCACCATTTGAAATCCTAGTGAGATGATTAAGCAATTGAGTATCCTAAAAATGTAACAACCCAAAAGGAAAAATCTCAAATTCGATACTAATATTTTAAAAAAATCATTTTAGTATCGAATTTGAGATTTTTCCTTTTGGGTTGTTACAAAAAAGTAGTCAAGGGCAGAATAATTAGAATTTACAACACTTATTATTAGTCAAGATTCATATATACAATGCATCAATTTTGTATGTGAGTTTTTACATGTTTTATGTTCATTTGTTTTGTGAGCACTAACATTTGTAAGACCTTCAATCAAGCAACCAATTATCCTTGCATGAGATGAGTACTGCAGTGACTTTAGCTCATCAAGGAAAGCATGTTTGAATGGTAAGTTGCAACACTTGTCATTTATTACTTGTTTTTATCAATTTACCTCCGCTCAATCGAAGGTGAGAACTCTTTATATCATCATAACCATTGTGGAGGTGGTAACACCAAAACAGGGTTTGACTTAGACAATCCTCTATACAAAACAACCTTTTCTCCCCTCTCTTGTGTGCAAATGATAGATCTAAAGTGGATTTGAGAGAATATTGAAGACCTAGTTGCAAGATTTATGAGTTTAGTACACAATTAGATATAAGAAAATATTATATTTAAAAAAAAATTAGCTACATATATTATTCTACACCATAAAAATACTAAACAAAATATCTCCTATTCCATTTCTTGATTAATAATATCTAATATATTATTTAACTTATAATTTACTATTTTTGTAACCATTTTACTTCCTTAGGGTGTAGATATTGATTCTAACACTTATGCAAGTTTTAGTTGTAATCTTTTTTTATTTTTTTTGTTATATATACACATTAACAATGAAAAATTTACATTTTTATTTATTTGTATGTCAACTCATCTAAATTTGAAATTCAACTCTATATTATATAACAAAATGATAATTATGTAACAAATATGATGAATGTGTTATCATATAAATAACTATAAAAAAATTTACAAATTTTCTTTATTTTTAAATTGTTGCATAGTTGCGTTGTTTAAAAACAGTTACAAATAGCGAATTTAAAGATTTAAAGTTTTTGCTGGATATTCTACAAGTGTTGAGGTCACTTGATTCTTTCAATTAACATTTGAATATTTTAGTTTAACAAAAATATTGAGGTTAAAAATAGATGTTTGGAAAAACGTTATTCAACTTTAATTTCATACAAAGTGAAATCAAATGAGGTAGAGTACATGAGTAGATGATTCTCCTTGATGATGAGTAGTAGAAATTCGATTTCCAAATGAATACATTTCATTGTTTTATCATACTACATAATATGTAGTATTGTTTTATCTTTAAAAAATTCTTTTTACAAATTTATTGTAGATAAATAGTAAGTTAATTTATTGTCATTTATGTTGAATAACAGAATAAAACTTGCAATAAAAATATACTGATAATTTTA